>WNWU01000003.1:62287720-62301522 GCA_012654045.1 Ptyas mucosa
AGAACAGAACAGAACAGAACAGAACAGAACAGAACAGAACAGAACAGAACAGAATTCTTCATTGGTCAAGTCACACAAGGAATTTGTCTCTGGTTCAAAAGCTCTCAGTGTACATTAGAGGTGGAATTCACTTACCTTCCCTACCGGTTCACAAATGTGAGCGTGCACATTACATCCAGGCAGGTGGGCAGAGCCTCCTGCAGTTGCCACTACCAGTTTGCCCGAACCAGACAGAACTGACTGAATCCCACCTCTGGTGTAATACAGGCAACAAGAGATAAATCATGATCATAATCATCATAAAATACATTCATCATAAATCATAAAATACAACACTTAGTGATAGTCACAAGATACTAAATAAGCAACCAACATAAATCATACTAGGATACTAAACAAAGCAACTAGTATAAATCGTAAGATACAAGCAACAAAGTTACAGTCATAAGAAGATAAGGAAACGGGTAATAGGAAAGATGAGAAGGATAATAGTAACACAACCCTACTAGGTAGTTTGACAGTGTTGTGGGAATTAGTTGTTTAGCAGAGTGATGGCATGGGGGAAAGAACTGCCCTTGTGTCTATGTCAGGTAGTTGTTTTGTCATGCAATGCCCTATAGTGTCGTCTTGAGGGTAGAAGTTGAAACAGTTTACATTCAGGATGCTTGGGGTCTGTAGATATTTACACAGCCCCCTTTCTCGCTTGTGCAGTATACAGGTCCTCAATGGAAGGTAGGCTGGTAATGGATGAGAGCTATAAAAAGTTGAGGTCTATAAAAATGGATTAGCAGCTGAAATAAAATTCAGGTTTTTTCCAACACCTAAACCTGCCCTGGGTCCTATCTTGTTTATTTGCTTCAAGAATGTGTTTTGTTAATCCCCTTTCCGGACCTCAGGTCTCCGAAGGACACTTGGAGTAAATAACCAACTGGCCATCAAGACTATATTTAACTCCCACCTTTATTTGCTACAAATCAAAGGCTGTGTACAAAATGCTCCGATTTTCTCCCCAGCAACCATTTTGTGATGTGGGTTGGCTGAGAGAGAGAGAGAGAGAGAGAGGGAGAGAGAGAGAGAGAGTCACTGGCCCAAAGTCACTCATCCAGCTGACATAGAACTTAGAATAATAGAGTTGGAAGGGACCTCGGAGGTCCTCTAGTCCAACCCTATATCCAGGACACCCTATACCCGTGATGGCGAACCTATGGCATGCGTGCCAGAGGTGGCACGCAGAGCCCTCTCTGTGGGCACACACACTATTGCCAGCTGCTCTTCTGGTTTCTGAAAAATGGCCTGAAAATAGCTGGAAAATGGCTGGAAAACAGCTCAGAAAAACGGCCAGAAAATGGCCATAAAATGCCCCCCAAAACAGCCTAAAAATGGCTGGAAAATGGTCCCCAAAATGGCTGGAAAATGTCCCCCAAAAGCACCCAAAATGGCCTGAAAACACCTCAAAAATGGCAAAAAAACCCCAGGCCGCTTTTGAGGCCAAAACAGGCCTGGAAACTGCCCAAAAACGGCCTCAAAACAACCCGAAAAATGGCCTGAAAATGGCCCCCAAAACAGCGAAAAAACCAGTGTGTGTGTGCTGGCCAGCTGGACTTCAGGGTTCCGGCACTCTGGCACGCACACATGCATGCACGTTCCAGTTTGGGCACTCGGTGCCAAAAAGGTTCGCCACCAGTGCCCTATACCATTCCAGACAAATGGTTGCCTAGTCTTTTTTTGAAAGCCTTCAGTGATGCCTAAGGAAAGACAAGTAGTCCCTGACTTACTGCCATTTGTTTACATTCAAAGTTACAATGGCACTGAAAGAAAGTGATTTTCAGCCAGTCCTTGCACTTACGATCATTGTAACGTCCCCACCTGGTTAAAATTCGGACACTTGTATTTATGACGATTGCAATGTCTTGGCTCACATGATTGACATTCCTGACTTTCCCAGTTGGAAACATTCTTTCAAACTAGCCTTGGTTTAAACCTTAACCACAGACGTACTATTTCGGCTACGCTATTAAAGACCTGGGGTCATAATGACCTCAGTAGCAAAAAGACATTTGATGTTTTCATGTTTGGATCTAAACATTGACGTATAGAGCAGTAAGCCAAAAAATGTATTGATCTCTATCAAATCCACATTGCACAGGTCACTTTTTATTTCTCCATCCTTGAACTTCAGTCTTTCTTCTCTAATTTTTACATTGGTCCACTGAACGATGGCACTAATAATTTCTTTAGAGAATAATAAATTTCCAAATCTCTAGGGGAGTAGGTGAATTTCTGAGATTTCTACCTGCTGACCGTAGTCCAGGTAATTGCAGTACAATATTGTGACTATTCTGTTCTGGATCTATTGCTTCCAAAAGATGCAGAATACCATTTGAATTTGTTTTTGTCATATAAATTATTGCACGATATAGATTGTACCTGGTCATCAATTTCATCGGGAGATTCATCATCACTGATATCAGAATCAGCTGCGGCGGTCGGTTCCTCATCGTCCATTACAAAATTTCCGTCACAATCCGATTCCACTTCACTCAGATCACTCTGTTTCTCCATACTATTTTAGAACAGTTTCTTTGAAGTTTGGATCAGCAAACTGCACACTTTTTGGCAGAAAACGTGGCCCCGACATTATTAAAAAAAATATGTTAACAAAGATCTGCAGTCAAAATGACCGAAACTCAAATTTAAATGCCACTACAGAAAACACCAAATAAGTTTTTATTATTTGGAAAAAAGTGAGATATTATAAAAATGTGTGCAAATGATGAAATAAAAATAAATAACAATTGAATAAGAAATTGAAATGAGAATAAAGAATAATTAGAAAATGGGGGCTGCTCGAATACCACTTTAGAATGAACTGAAAAGGGAAACAACAGGAGAGAGTGGAAGGAGTAGAGAGAGAGGAAGGAGTAGAGAGAGAGGAGAAGACAGGTAGTAGAAGAGAGGAGAGGAGAGAAGAGGAGAAAGAAGAAAGGGAAAAAGAGAGGAAGAAAAAGGAGGGGAAAGAGGAGTAGAGGAGAAGGTTAGAAGGAGGGAAGAAGTCAGGAGTGGGGGAAGAGTAGGTGAAGTAGGAAAGAGAAGGAGAGGAAGAACGAAGGGAGTAGGAGGAGAGAGAGGAAGGAAGAGAAGGGGAGGAGAAGAAGAAAGGTTGGAGTAAAGATAAAGGGTAAAAGAGCAACCCCGAAAAAGTAAAAATTAAAAATGAAAGTTAAAAGAAAAGATGAATGAAAAATGATGGAAATGACTGTACATGTAAATGTGTTTATGAGAAATAAAAATAAAAAACTTTATTTAAAAAAACACCAAATAACTGATGCAAGCGCAATGCTGCATACACCCTTATTGGTGGGAAAACAAAACCTATTCGCAGCCAGAATGGTCCATTTCTAAAAATAGGGGTGTTCCGAAAATTTTGGAAAACTGTTGCGGTCACAATGACCGCAGGTCTGCGGTTATGGGTTACAAGGCAAAACACGGGAATCTCTAATATCCGTGTTTGAGAAGAACAATTCCTCACCGGCACTAGATAGTTATTATTATATTTTTCCAAACAGAAACCGAACAAGAACGAGAGAAAAAAGCACGCTGCGACTTGATCTATTATATAAATGAAACAGCTGGCAGTAGGTTGAATATTTATTTCCTGGGTCGTTCTGCAGATGGCTGAGTCTTTTCCACATTTTTTTTTCCCTCTCTTGCCTGGCCTTACCACACAATTCATTTTAGCTTTGACTGGGGAATGCAAAGCAATAAACATCTCTATCCAAATGGAGCCTGATGCACTTCATTCTTTATTACAGTGTTTCCTCAGTTTAAAATGATTCACAGGTTGAGTGACAGGGCAATTCGGAGGGCAGACAGCAAAACTTAAACTTTTGCGAGGGGGAAGGAACGTATCTATTAAATCACTCGCAGACATTAGTCAGTCACGCTGGTTGTGTCTTCAGACTACAGATTGAAGACTTTTTCAGACAATCGAGAGGGGGAAAAAAGGACTCCAGGAACATCTTGGCACTGAGGCAAAAAAAAATAAAATAAAATTCCACAATTAGAAGATTAACTTTAATGTTCTTCTACATGGGAATGTGCTGAAGGTTTATTAAGGGTTTTCCCCCCCCCCCCTTCTTCTTTTTTTACAACTGCAAGGAAATGCTAATCTTAACAGAGGAATGAAAAAATCGTAAAATAAAGCCAGTTCCATCCCATGTTTCTTCCTGTGGTTCTGAATAAGAAAGGAGAGGAAAAAAATGTGCCTCTTTCTAATTTTGAGTTTCTTCCTTCTTGCCTGTAAGGGTGTGTGTCCTTTCTAGATTTTATTTTATTTTAAAAAGATTAAAGATTTAAAAAGATTATTTTAACTGAGAAAGGGAGAGAGAGAGAGGTTAGCATCAGGGGTGGGTTTTACTTATCTTTACTACCGGGTTGCAACAGGATCGCATGCCCAGAGAAAAAGCCAAAGCCGCTGGACTTGCTTGAAGAGAGAGGATGCGCCAACACTTCCCTGGCACTGCCGCCATTGGCTGCAACATCCTGTTCGCTGACACTCTGCGCATGCTCAGAAGGTTCCGTGCATGCACAGAAGAGGCGCACACTCATATAGTGAGCATGCGCGCGCTCATATCTCCAAGCCGTTAGCGAAGGTAAGTGCATTTTACACCTGGTTACGATGCTGAAATAAGCCACATTCTACGAGTTTCTCCCTATTGATTCTCCTATCGCTTTTGTGGTTTCTTCCTTCCTTTCAAAGAAGCTGAGAAGTAATCCAGAGAAGAAGAAGCATCCTGGCTGGGGAATTCTGAGAGTTGAAGTCCACTCCTCTTCAAGTTGCCAAGGTTGAGAAACACTGCCCTGTGCTGTTCTATTGTCCAAGACAGGGGTGTCAAACTTAATTTCATTGAGGGCCACATCAGGGTTGTGTTTGACCTCAGGGAGCCAGGGTGGGTGTGGCCAGCTTGATGTCACTCATATCGGGGGCACCTGTGATGGCTGGAGAGCTCTGCCAGCGGAAATGGGCTTCCGAGCTCCGTTTTTGGCTGTGACAGCATCCTGCAACCCTCTCCCAGCGAAAATGGAGCTCAGGAACTCCCTTTTTGCTGGCAGAGGCAGGTCCTTTGCTGTTTCCAGGGTGGCCATCACAGGCCAGATCTAAGCACCCCATAGGCTGGATCTGGCCCCCGGGCCTTGAGTTTGACACCCCTGGTCTACGAATTCTGTTGTTCCTTAAACTATTGAGCTCTTCAGGTGTTTCTACTGTTCGAAGCAAAGGAAACCAAAAAGCCAGAAGCAACCTTATGGAGTGATGCAGTTCTCGCCATACCTTGTCCCTTTGTTGCCTTTTGTTGTTGAAGATAGTCTTTCTTTCTTTTCTTTTCTTTTTTTTTTTTGGTTTACTGTCATCGGTTTGCGGGTGGGGAAGGTAGATAATCAAATCTGAAGTTAGTAAAATTAAATGGAAAGATGGGCGAGAGGAGGTATTTTTAAACCCATCATTTTACCAGAATGTTTACCACATGTCTCCCTCCGAAAAAGTAAGTTTTCATGTCTAATATAGTGGGATTGAGTGATGAGTGACAGGTACGATATGGAAGTTTTAGAACTGTGTCTTCAGAAGATGGAAGGATGCTAATGCTACCAACTGCAGCAACAACAATCACGATATTCACATTTTCTACCCTTGTCAAATGATGGAAATAGAAATAGGCTAGTGATAATTTTCCTAGGTGAATGAGAGGCAGACTACTAATGCAATGAAATCATAGGTTATTGTACCATACAGACAGAAGGTGAGAGACAAACAGCTAAATCCTTAATCTCTTCTTCAGAGACGAAGGTCTTGGATGCATCTCTGAAGGACTATTGTGGCCCATCAGCAGCCTGTGCAGCTAGTAGCTGATTCCGACAGCGAGGAGGCTGGTGTGGTGCTGCGCCAGCAGCCTGGACAGCTGGCACTCGAGTCAGACAATGAGGAGGATGGGGAAGATGTGGTGCCAGAGGCGGGGATTCAGCCAGGGCCTTCAGAACGTCCAGAAGCTCCCTTAAGTGAAGAGGACGAAGAGGAGGAGCCTCTTCTCGATGCACGGGCGCACAGAGCTGCCAAAAGGCAGGAGTGGCTCCTCAGGAGAAGGTCTCCTCGAGAGTAAGGCTTGGAGCTAATTGGCCACTCCCTTAGCCTATTTAAGGAGGAACGCCGACTGAAGCAATTTGTAGGGAACAACTTCGTTCACATACCTTCAAGTCTTGTCTTGCTTATCTTATCAGCTTCCTGCAAATTGCTTCTGGGCATTCTGCCAACCACAGTAAGCTTTCAGTATTATTCTTTGAATTCTTGGTGGCTGTTAATGCAGTTAATTAACAGCCATTGTTGTAAAGAACTGGTTTATTTAGTAAACTAAGGACTTTGTGTGTGCTGCGTTCTTTGAGGTCCATAGCTGGGGCAGAACAAGGACCTCTGTGAAAAAGAATTTGTATCATACAGATTTCAAACAGTTGTTCCTGTGGGACCCTGTTTTTATATGTGCAAAGAGTTTCTTTGACCTAAAACAGAATCACCAGGGTCATTCAAGGTCACCACGAACTCCCATGATCACTCAAGCATATGACTCTGCTCCTTGTATTGACTGGATATTCCCAAAGAAAAATACAGAGAACCAGCAATCTTAAACTACTTGACAAAATCCTTGGACAAATATTTGAGGAGATATAAAAGAACATCTGATGAAGGTGAGATATCTAAAATATAAAAAGAAAGGATTAAGAAATGTGTCTTCATTATTAAACAATATCTTGGGGAGAATTATTCTAAAGATTTATGGTTAGTTAAATTATGATGTCCTCCCCTAAATAAACTACAGTTCATTCATCGTTTAAATGTCTGTAAATGTTGTTCTTTCTCAAATAAAAGTCAATATATGTGTCCCAGGATAATGTTGCAAGATCCAATCTGGGTTGGTCACCAAGACAGAGGTTTAGTCCTCCAATTTAGCAGCTCAAGGAAACAGCAATCAATGACTTAATAACTGACCATCAACACCTCAATCAAACAATAAGATGCCCACACCCAACCAGACACCACATAAATACTGTGCATAGAATAGCCCAAAACAGGGATCACCAACCTTTCAAACCTCAGGGACCACTACATTCATAATTTTAAATCCTGCGGACCACTAATATGATCTGTTTAATGACCGGCTGGGTGGGCGTGGCTAGGTGGTCATGTGACTCGGGGGGCATGGCCAACTCAATGTCACTCACATGGAGGGGCACCTCGATGACCTCTACTTGTCCCTCCCTTTGCAACCACTCCTCACCTCCCTGCCCAGGCTCCTTAGGACCCCAACAGGAAGTAGTTGTTGGAGCTAAGCAGCCACCACGAGAAAGAGTTAGCAAAACAGCTGGCTCAGTTCAAATTGGATCTGACCAAGGAGGCTCAGGAGAAGCACCTCACTGAGGACTATGAGTGTAGGCTTTCCAAGCAGAGGGAAAGACCTGTGGGAGTGCAAGGCCATGTACCGGCACCTGGAGGCTCAGCGGGTTGAGATGGTCAGCCAGTTCCAGGCCATGATGCAGTCCCACTGAAACAAGGCCCTCTGGCTCTTTGCCACCAGCAGCGCTTCCCTCCAGCCTTCGCCCAAAGCCCTGGCACCAGAAGGCTGAAGTAGACCCCAAGTTGGAATTTCTGCCTCCCTTCGACCCACACAAAAAGACCCCAAAGGGGGAGACTCTCTGCAGCAACACAACCATTCATTGCACGTATCCAGCCCAGGGGCCATAGTTTGAGGATCCCTGATTTAGAGGAATATAAAAAATGCAAATAATTTTTCTGTGGACCACCAAAATTTTCTCATGGACCACCAGTGGTCCACAGACCACCAGTTGGTGACCACTGACCCAAAGCACAAATTCCGGTAGAAAGATAAGGATGGGCTCTGGCATGAGTCCAAAAGCTCAGAAGACATAGAACATAGAATAATAGATTTCGAAGGGAACTTGGAGGTCTTCTAGTCCAACTCCCTGCTTGAGCAGGAGACCCTATACCATTTCAGATAAACAATTGTCCAGTCTCTTTATGAAAACTTCCAGTAATGGAGCACCGACAACTTCTGAAGGCAAGCTGTTCCATTGGTTGATTGCTCTCACCGTTAGGAAATTTCTCTTTAGTTCTAGGTTGCTTCTCTCCTTGGTTAGCTTCCATACATTGTCATCTTGCCTTTTGGTGCTTTGGAAAATAGTTTGACCCCCTTGTCCTTGTAGGAGCCCTTCAAATACTGGGACACTACTATCATGTCTCCTCTAGTCTTTCCTTTCATTAGACTAGATTAGGGGTCAGCAACCTGCGGCCCTGGAGCCACATGTGGCTCTTTCACCCCTCTGCTGTGGCTCCCTGTCACTCAAAATATGCGTCACAACTAGGGATGAAATGCTCCCGGTTCAGACCGGTTCGGGCGAGTAGATAACGATGGCAGCGGGCAGTTCGGAGAACCGGTAGCAAAAATCCCTGCCCCCACCCCCCATGCCCAGCTGAGCCATGCGATCATCACAGCCCTTTTTTTTTCTTTTAAATGGCTCTCACGATCCAAGCTCTGACGATCCCAGCTGACTTGCCTATCGATCAGGCAACTCAGCTGGGATCGCCAGAGCCATTTAAAAGAAGTTTTTTCTTTTAAATGGCTCTGATGATCCAAGTTCTGACAATCCCAGCTGAGTTGCCTGACTATCAGGCAACTCAGCTGGGATCGTCAGGGCCTTTTGAAAGCAGTTTTTTACATGGTTTTACATGTAAAAAATGGTTTTAAAAGTAAAAAAAAAATTGGCCACGCCCACCCAGTCACATTACCCCCCCACCAAACCACGCCCACAGAACTGATAGTAACAAATTTTAGATTTCACCCCTGATCACAACCACCAATGTGCGACACCGACTGGCACACGATTTATTGAGCTGTTCAACCCCCGGTAGGCCAACCATGGATAAATCCAAGAAAAAAAAAATTCAGAAGAAAACCGAACGTTTAATTCAACTACATATGCTAGCTCAAGGATTAGTCAGGCATCGGAAGGGTTTTGTGGCTCCCGGTGTTTTCTTTTCTGTGAGAAATGGGTCCAAATGGCTCTTTGAGTGTTTAAGGTTGCAGACCTCTGGATTAGATATATCCAATTCCTGTAACCGTTCTTCATATGTTTTAGCCTCCAGTCCCCTAATCCAGCCCTCTAATCTGGGTCAGTCACCTTTGGTCCCAGTGACTGACCCAGACTGGATCCTACAGTTTTTTTTTTAACATGAGATTTGAAATGGTGCTTTGCATCTTGTAGTGAAACAATATCTATTCCCTGGATACAAAACCATAATTATAATACATATGCATAGATATCTCCATGTACCATTACTGTACTTTCAGGTTGTGTATTATAGGCCAGTGTTTTTTAATGCAAGAAACTTTAGGATGGGTGGATTTCAACTCCTGGAATTCCCCAGCCAGTAATGTTTATTAGGCAAGAGCAGATGGCTTTAGCCTGATGATAGTGGTCTGTTTTCTTATTTCATCACCAAGAAATAAGCACTATTTTAATCAGTTTGATTTTATGTGTATATATGTCAAGCAAGTGTTGTTATTTGATATTAATGTGAATCTTTCTCTCTTTGTCCTTCTTACCTCCGTACCATCTATTTATATCAATCAGGTGCCATTTATTCTAATGTTGAAACTGGCTTTCCCCTGTAGAAAGCACTCACCTCTCTTCTAGAAGAATGAAATATTTTGAGAAATATTAAAAAGGTAGACTATTATATTTCCCTGGATGAGAAATTGAGAAACATGCTCTTGGAGACAGAAAGCAGCCCCCACCTTTCTTCTGATGGCCCTCAGCAGATGTCAGCACTTAAGAGATAAAGAGCTTATTGAGATCTAGGTAACTATTCCTAAGCAAATTCCCTGCAGCAAGGTCTGAACAAAGGTAGGATTAGCCCTTAGCCACAATAGGAATTGCCCAACAAGGTGCTTCATTGCATCAGCAAACCAAGCTTCAGTCAAGCTTGGCTCAGACAACCAACAGAGCCATCTATGACCCCTACAACAGCCAATAGAATACAGGTTCTTGCACAGGAACAGGAAGCTCAAGTTCAAAGCCCAAGAGAAGGTATAAATACCCTCTCACTCTCAACTCCATGTGATCAGCTGCCCAGAACCACCCATGTGCTTTTGTTTCATCAATAAATGGAACCTTTCTTTCCAATCAGTCTCCAGCCTCCATTTTGTCTCCAGTGCCTTTCTCCTGGCTTGAACCAGATGGATATTTCTTCCAACACCTCCAATCATTACATATTGAAAACAAAGGTGTTCACTTCAGAGGTGGGATTCACATAATTTACCTACCGGTTCGCCCAGCACCAAAAATGAGAGTGTGCGCATGCGCTTTGCTCTCTTGTGCACCTTTTGCGCATGTGCCCGACCTCAAAAAGGTGCCTAAATAGGACAGCATAGAGCCAGGGTGGGTGGATGGGCCCACCTACAATTTCTGCTACCGGTTTGCCCGAACTGGTCTGAACCAGCCAGGGCGGGTAGGTGGGACCACCTGCGATTTCCACTCCCGTTTTGCCCGAACTGGTCCGAACCAGCCAGGGCGAGTAGGTGGGACCACCTGCGATTTCCCCTCCCATTTTGCCCGAACTGGTCTGAACCGGCCAGGGCAGGTGGGTGGGACCACCTGCGATTTCCGCTACCATTTTGCCCGAACTGGTCTAAACCGGCCAAGACGGGTGGGCGGGACCACCTGCGATTTCCGCTCCCGTTTTGCCCAAACTGGTCCGAACCGGCTGAATACCACCTCCGGCTCATTTATAATAAGACTAGGTAATTAGTATCTGATGCATGGCACTTTTGCAGAGCTACTTTACAGGTTATAGGTAACCTTTACAGATTATCATTACAGGTAATAATTGCTCGTTTCCTGGCATGGCGGAAAAGGAGAAGAAGGGGGGGGGGGAAACCTTCACTGTATGTTTGGCACAATCATCTGTGAATTTCAGACTTAGGATAGATGGCTTTCTTTTCATTTTTTCTTTTTTTAAAAAAAAACATCCTTGTTTTAAATTTAGGCCATGCTAGTGTTAACAGCTTTGACAGCTTGTCTGAAAGAATTCCTTTTGGAATTTAACAGAGTTCTCCTTGTCATAACTTTTTAATGCCTGGGCAGGCATGTTTGTGCCCAATCTGGCAGTCAGCCATCAGCTCTGAAGGGGGGGATTAACTGACAACATCACATTTACCTGCTGCAGCATCAGATAGAATCATTCACGGCTAATGATTTGGCACAGTCACTGAACGACCATGGTACTAATTCGACAACTGCAGCGATTCACTTCACAACGCTGGCAAGAAAGGACGTAAAATGAGGCAAAACTCACTTTATGACTATCTGGCTTAGCAAAGGAAATTCTGGACTCAATTGTGGGCAAGGACTATCTCTAGTTTCCTTTAAGGCTGGAATGAAGGAAGTTTCTCTGGGATAGCTGCACCAGAGGAAGATCTATAGGTGTTCCATTTACCCATTTATCTGATTCTCTTCTCTCCTCCTCCTCCTTTTCCTCCTCCTCTTCTTTCTCCTCCTCCTCTTTGTCTTCCTCCCCCTCCTTTTCCTCCTCCTCCTTTCCCTCCCCTCCCCCTCCTCTTTCTCTTCTTCCTCCTCCTCCACTTTCTCTTCCTTTTCCTCCTCTTCTTCCTCCTCCTCCTCTCCCTCCCCCTTCCTCCTCCTCTCTCTCTTCCTCTTTCTCTTCCTCCCCCTCCTCTTCTTCCTCCTCCCCTTCCCCTCCCCTTCCTCCTCCTCCTCCTCCTCCTCTTCCTCTTCCTCTTCCTCTTCCTCTTCCTCTTCCTCTTCTTCCTCCTCCTCCTCTTCCTTCTCCTTCTCCTCTTTCTCTTCCTCCTCCTACTGTCCCTCCCCTCCCCTCCCCCTCCCCCTCTTCCTCCTCCTCCTCCTTCCCCTCCCCCTTCCTCCTCCTCTTTCTCCTCCTCCTCTTCTTCTTCTTTCCTCCTTCTCCTCCTCCTCCTCCTCCTCCTTCTCTATAATGTCAGAAGAATAATTTGAGGTTCCAACTCGAGCCGGGTTTGCACAAGAATAAATAAGAATGGGACCCAGACAGCTGTGAGGAAAGAAGAAATATTTATTCTGAAACGCAAAACAGTTTGCTCTTAAGGGCAGGCTGCAGAGAAATGGGGTACAGTGGCAAACTTTTATAGGGGGAGCTGAGGGGCACGTGTGTGTGTGTAGGGGTATGTATTCCTGTGAACATACAGTTCTGCTGGGAGACTTAATTTAATTAACTCTATCTGTGTTTGCAGTCCTTATCTTTTAATATGTGGGTTAGGTCTGGGTAACTTATTTTGGGGGTTGAGGAAGTTTGCTAATTTGATTAACTCGGAGACACTGATTAACAGAACCCCATGGTGGGTTCTGTTAATATTTAAAGAGAAGATGGAAACAATAGAAAGAATAAAATATATCTGGGTATAAAACTTCTCACAATAAAGACCCAATCGCTTCCTGCTCAGTTGCTTGTGGTGGACCAATTTGCCTCTGAGCATGGCAGCTACAATTGTTGATAAAATGTGACAAAATCTATTCTCTAGACCATGGTCATTAAATCCTGAAGCCCAACATTGCTGATAAAGATGGTATTTCTTAGAGACTTCTTTTCTCCATCACAGAGGACTAGTTGGTTGGCAGCTGATCCTTTAAAGCTTATTCTCAAATGTGGTCCTAACCATCTTATATAAAATGAAAAATTCAAGGTAACACAGCGTTAATGCAAGGACGGTGAGATTAAAACTCATTGGCACGCCAATGTTGACAGGGAATCAACATTTCAACACTCAAACTTTTTTTTCCATTTAATGTATGACTGTGCATAGAGGCAGTCGATGCTGGATGAAGTCTAGCAATCTTCATTGTAATAATTGAGGATTGATTTAATAGTAGTTGGATTAGATCATTATCTTCCTTTTCATCATTGCCTTTGATTCAAATGGGTATTAAAAGGTCACTCCGACAGGCCATAAAAAAAAACAGAATAGCAGTTAATGTGCACTTATTTTATTTCCCAAACTTCACAGTAAAAAATTGATTCTGATCCAGCATACCACTACATAGCCCCAGAAAAAAAAAACATTCAAAGTATTTAGCCTTAACATGAGGCTGATGTGATAGGCGAGTCAGATCTTTAACTGATTCATGAATGAAGGGTGCCAGATATTAATCTATAAAAGAGGAGGAGATGGGGGGGAAGAGGAGGGGGGGAGGAGAGGGAGGAGGAGGAGGAGGAGGAGGAGGAGGGGGAGGGGGGGAGAAGAAGGAGGAGGGGGAGAAGAAGAAGAAGAAGAAGAAGAAGAAGAAGAAGAAGAAGAAGAAGAAATTAATAACATTTTCCTATCTGGAACACTAAGACAAATATGGCTAGTAGTTGAATGGGAGATCACTGGAAAATTTCAAAAAAAGTAACCAAACTTCCTGGAAAAAGAGAATAACAAACCAATTTGCTTCAGAACAGATTTCATCATATTAAAAGTGTTTTTAAAATTATATTAATCTTCTTATCTGTCTGCATTCTTGTCATGACTTACTAATGTTAGTTTGAATATTAAAGATTTCTGCATCATAAAAGAAAGAAAAAGAAGGAAGGGACAAATGACTGGAGGAATGAAGGAGGGAGAAAGAAAGAAGAAAGAGAGAGAGAGAGAGAAAGAAAGAGGAAGGAAGGAAGGAAGGAAGGAAGGAAGGAAGGAAGGAAGGAAGGAAGG
>WNWU01000003.1:62315135-62333315 GCA_012654045.1 Ptyas mucosa
ATCTATCTATCTATCTATCTATCTATCTATCTATCTATCTATCTATCATCTAACTGTCGGTCTATCTTATTAAATTTGTATCTGTAGCGAGACATTATCTTGCTATTATGTCTTTCTGGATGATTTTCAACACGATTAAAAACAATACTATAAAACATTAAAACAATAAATATAACTTTATAAATAGCAGAAAATTAACGAAGGTAGTGCCTGTATACAACAGGGTAGAGTTGAGATTTTCTGTTTAATCCACTATTCACCTCCAGAATGACATGCCCCCATCAGGACCTCAGGCCAACCTGAAGAGCCAGGTTTCAAGGCCAAGAGGATGGGGGTGGATCTCAGGGTGTGTGTGTACAATATTCCAGAGGGTGGGAGCCAGGGCAGAAAAAAGCTTTTCTCCTGGATCCCACCAGCTAGAATTCCTTGGCTGATGGGGTCTACAGCAGGGGTGAAATCCAGCAGATTCTAACAAGTTCTGGAGAACCAGTAGCGGAAATTTTGAGTGGTTCGCAGAGGTGGCAAATACCACCTCTGGCTGGCCCCAGGAGTGGGGAGGGAATGAGGATTTTGCAGTATCCTTCCCTGCCACACCCACCAAGCCACGCCCACCAAGCCACACCACACCCACCAAGCCATGCCCACAGAACTGGTAGTAAAAAAAATTGGATTTCATCACTGGTCTACAGCATATGCGAGTGGAGCAGGCCAATTCCATTAGTGTGAGTCTGTTCTTCAGGTAACCTAAACCATTCCATGATGGCTTTAAAAGTGATAAACAACACCTTGAATTGGACCCAGAAGCAAACTAACAACCTGTGCAGTTCGTACAACCAAGTTGTTACACGGGACACCCCAGAATTGCTCATGCAGCTGCATTCTTTACCAGCTGTAGCTTCTGAATAGTCTTCAAGGGTAATCCCATGTAGAGAGCATTGCATTAGTCCAAATCCAAGATGACCAGATTCGGAGTGACTTGGAAACCCTGAATTCTCACTTTTTGTTCTCCAATTCAGTTCCATAACTGATGGTCTAAAGTTATGTGAATCTAATCTACTTGGGCAGACAGGACAATGTTGAGCTTGGGAGTGTGTGAGTGGTGGGATTACTACAGGTTCTGTGGGTGTGGCTTGGTGGGCATGGCATAGCTTGGTGGGTGTGGCTTGGTGGGCATGGCAGGAGAAGAATACTGTAAAATCTCCATTCCCTCCCAACTCCAGGGGAAGTATACTGTAAAATCTCCATTCCTTCCCCACTCCAGGGGAAGGTTACTGCAAAATCCCCATTTCCTCCTGATCAGCTGGGACTTGGGAGGCAGAGAATAGATAGGGGGCGGGGCGAGTCAGAGGTGGTATTTACCGGTACTCAAAATTTCCACTACTGGTTCTCCAGAACTGTTCAGAACCTGCTAAATACCACCTCTGGAGTGTGGTATCTAGCATCATATTAGGTCTCCCATTCCTGTGAGAAGGAGACATTGTATGCATTATAGGACTAATTATTTCACTCTCTGTGGGAGACAATAACTATTTACATGAGATAAGGCTCCAATATGCAACTCCTCCTAATTCTTGGGAGATTTTGGAATTATGTCATGACCTCAGAATTGCTACTGGGTAGGACCATAAGAAGGACGCTTGTATGGTTACTTACATTCTTTATTTTTACAGAGTATTTTTTTTTATTTTAACATTTTAGAATTTTACTATAGCATAGTTTCCCAGACTTGGTAAAACACCTTGGGAGTTTTCTTTAATGAGAAAAAGCAGAGGTCTATATTTAATAAGTAATTAAAAATAATAATAATAAGTGTCATACATGCAAGGTTGTTTACTTCGGATCTCCATGCCTGATTTTAAATAAAGTAATGGAACAATGAAACATTGCCATCAAGGAGGAGGAGGAGGAGGAGGAGGAGGAGGAGGAGGAGGAGGAGGAGGCGGCTCAAATAAATATTTTTTTTTTACTTGCACATGTGTGTTTAGGAGGAACATCTTGTCTTTGGCACGAATTCCCCTGGTCTCTGCATAAGCAGTGGTAGGATTCAGCCGGTTCGGGCCAGTTCAGGCAAACAGGTAGTTAAAGTGCTGGGTGGCTCTGCCCCTTCTCACCTTCCAGGAGTCCCCATGCACCCCATTTTGGCTCCCAGGTAAGTGCAGGGAGGTCTCCTAGGCCCAAAATGGCCCACGGTGGTGCCCCCCGGCCCATTTTCGCTCCCAGGGGGGTGCAGGAGGCTGAGTGCTGGCTGCCACATCCCCTGGCCATGGCCACCATGGCCACACCCATCCAGCCAGTCATTAGGGCAGAGAACCGGTTGTTAAATTATTTGAATCCCACCACTGTGCATAAGTGTCAGCTTTCATCCTCCCACCCTTCCAGTATTACTGCCTGGTTACAGTCTGTAATACTTTCTTCAGAATGAGAGCTTGTTTTGACCTCTTCTGTGAAATGGAAGGATTTTTCAGCATTGATTCAGTCATCCCTCTCACCCACGTGACGCAAACAGAGAAGAAGTGATATTTCTCCTCCCCCTCCTCTAATTTATATGGATTGATGGCCCACCTGATCCAAACAGGAGCCAATGATAACAAAAACAAAGAATGGGTGAAGCCAGTCCCAGCATACCCAGATCAAATAAAGTCAAATTAAAATGCATTCATACAACTCCATCTTTTCTTGACTTGCAGTAATTGGATACTTAAAGAGAACCAAAGAGGAAATTCCATTTTGCTCTGGATCTCTTATTTGGGGTGAGTGTAATTCCTACTACGACTCCAGGACAAATGATCAGTAGTTCTTTGCATTTGGGGGGGGTGGAGGAAAGAGAGAGAGAGAGAGAGGGAGGGAGGGAGGGAGGGAGGGAGAGAGAGAGAGAGAGAGAGAGAGAGAGAGAGAGAGAGAATGAGAGAACAAGAGAGAGAGAGAGAGAACGAGAACTGAAATAGCATAATTACTTTATTATCTACATCAACTATGACAACTTTAAGAGGTATGGACTTGCGCAGAAATGGACAAACTAACTTTAGAGTTACAGGATAAGGAGGACTCAAAATATTATACAATATGGAATAGATGGTATCAATGGATAAACCAGAGAAAGGGAAATGGGTAGAGGCGGAATTTAGAAGAAATCAATATAATCAAAAACAGCACTGTCAGAGGAATAGAAAACGAAATATGCCACGGTATGTCGGCATATATGTATATATGTATATATAATGGAAATTAGTTAGCAGGTGAAGTTGTGTACTGTATATGTAAATTTGTCTCTTGATTAAGAGAAAGTTGTATGTTTTAAATGTTTTTATTAATGAATAAAGTTTTGTTTTTAAAATTTAAAAAAAAAGAGGTATGGACTTCAGATCCAAGAATTGCCCAGTCAGACATGGGAATTCTGGGACTTGAACTCCACGCCTCTTAAATGTTTATGGAGATTCTTCTCCACCCCAAGAATAATTCTTGTCCACCCCAGCTTGTCCACCCTAAGGATAAAACACCCAGACATAAGCCAAGCAGTGTAATACATGCAGTACAATGCAATGAGACATGCACAAATCTGTACATTGGAGAAACAAAACAACCACTTCACAAACGCATGACACAACATAGAAGAACAAACCCATCAGGACAAGATTTAGCAGCCTATCTGCATTTGAAAAACAAAGGTCACTCTTTTGAAGACAGCAAAGTCCACATCCTGAACAGTAAGGACTGCTGGTTTGAAAGAAGGGTCAAAGAGGCCATCTACATTAGGATTGAACAGCCCTCTCTCAACAGACAGGGAGGGATATGACACCACTTATCTCCTGTTTACAAAGCAGTCTTTTCAATAGTTCCAAGATGGTTCCACACCCATTTGCACTATTCAGGTGACCCTGAAGGCAGAGATGAACCTCCAAGTGGCCTCAACAACTCTCAGAGAGAGTGCTAATGACCAGATGACTTCAAGGAATATAAATCTTTCCATCCTCCACCATTCAGTCCGAACTGAAGAAGCTTCTTGGATGAGAAGCGAAACATCTTCAAGGAAAAACAAAGTCCAATTGCCTTTTGAAAAAAAGCACCTTTGAGTCACACCTCTTAAAGTTGACAAGGTTAAGAAACACTAGTCTACATATCAACGAAATATTCAGTCAACCAATCAAATATTTTTCTTACAAGAAGCAGCTACTAAAATGAAGAATTTCAGCTGGTATTGACAATGCAATCCGCTCTCTGTAACAAGTGAACAGGGACTGGCAATAAAAACCACGAATGCTCAACATATGCACACTCACATAGACATTCACACACTGTGCCCAACAAAAAAATAGAACTCTAAGGCCCTGAAAAGGAGAGGAAAATAAAAACAGCCATTTGGAAGAAAGGGAATACGGAATTAAAGAGATAAAATCAGTCTGAAAATGCTTCCTGCTCTGTATTTCAATATTACCTAGAGTCCATTTATATATTATGGATGGAAGGAAGGAAGAAAAGCACATAGAAAAGTGGTCGTAGAATGTTTTCAAATTAGTGGTCTCTGTGGTGCACTATTAGATATTGGAGATAAGCTAAAATATGATTATTATGGAAATTGTTCCTGACAGCCTAGTTGGGGAAGATATTTGGCTATTTTCATCCCCTACTGTAGTGGATGTTTCCTTGCTAAAGGAAACATTGCTCAGCTGCTGACATTTTGGTTACCAAGAATTTGGCTTTAGCTGCGAGAAAGAAAATCATTTAAAAGAAGAATCAGGAGACAGCATTTAACAGATCTAACAGATTAACAGAGTTGGAAGGGACCTTATAGGTCATCTAGTCCAATCCCCCCTCAAGCAGGAGACCCTACACCCTTTCTGACAAATAGCAGTCCAATCTTTTCTTGAAAGTCTCAAGTGATGAAGCTCCCACAACTTCCAAAGGCATCTTCTGTTCCATGGGTTGATTGTTCTCACTGTCAGAAAGTTCCTCCTCATTTCCAGGTTGGAGCTCTCCTTGGTCAGTTTCCATCCATTCTTCCTTGACTGGTCTTCGAGTGCTTTGGAAAATAGCTTGACCCCTTCCTCTCTGTGGCAGCCCCTCAAATATTGGAACACTGGTATCGTGTCTCCCCTGGTCCTTCTCTTCACTAGACTAGCCATGCCTGTCAGGTTCCGATGTCATCTCAAATAAATTGCACTCCCAAGCAATTAGTCTTTGCTGAAATATCTCATTTATTGAGAACGACAGATCTGGTCCCAACTTCGTCGTAGCCAATACTAACCCTCTGACCCCAAAACCTTCCCCTTCCGTTCCCCCAAACCTCAACTTCTTATTGGCCATCTTCCAGCTCAATCTTTTCAGCTCCTGCCTCCAACCCCAGGAATTCCCCCCTCCCATCCCATCTCCAAGCAACACCATCTACAAAAAGAATAAGTAGGAAAACGTTCAAGCCTCATCTCCTCCTCTCTATGGCAGCCTTGAAAGGCTGACATCGCCTGGTTTATTTAACAGTTCTTCATATGTTTTAGTCTCCAGTCCCCTAATCATCCTGGTTTCTCTCCGCTGCACTTTTTCTATAGTGTCAACATTTTTTTAATAGTCTGGTGACCAAAACTGGATTCAGTACTCTAGGTGTGGTCTTAGGGCCTTATAGAGTGGTATTAATACTTCACTTGATCTTGAGTGTCATTAACAGTATCCCTCTGTTAATGCAGTTTAGGAATGCATTGGCTTTTTTGGGAGTTGCTGCACACTGCTGGCTCATATTTAGCTGGTTGTCTACTAAGACTCCAAGATCCCTCTCACAGTCATAGTTATTAAGCCTGGTTTCCCTCAGTTTATATGTGTGCTTTTGGTTTTTCTTACCTAAGTGTAAGACTTTACTTTACTCTACATTGAATTTCATTTTGTTAGATAGGGCCCAGTGTCCAAGTCTGTCAAGATCCATCTGGATCTTGAGCCGATCTTCTAGGGTGTTAGCTATTCCTGCCAGCTTAGTATCATTTGCAAATTTGGTGAGTTCCCCTTCTATTCCCTCATCTAAGTCGTTTATGAAGCTATTGAAGAGTACTGTGCCTAAGACGGAACCTTGTGGCACCCCACATTATCTTCATGTCTTTATTATCTTCATGTCTTTATTATCTTCATTAATATCTTCATCTCTTCCCCATCCTTTTAAACTCTGTCATGTTCTATAGTTTCAGATTTATTCTTCTCAAAAGAGACAAGAGAGATGAAAAACAGACAATCAGTTACTAGAGGATAGCCTGCTGTATGAGAAGGAGTGGCAGAAGCTGAGGGTGGAGTTAAAAGAGGGATAAGCCTAGAATCCCTCAGTAGTCATAAGAGAACTAAGCCCAATCTCCCTTGAATTCCATGGATCCTTACTTAATTCCAAGCAGGTGCTAACCGAGTTGAGAAGATTTTTGTGCATAGGTTTTGTTGCGTGTTTCCAAGGATCTAGCCCAATAACTCCAACACAGGTTAGGTTTGATTCAAAAAGGATTTATTCATATCTTACTTGTCTCTTGCAGGTGAACATCTGGAATGGAAGCTGGATTCTTGGACAATACCTTATATACCCGGGGAGGCGGAGTCAAGGTGAGGAGGGGTCAAGGGAAGGGTTAGGTGGGATGGGTGGAGTTAACCCTTGCCCTGCCATGGGTACACAGTGTTAGGCATTTACATGTAACAGGTTTTGAATAGCTTTATGTGTGCACCTGATCTTGTTTCTTGTTGTTAATTGTGAAGTCATTTCCAACCCATCACGACCCCATCGACAATGTTCCTCCAGGCCTTCCTGTCCTCTACCATCCTCTGGAGTCCATTTAAGCTCACGCCTACTGCTTCGGTGACTCCATCCAGCCACCTCGTTCTCTGTCATCCCCTTCTTCTTTTGCCCTCCATCTTTCCCAGCATGAGGCTCTTCTCCATTGAGTCCTTCCTCCTCATTAGGTGGCCAAAGTATTTGAGTTTCATCTTCAGGATCTGGCCTTCTAAAGAGCAATCAGCACCTGATCTATTGACTGATTAAAAAAACTCAATAAGTATTGTGATGGGAGATACACATTTTTAATCAAACATGTTCTTTAAATTGAATTAATTTTATTTAATGATTTGGATCAGTAATTTC
Organism: Ptyas mucosa; assembly: GCA_012654045.1. Classification (NCBI taxonomy): domain Eukaryota; kingdom Metazoa; phylum Chordata; class Lepidosauria; order Squamata; family Colubridae; genus Ptyas; species Ptyas mucosa. The sequence continues at coordinate 62,322,229 of WNWU01000003.1, forward strand.
AGTGGAATTGTATCAGATGGAATCAATAGTTTTGCACTGAAGGAACATTTTGAATTGGATTTTGCCTGAGTAATGGCCTCCTAAACACGTCTGCAAAATTAACATTCCCCAGCTATCTCTTCATATTATATCTTGATCCCTCTCTGTTTATTTGTAGTACTAATATCAGTCTGTGTATGTTCCCTTTAATTTTCTAAGCATGGCTCTCCTTAATGAAAAAAATGAGTGCATCGTTTTGTACTATGTTGTTGTTAGTTGCGAAGTCATGTCCGACCCATCGCAACCCCATGGACAATGTTCCTCCAGGCCTTCCTGTCCTCTACCATCCTCTGGAGTCCATTTAAGCTCACACCTACTGCTTCGGTGACTCCATCCAGCCACCTCATTCTCTTCATCCCCTTCTTCTTTTGCCCTCAATCGTTCCCAATATTAAGCTCTTCTCCAGTGAGTCCTTCCTTCTCATTAGTATTTGAGTTTCATCTTCAGGATCTGGCCTTCTAAAGAGCAGTCAGGGTTGATCTCCTCTAGGACTGATCGGTTGGATGGCTTTGCAGTCCAAGGGACTCGCAGGAATCTTCTCCAGCACCAGAGTTCAAAGGCCTCAATTCTTTGGCACTTAGCCTTCCTTATGGTCCAATTTTAACAGCCATACATTGAAACTAGGAAAACCATAGCCCTGACTATACGCACTTTTGTTGGCAGGGTGTTTTATACTTACTATGATGCTAATTAAAAATAAAATAGTGAAAAGTGCCAATCCAGATTTACTATGGAAATCCAAAGATGAAACATCTGAGATTATCCTTTGAGCAACTGATGGGAAGTAAAGATAACTGGACAAGGGTACACGTTAGTCCAGGTTTTGGCCTCCTGACAGAATATCAGCAAGCAGCAGTTTTATGTTGACTCATTGCTAGTCAAGGAAGATGCACCTGTGTCTTGGATGAGTAATTTACCTGATTCATTGAGAACACAACCACCCAAATTCACTCTGAGTGGGACAGATGTGCAAAATCTTATGGATGACAGAGATGATGGTTCATAAGACTATCTAAAACTTTGCTGAGCCTGTGATCGATCTATCGATCTATCGATCTATCTTTTATCATCTATCTATATCTATCTATCTACCTATCTATCTGTGTCTGTCTGTCTGTCTATCTTCTATCATCTATCTATCTATCTATCTATCTATCTATCTATCTATCTATCTATCTATCTATCTATCTATCATCTATCATCTAGCTAGCTAGCTAGCTATCCTCTCTCTCTCTCTCTCTTTCTCTCTCTCTCTCTCTCCCTCCCTCCCTCCCTCCCTCCCTCCATCCATCCATCCATCCAATTTATATCTTGCCCATCTCAACTACAGACTTCTGAGGGTCTTCTATAGTAGGCATGTAGCCCCCAAAAGTAGTTAGATTGCCTTCTTGGCTGATACACATGGTAAAAGAGGGGAAGATAGAAGGGGTGTGGGAGTTATAAATGCAACCCATAAGGAAACATGGGTTCTTATTTTGCAGTGTAAAAAAATTAGCAAAATTTGACAAGAACCCACCTCTTGAATCCACTCCAAAGTCTGGAATATTATCAGTAGTACACGAACAGTTGATAAATATTCATAGGATAGTCTGTTTGCCTTTGTGCTCCTTGATGGAAAAGAGAGCTAGAGGGAAGAATAGAATAACAGAGTTGGAAAGGACCTTGGAGGTCTTCTAGTCCAACCCTCTCCTCGCTATTTTAGACAAATGGTTGTCCAATCTCATCTTAAAAACTTCCATTGTTGAAGCAGCCACAACTTCTGCAGGCAAATTGTTCTAACTATCAGGAAATTTCTCCTAGGTTCTAGGTTGCTTCTCTCCTTGGTTAGTTTCCACCCATTGCTTCTTGTCCTGCCCTCAGGTGCTTTGGAGAGTAGGTTGACTCCTGCTTCCCTCTGGCAGCCCCTTAGGTATTGGAAGACTGATATCAAGTCACCCCTAGTCCTTCTTTTCATTAAACTAGACATACTCAATTCGTGCAACCATTCTTCATATGTTTTAGCCTCCAGTCCCCTAATCATCTTTGTTGCTCTTCTATAATAAAGCTGCAGTCAGGAAAAAAAAAATGTTTGTATTCCTTTGGATATCCCCCCCCCCCCAAGAAATATTATATCAGAACCTACTATTCATTAGTAATTTCACAAATTTGAGGACATGAAAATGTATAAAAACCTGGTGGCATTTCTATATAGCATTTTTATACAGAAATGGCTCCTTTTTTTTTTTTTTTTGGACATGATGGATCTCTTTATGCCATCTAAATCCATTCTTCTATCGATTTTCTTTGGAGCCATGGCCTTTCTGATTTCCAAACAGAAGTCAGAGTAGTTGAATGACAAAGATTACATTTTGCTTGGAGATTAAAAGAAAAAAAAAGAAAGCTAAAGGCCACGCTATAGCTAGGATAAGAACATTCTTTTAAAAAAAGAGTCTAAGATGCAGCGATATAATTTTATTTTTAACTCCCTGTGACAGAAGAATGTTAGAGATTCTATGGAAGTCATCACAGTTATAAAAGCACTATCCTTTTGTGAATAGAAACCAGAGCAGAAGTTCCACTTTCTTTATCTCTGTCTTCCTCATGTCCCTGCTGACTTGCCTACAAGCCAAAAATATTTTGAAAACTTGGTTAGCTTAAAAAAAAAAAATAAAACACTTGTCATTCAAACTTTTAAGGCTGGGATTTGATAGTTAAACTCAGATAAGGGAGCCCCTGGAGTTTCTCTGGCCTTCATCTCTCTGTTATATTGTACCTTCTATAAGAATTCACCGACTTGTTTTATAACAGAGTAACAGAGTTGGAAGGGACCTTGGAGGTCTTCTAGTCCAACCCCCTGCTCAGTCAGGAAACCCTATACTGTTTCAAACAAATGTTGTCCAATTTCTTCTTAAAAACTTCCAGTGTTGGAGCATTTACAACTTCTGGAGGCAAGCTGTTCCACTGATTAATTGTTCTAACTATCAGGAAATTTCTCCTTAGTCTAGGTTGCTTCTCTCCTCGATTAGTTTCCATCTGTTGCTTCTTGTCCTACCTTCTGGTGCTTTGAAGAATAGGTTGATCCCCTCTTCTTTGTGGCAGCCCCTCAGATATTGGAATACTGCTATTATTCCAATATCTGGAATAATAGGGGGCGATGGGGCGCTCCCATGTGACTCCTCTCCTACGCGAGCTGCATTGACTTCCAGTGGACTTCTGGGTGTGCTTCAAGGTGTTGGTGATCACCTTTAAAGTGCTCCATGGCTTAGGGCCGGGGTACTTACGGGACCGCCTTCTGCCACCAATTGCCTCCCACCGGCCAGTTCGCTCCCACAGAGAGGGCCTCCTCAGGGTGCCGTCAGCCAGACAATGTCGGCACCCACCCTCTGGAACGATCTACCCCCAGAGATACGAGTGACTGCAGACCTCTGGACTTTTCGTCGGGCCCTAAAAACCTATTTCTTTCAATTAGCCGGGCTAGCCTGATTTTACGATTTACGTTGGTTTTAAAACTGATACTGATTTTAATTGAATGTTTTAAAATTATGGGCCAAGCTTTATTTAATTATCTTAAAATTATTTTAACTTTTGTACACAAATGTTTTATTCTGGCTGTTCACTGCCCTGAGTCTGAAAGGAGAAGGGCGGTATAAAAATTCATTCATTCATTCAATCAATCAATCAATAAATTATGTCACCCCGGTCCTTCTTTTCATTAAACTAGACATACCCAATTCCAGCAAGTGTTCTTTATATGTTTTAGCCTCCAGTCCCCTAATCATCTTTGCTGCTCTACTCTGCTGCTCTTCTCTTTCTTTGCTTTGCTGCTCTTCTCTTTCTAGAGTCCCCACATCTTTTTTACACTGTGGCAAACAATGGTGGATGCAGTATTCTAAGTGTGGTCTTACCATAACTCGTTCCTTGGCGAAATATCCAAGAAATTCTAATTTCTTTTATGTACTGTATTACTATTGGATCAGCATGATATAGTTTCATTGAATGTAGATAAATTCTGCTCTACTGTAAAATTCAGCAGATTTTGGCCAGCCTGCGATGAGCTCACCACTAACTGCAGTATATAATTATGACTTGTTCTTTTCAGTTCTAGCTTATTTAAACTTTTTAATTTTTAATACTGGTCTTTAATAATGGACTTTTCTAACTACCTACTACCTGCTTGACTTGGGCCAATGTTCATCTCCTTTACAGTATATGTTTGCACTGTATCCCTCACATCTGAACATTAAAAATAAAATAGGGAAACAAAAGATTTAATCTACAGCTCGCTGTCTCCCATGGACAATCTCTGTCAGGTAAATTGTTGCTGCTGTTGTTTTAAATTCAGCTGTAGGAAAATATTGGCGGTCATTATAATGGAATACGCGACACTGATGATAATCAATGAGATGCCACCTGAAATTTCTAAATTCTTCCCATCTTCTTCTTCAATAGAAAAACTGATGGTAGAACAGTGAGGGAATATTTATCCTTTTTCAAATAAATATAACTTATAAGAAGGCCAGTTTGTAATGGTTAAGGCACTAAGCTAGAAAGTGGGAGGTGGTGAGTTATAGTCCTTACCTTAGTCATGAAAGCTGGTTGGTGACTTTGTACCAATCACCAGAAGTCTGTGAGTTCTAGTCCCACCTTAGGCATGAAAGCCAACTGGGTGACTTTGGGCCAATCACAGGAGATGGTGAGTTCTAGTCCAGGGGTGGGTTCTAAATTTTTTTACTACTGGTTCTGTGGGCGTGGCTTATTTTGTGGGCATGGCTTGGAGGTCATGTGACTGGGTGGGCATGGCTAGCTGATCATATGACCGGGTGGCCATGGCTATGTGTATAGGGACTACTCAGAGGGCTGAAAAAAGTCATTTCTGACAGGTCCTCGCACTTTTGACTAGTCCTCACACTTACGACCATCCTCACATTTATGCCCGTGCAGCATTCTTAACAACCATGTCACTCATTTCACAACTGCTTCTCTTCACCATGGTGACAAGATAGGGCAAAAAACGTAAAATGTGAGGACAGTCGTAAGTTCGAGGACGTCATATCGTCACCGTCATATTGTCACCTTCTGGCAGCTCTTTGCATGCATGCACTAGGAACAGGCTCCTCCTGTTCCTCTGCCTCTCTGCTGTCCGCCTCTGGAAGCTCTGGAGTCCGTGCATCGCTCCCAGATGGCCCTGGCCCCATCTCTGCCTCCGATGCAGAGCCCTCATCCGGGCCTTCCCCAGCCTCCAGGACTGGCCCATGTTCTTCCTCAGCCTCATCACTGTCCGACTCCACTGCCAGCTCCGCAGGCTGCTGGCAGACAACAACAGTGCCAAAAACTGGAAGAGCAGCCACCGGGTGCACATGTGCACCGGCCACCTGGTCTTCCGGTTTCTGGCATACCAAAAGATCATCTTCCTGGCACACGCATGTGCACTGGGTGGCTGCTCTTCCGGTTTCATGCACATGCCAGAAACCAGAAGAGCAGCCTCCCATCGCGTGCATGTGCACTGGGCGGCTGCTCTTCCAGCTTCTCACATGCACATGCACACATGCGAACACGCTCCCGTTTCAGCACTCGGTGCTGAAAAGGTTCACCAACACTGGTATAGGATAGGGGTGAAATCCAGCAGGTTTTGACAGGTTCTGGAGAACTGGTAGCAGAAATTTTGAGCAGTTTGGAGAACCGGTAGCAGAAATTTTGAGTAGTTCAGACAACCGGCAAATACACCTCTGGCTGGCCCCAAAGTGGAGTGGGAATGAAGATTTTGCAGTATCCTTCCCCTGCCATTCCCAACAAGCCACACCCACCAAGCCACGCCATGCCCACCAAGCCACACCCACAGAACCAGAAGTAAAAAAATGTGGATTTCACCACTGGTATAGGGTCTCCTACTTGAGCAGGGGGTTGGACTAGAAGATCTCCGAGATCCCTTCCAACTCTTTTATTCTACATGGCCATTTATAGCTTTGTCCCCTCTCAACTGATCTACTTTCACTTTCTTCACATGAGAAGGCCACCGGAAATTTCAACTAGACATGAACTAATCCACTTCCTTTTCAAGATTAAACTGTTTAGAGGCTTTGCACCGATCCACAAATATCACCTTTATACATTCCCCAGAGATAGAAATAACTTGAGCCCGGAGGGTTCTCGGTTGGTAGAAAGTTTTCCGATAGGAGAGGAAATCAGCAGCATAAAAAGTGTCAGCTCAGCTTTTACCTGACACACACCTGAGTCCAATCTATACTTTCCAGCGCTGGCTTTCATCAGCTAGGGCAGCAGCGGATGACAGGTGGTTCTGTTTGATGTATGCGTTGCACACTTGGTGGTCTGGATGCAGCCCATTTTGCTTCGCAACGAGGCAAGTGGCGCAGAACATAGAAAGAGTCGATTCTGTAATTGCTTTCTCCTCGGCTCGTGATGCTGGAAAGAAGCACAGACTTGCTGGCTTGTTTTTCTTTGTTTTCCATACAAATGGAGTTGGCTGCTTTCTGGTCCTCTCGTTACTTTTGGTTTAGTGGCTTTGGGTGAACAGTGTTGCTACCCCGTTTCCCCCAAAATAAGACATCCCTGATAATAAGCCCAATCGGACTTTTGAGCACATGGCAATAAGGCCAAGCGCTTATTTCAGAGTTCAAAAAAATATAAGACAGGGTCTTATTTTCGGGGAAACACAATATATATATATATTTTTACAAGACAGGAAATGTCTATGGAGATTCTCAGGCATCCAGGTCATGGTTGTTCCATGAGCCTGAGTGGCGCAGCAGACTAATGCTACTGTTAAAAGTAGTATTTAACTTCCAGCTGCCTGCAATTACTGCGAGTTCAATTCTCAGCAGGCTCAAGGTTGACTCAGCCTTCCATCCTTTCTAAAGTGGGTAAAATGAGGACCCGGTTTGTGGGGGCAATAAGCTGACTTTGTATAAATATATGAAGGCTATTGCTTAACACATTGTAAGCCGTCCTGAGTTTCCGGAGAAGGGCGGCATATAAATCAAAAAAATAAATTAAAAATAAATTTTAAAAAAGATGCTTTTTTCCAAGAGGCAACTGGACTTTCTGGTTTTTCTTTTTCTTTGAAGACATTTCACTTCTCATACAAGAAGCTTCTTCTTTTTTTTTTTTAATTTGATTTATATGCCACCCTTCTCCGGAGACTCAGGGCGGCTTACAATGCGCTAAGCAATAGCCTTCATACTTTTGTATATTTATACAAAGTCATCTTATTGCCCCCACAAACTGGGTCCTCAATTTACCTACCTTAGAAAGGATGGAAGGCTGAGTCAACCTTGAGCCTGGTGAGATTCGAACCTTCAATAATTGCAAGCAGCTGGTGTTAATAACAGGGTGCTTTAGACCACTGTACTACCAAGGCTCCTTCTTCAGTTACTATTCGTTGTTGTTAGTTGCGAAGTTGTGTCCAACCCATCGCGACCCCATGGACAATGTTCCTCCAGGCCTTCCTGTCCTCTACCATCCTCTGGAGTCCATTTAAGTTCACGCTGATTGCTTCAGTGACTCCATCCAGGCACCTCATTCTCTGTCATCCCCTTCTTCTTTTGCCCTCAATCGTTCCCAGCATTAGGCTCTTCTCCAGTGAGTCCTTCCTTCTCGTTAGGTGGCCAAAGTATTTGAGTTTCATCTTTAGGATCTGGCCTTCTAAAGAGCAGTCAGGGTTGATCTCCTCTAGGACTGACCGATTTGATTGCTTTGCAGTCCAAGGGACTCGCAGGAGTCTTCTCCAGCATCATAGTTCAAAGGCCTCAAATCTTTGACGCTCAGCCTTCCTTATGGTCCACCTTTCACAGCCATACATTGCAACTGGGAAAACCATAGCCTTGGCTATACGCACTTTTGTTGGCAGGGTCATGTCTCTGCTTTTTAGTATGCTGTCTAGCTTTGCCATAGCTTTCCTCCCCAGGAGCAAGTGTTTTTTAATTTCTTGGCTGTAGTCTTGCGGTGATCTTGGAGCCCAGGAAAATAAAATCTGTTCAGCTACTATATAGAATAGTAAAGTGAAGAAGCTTCTTGGATGAGAAGCAAAGCATGTTCAAAGAAAAACCAGTTGCCTCTTGAAGAAAGCACCTTTGGGACAAGACAAAGGTAATGGAGAGGCATTATGGCCCCAGACATTTCCCTTTGGGCTCATGGAACCTTTAACGAAAAATTATTTGACCCAAAGGTGCATTTTCAAAAGGCAACTGGACTTTATTTCTCCTTGAAGAAGTTTCACTTTTCATTCAAGAAGCTTCTTCAATTCCGATGAGAAGCAAAATGTCTTCAAAGTCCAGTTGCCTTTTGTAAAAGCCCCTTTGTGACAACCATGACATGGTTGACTGAGAATCTCTTTAGATATTCTTTGATCCAGATTAACTAAATGGAAAACTGGCCCATTGCAAAGAGAAATTCTAGTTTATATAGTATAGCATATTTATAGCATATTTATTTCTCAAAATGCCTTTGGGCCCTGCAAAGAACCCATTGGGCTAGTAGAGTACCTGCTGAAGATTATTTTACCCACTAACAGATGTTTTGTAACTGGCTTTATCTGCTATGGAGTTCTGGTGCTGTCTGAGTTTGGTTGCTTGCTGATGTTTAATTATCCAAGTAAGTATCATAATCAGTGCTAGAGGGTGTGTGGTTTGCTCCCTCATTATATACAGTGGCTTGCCTGCCATTTTGGTGGGGGTGTGATTTTCTCCATGGTAGTTAGGGTGGAGATTAGGATTTTGTTTTGGGTTAGGGTCCTTTGGTAATTCCATTGGACTGGTGACATGTATACAGAATCGTAGAGAATTGCTTGAGAATTCCTAGATGCAGGGCACTCAGACAAATCGGCCATCAACAGGCACATAGAGATAAACAACATCTACATACAGTATTATTCAAAAGAGGCAGTCAACAAGTCAAAGAGGAAACAGAAAAACCCAAACACTTCCTCTCTATTGCTCAACATACAGATGAGCAGAGATTAACACCAAGATTAACAATCAAGAAGTAAACAATACTCCAATCAAGGAGTCACCAATTCATTCAAAGAAGCTAACAGGGAACAACAACCTAATGAAGGAACCACCAAGATCACCCTCACCAACACCCTTAAGTCAACAACCGGAGAGCGCTGTCATTTCAATCCACTAAACATTGAACATAGTATAACAGAGTTGGAAGGGACCTTGGAGGTCTTCTAGTCCGTGATGACACAATGAAGTACTGCAGGCTACTTCTGCTGATCACCGGCTGCCAGCAGTTAGGCAGTTCGAATCTCACCAGACTCAAGGTTGACTCAGCCTTCCATCCTTCCAAGGTGGGTAAAATAAGGACCCAGATTGTTGGGGGGCAATAGGCTGACTCTGTAAACTGCTTAGAGAGGGCTGTAAAGCACTGTAAAAGGGTATATAAATCTAAGTGCTATTACTATTGCTACCCACAACTTCTGAAGGCAAGCCGTTCCACTGGCTGATTGTTCTCACTGTTAGGAAATTTCTCCTTAGTTCTAGGTTGCTTCTTTCTTTGATTCGTTTATATAGTAGTATACAGTGAGGAAACCCCGCTCTCTTCTAGCAGAGATGATGTTACCTAGTTGGGTAATGAAATGCCTCTAAGAAAATAACCACCCAGGAACCCCACTATATAGAATCTGCTATCCAATTTCTCTAAATGACCAGAGAAATAAATGGATAATATAATATTTTAATTTTAAAAAGGACAAATTATTATTATTATTTTTTCTATGACAACTCACCGAGCCATTTCCTAAGCCCAAGGAGCAAGTTTATCTCTTTCTAAACTTAGAAATTAAATGTTTGCAAAGGCTCTAACCAACTAAAGATCTCCAACTCTGTCCTCTCCAACCTTATGCTATGTGGGTGTGCTGAACTGCAATGATTCTTCTGCCAGCTAAAATAAGGGTATGAGGTATTTTTCTCTAGTTACAGAAATTAGCTACGCTGCAATTTATACTGAAATGAAGTAAAAATTGAAGGGACGGTAGGCCACTCTTGTTTAGCACTGACTGTGGAGGCATCTATGCCCTGATTTAGCCAGCTAACTTTCTCAGAGATATTCCTCTCCGCCACAATTTGCAAATGGAAGTTGTCGAATGTGAAGAGAATCTTCTCAGGGGAAACATGGAGGCCTACTGTTGGAAAGTTTTAATGAGGCTGGTGATAATCTCAGATGGTTTGCATTGCTACGTTCTTCCTAACAGGCTCCCGGTTTGAGCTGAAGAGTGAGAGAAACGCAGAACACGGAATAACAGAGTTGGCAAGGACCTCAAAAGCAGTGGTGGGATTCAACATTTTTTACTATGGGTTCTGTGGGTGTGGCTTGGTGGGTGTGGCATGACTTGGTGGGCATGGCTTGGTGGGCGTGGCAGGGGAAGGACATTGTAAAATCTCCATTCCGTCCACACTCCAGGGGAAGATTACTGCAAAATCCCCATTTCCTCCCAATCAGCTGGGACTCGGGAGGCAGAGAATAGATGGGGGCGGGGCCAGCCAGAGGCGGTATTTACCAGTTCTGCGAACTACTCAAAATTTCTGCTACTGGTTCTCCAGAACCTGCTGAAACTCACCTCTGCTCAGAAGTCTCCTAGTCCAATCCCCCGCTTGGGCAGGAGACTATACCATTTCAGACAAATGGTTGTCCAGTCTTTTTTTTTTAAAGCCTCCAGTGATGGAGCAGCCACAACTTCTGAGGGCAAGCTGTTCCACTCAGTGGTGGGTTCCACTTATCTTTGGTACTGCTTCACAACTTTGATGACATGCGTGCATCACTTCTGCAGAACTTTCTGCGCTTGCGCAGACTATCTGTGATGACATTTGGGCGGGTGGGTGGAGCCTTCTGACCAGCTGGCCAATGTGCATGCGCGTGCCAGGAAGATTATCTTCCGGTTTCTGGCACATGCATGCGCACCAGCCAGCTGGTCTTCATGCCTGCATGTGCACCAGAAACCGGAAGACCAGGTGGCCGGTGCGCATGCACGTGTCAGAAACCGGAAGAGCAGCCGCCCAGCGAGTGTAGGGTTAGGGTTAGGGTTAGGGTTAGGGTTAGGGTTAGGGTTAGGG
>WNWU01000003.1:62346125-62358662 GCA_012654045.1 Ptyas mucosa
TATTCTATTCTATTCTATTCTATTCTATTCTATTCTATTCTATTCTAGATGGATGGATGCAACTTCCAAGGAAACATTTCTAAGGTTCTAAGTATGATGCCCGGTAGTTTCCTTTCAAACAGAAACTCTATTTATTTGTTAATCGGAGCTCAGCTGCAGTTCATCCCTGTTGCCATTTATTTTCCTACTTTGCACATGGATTCATTAACATAGAGAGGGTAGCAGAGTCAAGCTAGGAGTCCAATTATTACCAAACTTCATTTACTCTGAGAAATGTGGCTTGGGGTTAAGAGGGAGTTGCAAATTTGTTTGTTTTTTAGCTTGAGGAAATTTTTTTCCTTACAGTCATGGACCTGAGCTTAGGCAAATGTGACAAGATGTAGTTCGACCTAAGAAAGCTTTCCACACCTGAAAGGAAAGCTACGTGACCAGCTTTTCAATCTGATCCCCAATGTGCATTCATCAATGTTTCTGCCTTTCCCACTAATCCCAAACAAGATACTTGATCAAGAATAGGATTTTTCTGATGCTTTCTTTATTGAAACTCCTGAAAGAAAGGACTTCCCAGTATTGGCAAGAATCACAATATACTGTGTATCAGGGGTCTCCAAGCTTGGGAACTGTAAGCCTGAAGGACTTCAACTCCCAGAATTCCCCAGCCAGCTTTCCTGGCTGGGAAATTCTGGGAGTTGAAGTCCTCCAGCTTTGCCAGTTGGAGGATTCTGGGAATTGAAGTCCTCCAGCTTTGCTGGCTGGGGAATTCTGGGAGTTGAAGACCTCCAGCTTTGCCAGTTGGAGGATTCTGGGAATTGAAGTCCTCCAGCTTTGCTGGCTGGGGAATTCTGGGAGTTGCTGTCCTCCAGCTTTGCCGGTTGGAGGATTCTGGGAGTTGAAGTCCTCCAGCTTTGCTGGTTGGAGAACTCTGGGAGTTCTCCAGGCTTAAAGTTCCCAAGGTTGGAAACCCCTGCTGTATATAGGAACACTACAGTAAATTCCACACTAATAGAGCTAGATCGCAGGGCAACTTTATCCAAATGCAACACAAATCTCTATAAAGTAAACCTTGACTTACGACAACAATTAACATTGGAAAATTTCCAATGCTAAACAAGGCAGTTATTATGAGTCAGGCCTGATTTTTTGAATGTTTTTGTCATGTGTGTTAAGTGAATTCTTGCCATTGTTAAATGAACCTGAGGTCACGTTAAGTGAATCTGGCTTCCTCCACTCATTTTGCTTGTTGGAAGGATGCAAATGTCAATCACATGACTTTAAATTCATGGCAGTGGCCAAGTGCCTAAATTTTGATCACATGACTATGGGGAAGCTCTTATGGTCATAAGTCAGAGAATCAGTCATAAGTCACCCTTTTTCAGTGCGTATCATGCCCCCGTCAGAGTCTGAATCTGTGGGGAAAGATGAGCCGGAACAAGAGCCGACAGAGAGTGAGAGGGCAGCTTCATTGGCCCTGGAGCAAACTGGGGAAGGGCAGAGTCAGTCTGGGCAAGGCTTTTCAGGATTAGAAAGGCTTGTAGACAGGGAGGAGCACAAGAGACAGAGCTCAGGCGAAGAGCAAGGAGCATCCCCTCCTGATCCTAGAGCATGGAGAGAAGAGAGAAGGCGAGACCAACGCAGACTGAGCTGGCTATGACGGAGGAGAGTGCCTCGCCCCCTTCACAAGGCACACCTGGGGACTGAGATGTAAGGAGGTGCCGGTGGGAGGGGCATTTGTTGGGAACAAGCGTTGAATCTGTGGAGCTTTGTGTGCACTTGCCGACGCCTGGAGATTACTATGCTCTGTCTTGTGGGGCTTGCCTGGTTTGCCTGCTTCGCTGAACCTCTTGCTCTGGTTACTGTTTGGCTAACCTGGCTTACTGGACTACTCGCAGCCAGAGGCTGCTGAAGGTGCATGTGAGAGATTTGCTTCAGGACTTGTAGTAAACATGGGGACGTTTGGGGACAAAGTTAGAGCAATAAAGGAGAGTTAGACCTGTTCTCTGGCTGGGTTGCTTACGTGCCACTCCCCGGGTCATCACAGTGCTACTGTTAACTTTGTGGCTAAACAAAGGTATCTAACCTAGAAGCCATCTTTTGAATTGGGCCTTCAGGCCCGCCACATTTACTGCGGGGGGAAACTGGGAGGGGGGATTGTATGGAGCATGGGTGATATATAGTCATAATAACATTCCTTTCTCAGAGAGTCAAGGCAGTCTTGCCCTCCACCTGGGAGGCTGGACCTGGGAGGTATCTCCAGTTGGGACGGTGCTTTGATTGGATCATGTGATGGATGTGTGGGTGTTGGCCAGGAACTTGAACTTTTCTTTGGGTGTGGAAAACCTGGAAACTTTCAGATTCGGGTTTTCCCAGATGTGCCAATATGACATCTCTAATAAAATGTAACTTTGAGGAAACTCAAGCCTTGGAGTTTTCTTTCATTGGGGGTGTTACTTGGACCCCTGAAAAAATGATTATAAGTCAAGGACTATCTGTATACTATCACAGAGAGCCATTTTGATAGAGCAGTTAAGGCTAGAAACCAGGAGACCGTGAGCTCTAGTCCTGCCTTAAGCCTTAGGCACAAAGCCTTGGGCCAATTATCATGAGATTAGAAGTTCTACTCCTGCCTTAGGCATGAAAGCTGGCTGGGTAACTTTGAGCCAGTCATTGTGTCTCAGGCAGACAATGAAAATCTATTTGAGAAAATGCTGCCAAGAAAACCTTAGTGACCAGATGTCAAGATGGATTTGAAGGCAGTAACACATTCATGGAGATGTTTGGAGGACTTCATTTCTGTTTCTATAACCTTTTAACCTGCAAACATTCATTGTTCCTGAATTCACAGAAGCACTACATATTTCACTTCTATCCAGTGGTGGGATTCAAATAATTTAACAACCGGTTCTCTGCCCTAATGACCGGCTGGGTGGGCATGGCCAGGGGGTGTAACAGGCAGCACTCGGCCTCCTGAACCCCCTTGGGAACAAAAATGCCCCCCCCCCGCCCTATTTTGAGCATAGTAGGCCTCCCTGTAGCTTCCTGGGAGCAAAAATGGGATGTGTGGGGACTCCTGGAAGGGGCGGGGAGGAGAGGGGTGGGGCCAGCCAACAATTTAACAACTGGTTCTCTTGAACTGGCCCAAACCGGCTGAATCCCACCACTGCTTCTATCCCTATCATCCGGACAAGACATGTAGCACGATGGCAAAAAGCATTTCCCAAACAATAATAACAATCAAACAAACAGTGAAGCAGAGATGCTTGTAGAAAACAAGCAAGAGGAGATTTTGAACTCTACAGCTTCTAACCCTTAACAAATAAATTCAGGTAGGAAAAAAAAAAAACCAGCGGCAATAGGATGGTTAAGAATGAGAAACTCTGCTGTAGAACTGCATTCCTGAGGCATAAACATATTTGGGGTTCTTTCAGCTGCTTTTGCAAGGAACAGACCTGTTATATCTCTGCCAGGTTAGAGCATGGAAATGATGGCCTTAAAATACACAACTGCACAAAATCATGTTCTTAAAACATTTCCACCATGAAATGTCAGGGTTAATCACATACTACAGCTGGGAGTTACTGGCCCCAATTAGAATATGACATTTGTAATAATGTTAGGAAGGCATTACCCAAATAACAGGCTGGAACCAGGCAAGTCAATTCACGCACCATGAAGAGAATAATGAGTCTCTATTTTCAGCAAAATAGGGGGGGGAAATAGGATAAATTATTTCTGGTCAAAGGATTTGTTTACGACATTCTGAAATGCCAAGCAAATACTACATGGAACAAAGGCTGCAAACCTTCTTACAAAGCAATAATTTCTATGGATCTCCCTGAGAATCTGTTTCTACACACTGCAACCACAGGTGTTTGCAGCAAAAGGTGCATTTCTAATGGTTTGCTGTTTTTCTCCAGAGTGGTAGCTGGAATATGGCTTAATATTCTGGTTCAGGTACAAGGGTGGGGTTCGGGAGAACCTCTAGCTAAGATTCTGTGCAGTTCAGAGAACCCCCAAATCCCACTCATGGCTGGCTCTGCCCATCCCACCCCCCCTCCTCCCAGGAGTCCCCACGCAGCCCATTTTGGATGCAGGTAAGTGCCAGGCATGCGCAAAGGCTTGGGGAGAGTGAAAAACGGGCCTACCGGAAGTTTGGGAAGGCCATAAATGGGCCTGTTTCTGGTCTCCAGAGGGTCTCTGGAGCCTGGGGAGGCCGTTTTCGCCCTCCCGGAGGCTCAAGGAAAGCCTCCGGAACCCAGGGAGGGCAAAAATGCCACCCCACGCCATGGTGCAGTTGGCTGACTAGGCCACGCCCACCATGGCCACACCCACCCAGCAAACAGGCAGAGAACCCCTTGCTAAAATTTTTGAAGCCCACCCCTGTTCAGGTATTGTGTGCAGAGAGACCCAGTTATTTTAAGGCAGGCTGCAAAAGTTATGTATTTTGATAGGCTTCTTAATCAGATGTTTAGAACACTAGCCTAATTTATCAGGTTGCAATAGGAATAGCAATAGCATTTAGGCTTATATACTGCCCCATAGTGTTGTACAGCACTCTCTGTCAGATTGGTGCCAAATTGATAAGAGAATTGTTGGAAGGGATCTTGGAGGTCTTCTAGTCCAATCCAATAATAAGGCAGCCCTTGGAATTTCTCCGGCCTTCATCTGTCTGTTATATTTACCTTCTATAAGAATTCATGGAAACTCAAATATTTTGGCCACCTAATGAGAAGGAAGGACTCATTGGAGAAGAGCCTAATTCTGGGAAAGACTGAAGGCAAATGTTGTGGCCCACCAGCGGCCTGCGCAGATTGTGGCTGATCCCAACGAGGAGGAGGCTGGTGTGGTGTTGCGCCAGCAGCCTGTGCAGCTGATGCTCAAGTCGGACAGCGAGGAGGCTGAAGAGGATGTGGTGCCAGAGGCAGAGACTCAGCCAGGGCCTTCAGAACCTCCAGAGGCTCCTTCAAGTGAAGAGAGTGAAGTAGAGGAGCCTCTTCTCAATGCTCGAGCATGCAGGGCTGCCAAAAGGCAGGAGTGGCTACTCAGGAGGAAGTCTCCTCGAGAGTAAGGCTTGGGGCTAACTGACCACTCCCTTAGCCTATTTAAGTTCGCACACAGCTGGCAAATGTTGCTGGAAACAATGCTTGGTCCTACGCAGAGCATTTTGAGAGTGAGTTTTTTGTTACAACTTGGTTTCTGGGCTGATTGCCAACCCTTGTCGGACTTTGTTTAATCTCTGTAATTCATAGCAGGCTGATAAGGACATTTGTGGTTAAAGCCTGCATTTTGAAAGGGGTCTGTTTGTATTAAACAGAGTTTTTGGGAGCAGTGGGTGTGCTACACTTCTTGGGACCCGTAGCTGGGGCAGAACAGCAAAAGAAGGGTATGACAGAGAATGAGGTGGCTGGATGGAGTCACTGAAGCAATGAGCTTAAATGGACTCCAGAGGATGGTAGAGGACAGGAAGGCCTGGAGGAACATTGTCCATGGGGTCGTGATGGGTCGGACATGACTTTGCAACTAACAACAATAACAAAGAATTCATGGGCTCATTTTATAACAGAATAACAGTTTGAAGGGACATTGGAGGTCTTCTACTCCAACTACCTGCTCAGGCAGAAAACCTTAGACCATTTCAGACAAATGGTTACCCAATCTCTTCTTAAAAACCTCCAGTGTTGGAGTACCCACAACTTCTGGAGGCAGGTCATTCCACTGATTAATTGTTCTCACTGTCAGGAAATTTCTCCTTCATTCTGGGTTGCTTCTTTCCTTGTTTACTTTCCATACAGTGCTTCTTGTCCTGACTTCAGGTGTGAATGCTCCAACACTGGAAGTTTTTAAGAAAAGATTGGATGGAAAACCATTTTCCTGAAATGGTATAAGGCAGTGATGGCTAACCTTTTTGCCATCACGTGCCAAAAGCGGAGGAGCACGGGGGGGGGGGGGTGTCGCACATGCGTGCCCACACCCATATTTATATGCTCCCTGTCCCCCATGCATATGTGCATGCTCCCCCTACTTCTGGCACACGATGGCACGGTGGGCCTAGTAGGCCCGTTTTTTGCTCTCCCCAGGCTCCAGAGCCTCCCTAGGAGCCTGGGGAGGGCAAAAACGGCCTTCTCCACCCACCCGGAGGCCCTCCAGAGGCCGGAAACAGCCTGTTTACCTACTTCTGGTGGGCCCAGAAGGCTGAGCTCACGTGCCCACCAATATGGCTCTATGTGCCACCTGTGGCACCCATGCCATAGGTTCGCCATCACAGGTATAAGGTTTCCTGAGCAGAGGGTTTCCTGAGCAGGGGGTTGAACTAAGAGACCTCCAAGGTCCCTTCCAACTCTGTTATTGTCAACCCTGAAGCAAACCCGACTGAGGCCATCTTTGAGGCTTCATGGTTACCACAAGGCAGAGGGGGAGAAAGGGAGGGGGGGAATTAGATAGCTCGGCTTTGCTGTCAAAATAAAAAGTTTTCTTGTGGGAACCAAGGTCATTCCAACAGATGGCTGGGAAGAGGAGGAGTGGAGTAACCAGACAACCTGCCAGCACCACTATTGGACAATGTGACCGATGACCTGGGGGGAAGGGTGAACTTTCACATTTTAGTTAGATGAAAACCGCAGGAACTTTCAGAATTGGTTTTTGCCAATTGTGCCAATATGATGTAGCCAATAAATTGTTCTTTGAGGAATCTACCTGCCTTGGAGTTCTCCTTTCATTGGATGCATTTCTTGGAATGCTGACAGTTATTCTATTAAATATTGTGCTAGTCTATTTTGCATTGCTCTACATGACATAAAAGGGGTTTAAGAAAAGTTCAGGTTAACAAAGCTTATAAACTGACATATTCCACAATGCAACTACTGTCGTTTATTTTTTTCTCCTTGGGCAGCAGCTCATACTGCATTGGTCAGCCCATGGGGAAGATCATATTTCTGTGGGTCAGCCTTATTATTTTGCTCACTTTGCATACAGCGCTGGCTTTTAATGAACTATAGCCTGCTTCCAATTTATCCCAGCTGATCACAAAGCGGTCCTGCTGCAGCTTGCCCAGGCTTAATGAGATTTCAAATTGTTCCTTGGATTCATCTCAGAAGTGACCTTGCGTCCTTTGTCATAAGCTGAAACAGCTCAGTTCTCAGAAATACTAGTTTCATCACCATTCAAAGGAACAAATGAGTTGAATTTAAAAGCTGTTGTAAGGATCAGCGTTCCTTTTTTATCTGTTCCTGTTGGTTGATTAAAGAAAATTTCCAGTGATGATGTGGTTGATCTTCCTGAATTAATTGTATCATTCTGTACTGGACTCCACCTATACTAGAGAATTGAATGCTGAATTTTATAATGAATTCTGAATTCCATACCGGAGTCTACCTCAATTCTGTACTGGAGAATTGAATTCTGCATTCTGTAATTAACTTTGCATTTTATACTGGCATCTATCTCAAAATATTTCTCATCTCAAAAGATAATACAAACATATAAATGTTAGAGAAGGATATATACCAGTGTTGGTGTGTGCGCACACATGCATGCCAGAAACCGGAAGAACAGATGATATTCTGGTCTCCAGCACACACATGCGTACCGGCAACCTGGTGTTCCTGTTTCTGGTGCATATGAAGACCAGCTGTCTGGCACATGTCCAGCTCTGCCTGGCCTTTCAGAGGTCTTCATGCCTCCCTGCCCGCCTCCTTTCCCGCCCCCTTGGTCCCCATCAGGGTGGCAGAACATCCCCACCAACGACCTGGATCTGCAGCACTGGAGAGGGAGAGAGTTGGGCAGGGAATGCTGCCTCCCTCTGCTGGAAAGCCGGAGCCGCTTCCCGGCCTTGGAGGTAAGGGGTGTCGGCATTCTCAGGGCTCAGGTTGGGGGGCCAGCAGGTGGGAGAGCTTTCCTCCAACTCTGGCCAGGAGTAAGCCACCTCCCAGCCCATCACCGAGAACATGCCAGTGCAGCACCCCCCTTCTTGGCTGTTTCCTTGGCGGCATCTCCATGCTTGAGGAGCTGCACTCTCCTCCAGCCCTCCTGGGGCAGCTCGCCTCCCCGATGGTGGCTCCTCTTCCTTTTCCTCCTGGCTGCTCTAGCGTCCTGGCCAGAAGCGGCAGCATGAGAAATGCCACTGACCCCTAACCCCTCATGGCAGCAGGAGCAGTGAGTGGGGCGGCTGGCCACCCAGCCAGCAAACACTGCCCTGCTGCCCTGTGCACCTGAGCTGGCCAGGCACTCTGGACCGCGGATGCACATCGGTGCTGCGGGCTAGAGGGCTGGGGCTATGCAAGAAGCCTGCTCGGGCGGGGAGGGAGGGAAGCCCTGACCCACCTGTCCTGGCTGGCAGCACTGCTCCCCTTGCTCTTCCAGGTTTCAGTGTGCCAGCCACCTGGTCTTTATGTGCATGGGAGTGCTGGAAGAGCAACTATCTGGTGCTCATGAGCGTGCCGGGAAGATTACCTTCCAGTTTCTGGTGCGTGCATGCACACGGGCATGTGTCCCGGAAACTAGAAGATCGTCAGCCGCATACACACTGGGCGGCTGCTCTTTCAGTTTCTCACGCTCCTGCGTGCATGAAGACCAGCTGGCTGGAGTGCTGGAACCCAGAAGAGCATCGGACGATGGCTCACGAGCTCAGAGAGATGGGTCTGACTGCCACTTCCAGCACACGTGCCATAGGTTTGCCATCACGGATATACAGTATACCAATAAAATGCATTTGGAAAGACTCTAAATAAAATATGAATTCTCTTTGTTTTTTAATGAATGAATGATTAAAAACATGACTGCATGATTAAAAAGTAAATTCTTTAACTGGTCTCTCTTAACTTAACAGTCAGGTCTTTTCGGTAGCAGCCGCAGTTTGATTTTGAATGAAATATTAGAAGTTTCACTTAAAAACTTGAGGAGCACCCGGAGGCTTCAACTGGTCCAGAATGCGGCCGCGCGGGTAGTGACGGGAGCAACATGGCGCTCCCATGTAACACTGCTCCTGCGCGAGCTGCACTGGCTCCCGGTGGTCTTCCGGGTGCGCTTCAAGGTGTTGGTTATCACCTTTAAAGCGCTCCATGGCATAGGGCCTAGTTATCTGCGAGACCGCCTACTGCCACAAATGACCTCCCACCGACCCGTGCGCTCCCACAGAGAGGGCCTCCTCAGGGTGCCATCAGCCAAACAATGTAGGCTGGTGACCCCCAGGGGGAGAGCCTTCTCTGTGGGAGCACCTACCCTCTGGAACCAGCTGCCCCCTGAGATAAGGAGATCTCAAGACCTCAGTGCCTTCCGCCGTGCCCTTAAAACCTACTTTTTTCAACAAGCCGGGCTGGCTTAGGAAGAAATTTTAGACGTTTTTTTAAATTGGTTTGTTATTTTTAAAATTGGAGCCAAATTTATATGTATTTTAATTCTTAATATTTGTATTGTATGTTTTTAATTCCGGCTGTTCACCGCCCTGAGTCCTCAGGGAGAAGGGCGGTATATAAATTTTAAATAAAATAAATAAATAAATAAATAAAATATGGACTGAATCAGTACCATCAAAACAAAAAAAAAAAAGTTAATATGGATTTGTCAAAAGCAGAACATGCCAAGCCAATCTTGTTTCTTTCTTTAAGAAAGTGACTAAATAGGTGGACCAGCAAAATGCAGTAGACATGGTATAGTTGGATTTCAGCAAGGCATTTGACAAAGTAGACCACAACCTACTTCTTGGTAAGCTAGAAAAATGTGGAATAGACAACATCACCGTCAGATGGATTTGTAACTGGCTGACAAACCAGTGGTGAAATCCAATTTTTTTTACTACCTGTTCTGTGGGCATGGCTTGGTGGGCATGGCAAGGGAAGGATACTGCAAAATCTCCATTCCCACCCCACTCTGGGGCCGGCCAGACGTGATATTTACTGGTTCTCTGAACTACTCAAAATTTCTGCTACCGGTTCTCCGAACTGCTCAAAATTTCCACTACCGGTTCTCCAGAACCTGTCAGAACCTGCTGGATTTCACCCCTGTAACAAACCATACTCAAAGAGTAGTCCTTAATGGTACTTCCTGGTTTTTAAATATTCATTCAATGTGGAGCTCTTGATGCTTGGGCATGGATGGAATATCATGCTTTGGTGTAGCAGGTGGGCACTGAATTAGCAACTTCATAGCTAGGGAGAAATCAAAAGACACCCATGAATTTGATCACAAGAGGCAGGCTTTGTAGGGCTTTACAAAGATGAAACTCACACAGGCAACTGTTTTCCTTCTCTTGAAGTTAAAATTGGACTTTGAAAATACAGGAGAGAAAGAATATATCAATGCTTTGGAACTTTAGTGTTGGAGAAGACTCCCGGGAGTACCATGGATATCAACATGCAAATTGATCATAAAATAAATCCATTTCACCTGAGGCAGAAATACTCCAACTGAAATGACCAAATTTTGGACATCTCATGGGCCTAATTGTCTTGTGAAGACCATATATGCTGGGGAAGATGAAAGGAAAGAGAAGACAAGGACTACTGTCAGCAGAGACAATGAACACAGTGACAGTAGTGATGGCTGGATTGTTCAAAGACGCAACGTTTTTAGCAACTGGTTCTCTGCCTGGTTGCTGCTTGGGCATGGCCATGGTGGGTGTGACCTACGTGGCCTCCTGTACCATGGTGAGGGGGGGGCATTTTCACCCTCCCCAGGCTCCAGAGGTTTTCTTTGAGCCTCCAGGAGAGGGAAAATGGCCTCCCCCGGGCTCTGGAGGCCCTCCAGAGACCGGAAATAACCTCATTTCCAGAATTCTGGGAGGCTCATTTTTCACCCTCCCAGAACCTCCGTATCGGCCCTGCGCTTACCTGGCATCCAAAACAGGCTGTATGGAGACTCCTGAAGGGGGCAGGGTGGGGTGGAAGGGGCCAGCCAGACCTTACAACTACTGGTTCGGTGAATCAGATGTAAAATTAGCATCCAATTCACCTGAACTGGTCCAAACCAGCTGAATCCCACCCCTGAAAAGGTCAGGTGAGGCATAAATCATCCTAGAGAAGATGCTTCTAGGTGGTAAGAGTTTACACCAACGTGATGGCACTTAATAGGTCTTAGAAGGCATATTGGAAAATATATTCCAGTGAAATGGAAGGAGTAAGAGTATTTGCTAGGGAAAAGCATCAGAGGAAGACACCTATTTCATATTTTGCTGGGGTGAATAGCAGTAGCACTTATATACCACTTCACAGTGCTTTATAGCCCACTCTAAATGGTTTGCAGAGTCAGTATATTGCCCCCAACAATCTGGGTCCTCATTTACCCACCTTAGAAGGATGGAAGGCTGAGTCAACCTTGAGCCGGCGAGATTCGAACTGCTGGCAGTCACCAGAAGTAGCCCCCAGTACTACATTCTAACCAGGGGTGGGTTCTACCTACCTTTACTACTGGTTCACAACAGGAGTGCGCACTTGCGCTTCTGCACATGCGCAGATCATCCATGATGACGTCCGGGTGGGCGGGCGGAGCCTCCCGCCGCTTTTACTACCGGTTCGCAAGAACCAGACCGAACCAGGAGCAACCCACCACTGATTCTAACCACTGCATCACCACGGTTCATAATGAATACTGGATGCATTTGAAATCCGTATGGTTGTATGCACCCCTATCATCCTGCCTACATGTTAAGATGATTTTCATGGAACCTCGTTTTGTATCAACTGGCAATATTAATAAAACTTGACAGCCAGGCAGAATACGGTTCTTAGAAATGAAGGCAGCGCCCGAAGGCAGGACAAGAAGAAATGGACGGAAACTAATCAAGGAGAGAACCAATCTAGAATTAAGGAGAAATTTCCCGATGGTTAGAATGATCAGTGGAAAGACTTGCCTCCAGAACTTGTGGGCGCTCCAACACTGGAGGTTTTAAAGAAAATATTGGATAACCATTTGTCTGAAATGATATAGGGCAGTGGTGGCGAACCTTTTACTTACCGAGTGCCAAACAGCAACGCTCTTCACACCCTGCATGCACTCGTGGGCCACCCACGGTAATGCGTGGCTCCTCCCCACGTGCTGCGTGCACAACTGCGCCATCTGCGCATGCACAGCTTTTGCACATGTACACTAGTGCACGCTGCATGCACAATCTCACCATATGCGCATGTGCACAGCTTTCGCACATGCAATGCACATGTGCAAACACTTTCTGTGCATGCGCACCCAATCACGCATGCGCAAACCTGCATGCATGCCAGGAGTGAAATACTCCCGGTTCCGGACGATCGCCCGATCCGGTAGCGATGGAGGCGGGTGGTTTGGAGAACTGGTAGCAAAAATCCCTGCCCACCCCCACCCCCCATGCCAAGCTGAGCTGCGCAATCATCAGAAGCTTTTTTTTTTAATTTTTAAAAGCATTTTTTCTACAACCTCTTTGGCCAAAAAAAAAAAAATGCTTTTAAAAGTGAAAAAAAAAAAGCCCCTGATGATCGCGCAGCTCAGTTGGGATCGTCAAAGGTTTTCAAAAGCTCTTTAAAACCTCTTCAGAGGTTGTAGAAAACATGCTTTTAAAAGCCTCTGACGATCCGA
>WNWU01000003.1:62358944-62395069 GCA_012654045.1 Ptyas mucosa
AGCTGAGTTGCCTTATCGGCAGAGGCTTTTTTTCTTTTAAAAGCCTCTGATGATCCAAACTGAGTTGCCGGATCGGCAGAGGCTTTTAAAAGCTCTTTAAAACCTCTTCAGAGGTTGTAGAAAACATGCTTTTAAAAGCCTCTGACGATCCAAGCTGAGTTGCCGGATCGGCAGAGGCTTTCTTTTTTTTTTTTAAAGCCTCTGCCGTTCCGGCAACTCAGCTGGGATCGTCAGAGCCTTTTGAAAGCATATTTTACAACCTCTTCGCCGAAGTTGTAGGAAAAATGGTTTTAAAAGTAAAAAAAAAAAAATTGGCCATGCCCACCCAGTCACATTACCGCCCCACACCAAGTCACACCCGCAGAACCGGTAGTAACAAATTTTAGATTTCACCACTGGTGCATGTGCAGGAGAGCTCCAAAGACCAGCTGGGTCTCCTCAATTGAGCGCATGCGCACCAGAGGCCTGAACATCAGCTGGGGCGCACGCACATGCGCAGTTTCAGGTGAGCTTGGCGACGGCTCACATGGCCGGAAAAATGGCTCTGTGTGCCACTTCCGGCACGTGTGCCATAGGTTCACCAACACAGATATAGGGTTTCCTGTTTGAGCAATTTGCGGGCGGACCAGAAGACCTCTAAAGTCCCTTCCGACTGTTATTCGCTCAAATCCTGTCGTATAGTGGTGAGAATTTTATTTACTTTCCTTTTTTTAATGAGAAAAATCTGCAATTTTCTTCCCAAATAGGGCTTTAATAACATGTTGAGCTTCAGTTACTTTTTATTTTAACATATATCCACACAGACTAAAAACTGCAGAATTGTTTTATTTATTTTAATGGATGTAATGCTAGGTTGGCTGTTGTTTTTATTACTGTTTTCCTTTTGCTGTTGGTTCTTGTTTCTGTTTTATGGTGATTGCACATGTTATTAATGTTGTAAGCCTCTTTTAAATTTATATACTGTGAAGAAAGGAAGACATAGCTTAAATCAATCACTAAACATGAAGAAACAGTACTTTTGGCTAAATAATGTCTATCCTAATGACTGGATTCAGACATCACGTCAAGCCATATTTAGCTTAACAGTGATTTACTGTAGGGCAGCTCAAAGTTTTGTGGCTGTAACTGAAAATTAAATTACTTTAAAGGAAAAAAAACCTCTGAGGACCATAGGAAATGCTAGCTTTGTGCAATGACATAGCCAGATGGAATAAGAGTGAGATTTTCAGCCTCCTTTTGTGTGTTTTAATGGAAATTAGTTGAGCTAATGCTTGCAGATGCTCAGCCTGTCCACTTTCATTATTATTTTTACAAAAACAGTGTGAAATACGGGAAGTTCTCAACTTACAACCACACTTGGGATCAGACTTTCCGTTGATAAGCAAGCCAGTTGTTGAGTTCTTTTTTTTGTCACAGTTGTTAACAAACTACTGCAGTCTTTAAATAAATCACACAGTCATTAAGCAAACTCAGCTTCCCCCATTGTCTTTGCTTGTCAGAAGCCAGTTGGGTAGGTCAGAAATGGCAGCCTCGTGACCCTGGAATGCTGCAACCATTCTAAATACATGCCAAGTGCTCAAATTTTGATCCTCTCAACATGGGGATGTTGTAACAGTCATAAACGCTAGGACTGGCATTGAATCACTTTTTCAATATCATGGTAGCTTTCAGTATTCATTGAATGGTTGTAAATTGAGAGCTACCAGTAAGATTTTCTTGCTGAATATTAATGAAACAATCTTAGAGGGCCCAAATTAGGTTTTGTGTCTGCCAAAGTCCTCCAAGATCACCAAAGTTGGGGACTGCAGCCAAGAAATTAAAAGACTCTTGCTCCTGGGGAGGAAAGCCATGGCAAATATAGACAGCATACTAAAAAGCAGAGACATCACCCTGCCAACAAAAGTGCGTATAGTCAAGGCTATGATTTTCCCAGTTGTAATGTATGGCTGTGAAAGTTGGACCATAAGAAAGGTTGAGTGCCAAAAAATTGAGGCCTTTGAACTATGATGCTGGAGAAGACTCCTGCGAGTCCCTTGGACTGCAAGGTGATCCAACTGGTCAGTCCTCGAGGAGATCAATCCTAATTGTTCTTTAGATGGCCAGATCCTAAAGATGAAACTCAAATAATACTTTGGCCACCTAATTAGAAGGAAGGACTCACTGGAGAAGAGCCTAATGCTGGGAACGATTGAGGGCAAAAGAAGAATGGGACGGCAGAGAACGAGATGGCTGGTGGAGTCACTGAAGCAGTCGGTGTGACCTTAAATGGACTCCAGAGGATGGTAGAAGAAAGGAAGGCCTGGAGGAACATTGTCCATGGGGCCACGATGGATTGGCTATGACTTCACAACTAACAACAACAACAAAGTCCTCAAATCACCTTCCTCTGAGTTTTTCTAGTTGATCCGATTCATACAACATATGAAACTAAAACAAATCATTGGACCTAATGCAATCTACAAACCAATTGTGATACATAAGGAAATACAGCTGGTACAATTAGCGAATGTAAAAAGTCCAGACAATAGTTAAGGCAGACTCCAGTGGAAATAGACCTGTGTGCTGATTCAGTGGGAAAAGGAATCGGTCAAGGAGATTCCATTCACCAAAGATAACAAGGGTACTGGAGGCTAAAAAACATGAATGGTTGCAGGAATTGGGTCTGTCAAGGTGGCACGGTGTTAGAGTGCAGTACTGCAGGCTACTTCTGCTGACTGCCAACTACCAGCAGTTGGGCAGCTCGAATCTCACCAGGTTCAAGGTTGACTCAGCCTTCCATCCTTCTGAGGTGGGTAAAATGTGATATGGTGGTATGCTGACTCTGTAAACCACTTAGAGAGGGCTGTAAAGTACTGTGACCGGTATGTAAGTCTAAGTGCTATTGCTATTGCTGTCTAGGTCAATGGAAAGAAGGATTGGGGGACATGAAAGCAGTCTTTCATTTGCTAAGGGGCTGCCACAAAGAAGTGGGGGGGGGTTCAACCTATTCTCCAAAGCACCTGAAGGAAGGACAAGAAGCAATGGGTGGAACTAATCAAGGAAAGGACCAACCTAGAAATAAGGAGAAATTTCCTGATCGTAAGAACAATTAATCAATGGAATGGCTTGCCTTCAGAAGTTGTGGGGACTCCATCACTGGAAATCTTTAAGAAGGTGTTGGATAACCATTTGTCAGAAATGGTGTAGGATTTCCTGCCTAAACAGACTAGAAGACCTCCAATGTCCTGCCTTGAGCAGGGAAGGGGTTGGACTAGAACAGGGATCAGCAACCCGTGGCTCTGGAGCTGCATGTGGCTCTTTCATCCCTTTGTTGTGGCTCCCTGTAGCCGGTTGGCTCCACAATTGATAGGGCTTTCAGTTAGGACACGTAGAGGAAAAAGGATGCCACGCTAGGAGGAGACTATGATGGGGGAACAGGACTTCCGGTCAGCTCCAGAATTGAATGGGGGGCTTCCGGTTAGGACCTTTGTGGCTCTTTGAGTGTTTAAGGTTGCCGACCCCTGGACTAGAAGACCTCCAAGGCCTCTTCCAACTCTGTTATTCTCTTATTCCAAAGTATAAGAGATCATCTGTTCCCTGAAAGTCTTCTGGGTGACACTTTTTGAAATGCCTGGGACTTGGTAGCCTTAACAGTTGGGATGGCTAATTCCTACCCAAAACGAGCTTCGTCTGTTTTCTGATGTGAATCATCAAAAGAAGAGTAGAGACAAAAATGTACAGGGATAAGAAAATTGTTGGGTGGCTGATTTAATTCTGTGTTAGTGATGCTTCTCCATCTCTCCTATCCCACCCCACCCCACCCCACCGCCATCAGCCTGCCTGCCTTGGCTTGCCAATTTCGGTTGCTTATCTCATTAATCTCTTTGTCATGGAAATGAGGCATCAGCAGAAGGACACTTAAGAAGGTTTTCAACCAGCTGTTTCCCTGGGTTTAGCTAGTTAATGAGTATTGCTGAGTTTACTCCAAGTCTGAAACATCTCAACTCCGATGAGAAGAGAAGAAGAAACCTTGCAGGTCTGGTTTAGATTTCTCAACAGGAGATTGTTCTATTGAGAGCATGGGATTTTGCCTTAAGCAAAATTCAAGGAAAGTCAGTAGGATTAAATCTAAGAGGAACATTGAAGGAGATTCATGGAAGAGATACTTTTCAGTGCGACTTTTGTTGCTTCATGGGTTGGTTTTTTTTAAAGATAAACTCAATCAATTCCTTTAGTACAGGATCAAAGGGGGATGGTAGAGAGTAAATGAAGATTGATCTGAGTAAATCTGATTTCTTAATTTTAGTCTCTGTGTTTTGTAACTGAGAAACATCAAACATTTCTTTTTGGAGCAGAACAGAAATACAATGAAGAGTTGGGGAGTGGTTGATGCCATGAAAGCTCTTCCTTTGCCTCTATCAAGCTTTTATTTTCTTTTTATGACCTTGTAATCCCTTTTACTGGGGTGGAATCAGGGCAACTGAATGGAGGTGAGCATTTACTGATCAGATGCCCTTCCTGATGCCTATCAGCAGTTCACAGCAGATATTTTCTCTTTGAGCCTTGATAGAGAATCATCTGCTGCTGCCTTGCATTAAACTCTTACCCTTCCGAGTGGGAAGTGAGCATCTTCATCTCTAGGCCACCATGCCACTTCTATCAACCAATTTTAATAGAGTTAAATTGCTTCCTTTGCAAAAAAAATTTCCAGAATAGAATTCTTTATTGGCCAAGTATGATTGGACACACAAGGAATTTGTCTTGGTGCATACACTCTCAGTGTACATAAAAGAAACGATACATTCATCAAGAATCATAAGGTACAACACTTAATGAAAGTCATAGGGAAACAGTCAATATAAATCTTAAGGATACCAGCAACAAGGTTACAGTCATACGTTGAAGGAGATGGGTGATAGGAATGATGAGAAGATTAATAGTAATGCAGACTTAGAAACTAATTTGACAGTGTTGAGGGAATTATTTGTTTAGCAGAGTGATGGCATTCGGGAAAAAACTGTTCTCGTGTCTAGTTGTTCTGGTGTGCAGTGCTCTATAGCGTCATTTTGACGGTAGGAGTTGAAACAGTTTATGTCCAGGATGCGAGGGGTCTGTAAATATTTTCACAGCCCACTTTTTGACTCGTGCAGTATACAGGTCCTCAATGGAAGGCAGGTTAGTAGTAATTGTTTTTTCTGCAGTTCTAATTATCCTCTAAAGTCTTTTTTTTATAATTTTTAAAATTTTAACTCTAAATTAATTTTAACATTTTAATAGTATAATTTGTTTTATACATCAATACTGTGCTGTGCCAGGTCCCACTTTGAATGAAATAGGTGGTCTAGAGTATGAAATATAAATAATAAATAATGACGTGATCTGGTCAGATTAGATTGTTAATTCACGTTGAACCAATCTCAACGGAGAAAATATTTTGGCCTGACTTGGAAAAAAAAAAAGAATTTGTTTCAGTTTGCATCTTTTTTTTTTTTAAATACTTGCATTCTCTCCACTATTGTTGATTTCCTTGCCTAGTTTTAGGCCACAAATTCAATATATTGAGCCTGTTATACTATTTCAATAAAGCAAATTGGGTTAAAAAGCCTCATGGGCAGCTGAGGAAAAGCTGCATGCAGTTCAAGAAAGTAAATCCTCCTGATGGATGAGGTGAGCCATAAGTCCCGACAGAAGATGCTCCCGGAACAAATGTTCTACCGGAGACACAATTATGAAATCAACATGTAAGGAGGGGGATTTGGGGGATAGAGGAAGGAGGACGTTTGTGCACTACTGTAGAGAAGGAAAAAAAAAACAGCTAAATCTGGCAAAGGTGTGTGTAAGAACTGTTAGCGGATAAAAGAGATCTTAAACAATCTCTCAGCTTGAGAATGGAGGGCACTTGAGAAAGCTTTAAGATG
Organism: Ptyas mucosa; assembly: GCA_012654045.1. Taxonomy (NCBI): domain Eukaryota; kingdom Metazoa; phylum Chordata; class Lepidosauria; order Squamata; family Colubridae; genus Ptyas; species Ptyas mucosa. The sequence continues at coordinate 62,364,842 of WNWU01000003.1, forward strand.
ATTCCCCTTTGAGTCCGCTCTGTATAAGAGGGGCAAGGAGGTATTCTCAGGCAGTCTGTTATTATACCCTATAACAATGAAGAATAGTTTAAGTAGACCTTGCTGGTCCTGTCTTGACATATCCGGAAATGCTGGCAGCCGATGGCTTGAAGTCCTACATTAAAGAACCCTTTAATCCAATCAGACAAACAAGCTAACAGTAAACAACAGCCTAATTAGGGAATCCAATCAAGGGACTGGAGGCTAAACCGTACAATGATGGTTGCGGGGAACTGGGAATGTCAAGTCTAATGAAGAGAGGGACTAGGGTATAGTGACATGATAGCAGTCTTCCAATATTTGAGGGGCTGCCACAGAGAAGAAAGGGTCGACCTAGTCTCCAAAGTACCTGGGGGCAGGACAAGAAGCAATGGATGGAAGCTTATCAAAAAGAGATCCAATCTCCTCTTTTCAAGGAGCCTTGGTGGAGCAGCGGACTAAAGCACTGTTAAGTAGCACTTAGCTGCCAGCTGCCTGCAATTACTGCAAATTTGAATCTCACCAGGCTCAAGGTTGACTCAGCCTTCCATCCTGAGGACCCGGATTGTGGGGGCAATAAGCTGACTTTGTATAAAAAAGAACACCGCTTAGGGGGGGCCCCGAAAGCCCTACTAAGCAGGTATATACAAAAGTATGAAGGCTATTGCTTAACGCATTGTAAGCCGCCCTGAGTCTCCGGAGAAGGGCGGCATATAAATCGAACCAATAAATAAATAAATAAATAAATAAATCTAGAATTAAGGAGAAACTTCCTAACAGTGAGGACACTAAACCAGTGGAATGGCCTGCCTTCAGAAGATGTGGGTGCTTCGTCACTGGAGATTTTAAAGAAGAGTTTAGACAGTCACTTATCTGAAATGGTATAGGTTCTCCTGCTTGAGCAGGGGGCTGGACTAGAAGACCTCCAAAGTCCCTTCTAGCTCATTCCATTCCATTCCATTCCATTCCATTCCATTCCATTCCATTCCATTCCATTCCGTATTTTATTATTCTGTTCTGTTACGTTATATTCTAAAGGTTGGTTGGGCTGAGAGTGACTCAGTGACTGAGTGGCCTAAGGTCGCCCAGTGGTTTTCATGGCTAAGGTGAGACTAGAACTCACAGTCTCCTAGTCTCTAATATGGTGTCTTAACCACTAGACCAGACAGGCCCTCTATATCACTGGTGCTAGGAACAAATACAGTGTTTCCAGAAAAATTAGAACTCTAGCATGGATGTGTCAATCTCAGAGTGAGCAGAAACCTCAAAGATAACACAGAACAGTGTTATTCTGACAGTGAGAACAATTATCAGTGGAATGGCTTGACTCAGAAGTCATGGGTGCTCCATCCTTGGTGTCAAACGAGCTGTATTCGAGAATCGGTCTGGCAAAGGTTTTGTATGCCCTAGTTAGCAATACAATGTTACCGGAGAAGTTTATATGGTGCCTGTTGTGTGTGACTGATTGGTTGTTGATGGCTGATTATTAAGTTATTGGCTATTATTTCCTTGTGCTGCCAAGCCCTCACCTCCTACAGTAAGTACTTGATAAGCTGGTGGTAAATTAGCACTTCTGTTGACTGATGAAGGGCCTGTTTCCCAGGCTTTGATCACTTCCCTGGTTGTTTTTGTGTCTGCTCGTCCAACAATCTTAGTAACTTGTATAGAAGTAACTTGTGTAGAATCTTAGTAGCTTGTTAAGAAGGCACAGAAGAGGCTGTACTTTCTAAGAATGCTCAGGAAGATAAACCTATCTTAGGATCTACTTCTGTCTTACTATCACAGCACCATTGAGAGTGTCCTGACATACGGCATTCTTGCAAGGTATGGGAGCAGCTCTGCAGCGCACATAAAAGCTCTACAGAGAATCATTAAAACTGCCCAGAATATCACGGGTTCCAGCTACAAGCCCTGGATGACATCTTCGAATCTCACTGTTTGAGGAAGTTGCATAACATTCTCAGAGACTCTTCCCATCCTGCTTACAATCTTTTTGGACTATTGCCTTCTGGCAGAAGATACAGAACAATTAAAACTCAGACCACACGTTTTCGGAATAGTTTTTATCCCAGAGTTACAATTGCACTCAACAATGAACTAAAGGGCCACCATCAGTGAGCTGTTGGACAGCATTACTTGGTCTGTTGTGTGGCTGTTTGGGTGGTTTAGGGGCGGGGAATTTGTGGTGGGTGGGTGGGTGTTTGGGGATTGTTATGTGCTTTGGACCTGGTCTTTGGGAGTTAAGTGAATTTCGTTGTATGGGTATACTGTGTCTATACATAAAATGACAATAAAGTAAATTAATTAAATTAAATTAATTTCACTGCAAAATTGAATGTATGTCCTTGTTCAATGCATATTTTTTATGATTGCTTATAGCTCCCTTGAAGATTCTAAGAGGAGTTGCATTGTATTGCTATTTCCTGGGGGTTCAGAATGGAACTTATTAAGATCCCAATTCATGAGCCACCAGAGCCATTTGTGGCTCAGATTTATGTACCAATTTCCTTGATTCCTTCTCATTTGTTACCAGCCTATTGTGTTTGAGCTACCATCCTTGCATTCATTTAAGAGGAAATGACCTCCCGTGTTACCACTTATTCTAACATTGGATCTGAACTAAGCACCGTGACAGGGGAGTGAAAATCACTCTGTTGGAGTGTTTGTGCAGAAAGTTGAAGCTTTCATTAATAATATATTATGCAGGTGTAGGCCAATTATCCCCCTCCCCTTTTGAGCTGAATTAGGAAGCTGTTGCAGGTAATGGACACAGCATTTGAAAGGTGTAGTTTGTAAGTTTGTAGTTTGCCAGCACCGGGGAAAGAAAGAAGAAAGAAAGAAAGAAAAAGAAAATATTTAACTGGTATGCGTTCGGTCCAGAAGACATGTGTTGTCAAAGAATACCCTATCTAAAATGTTTCAGGAACGCTGAATTAAAATGCAACTCTTATTTCTTTTTTCAAAAAATGGAATAGCTATGGGGGGGGGGAAGTATTGTAAATTGTATTTGTTTAAATAACGGTAGGGGACTTCATGCTTCTTTGCTGAGCTCTTGATCTTCTGGGTTTCAAAAGTGATAGCTATTGGGCCGGTGTTTAATTTGCGTGTAGTCTTTATAGCAAAGCACTCATTTCCCCCCCTTTTTGCAAAGCTTGGATTGTTTACAAGCGAACCATTAAATTAGGCCCACACTTTCTAATTGATGGATTGGTGGGCTGGAAGACACAATTCAAGTTTCAGCTGACTGAAAAGCAGGCACAATTCATTGAATTGGGAATATTTTATTTATTTACCCCCAAGCCGCACTGTCCCTCGGAGCGCTGCTCTACTCATCCCGGAAACAATCTTTTCTGCAGATGAAACCAACTACGAATAAAATATGCAGGCCTCTTGCTGCGGAAATGTTGATTTAGCCAGATGCAAATTTTAATGGATAGATGAATCAATCAACCAAGACTCATAGAATTAATTGATTAAAGGCCTTTAATGGAGTTATAGCCTCAATTTAAATATTGAATGCATGTATACCAGATGTTGTAGCTTGTACTCTATCAGGGCAAAACTACTGTAGAAAACAGCCCAAGCATGGAGGCTTTTAATGATTCCAGTGCTAACACCTGGTTGAATTGGCTCCAAGTATTTGCAAGCATTTCCCTTTCCCAGTGAAAAGGGAAGGATTTTGTTCTGCTATGTTTGCCAGGAATAAAATACATCTTTTATGAATTTGGAGTGGAAGAGAAGTTACAATCACCATGTATCATTTGGTACTCCCCCCCCTTTTTGAAAAGCCAACATATCCATGCAAATTCTTCCTTCTACTGCTATCCATATTCTCTTCCTCATTAATACAGGCGGTCCTTGACTTACAACAGTTCATTTATTCACCACTTGCTGAAGTTAGCATCTGAGTGCTACATCTGAGTTAGCAACATAACTTTTGGGCTTGATTGTGATCATAAGTCAAGAAGTACCTTGTAAATGTGTTTCAGAATGGTAGCTATCACTGGCAACTTCTGTGTTTCAGAATAGTAGCTATCACTGGCCCAAGAACAGTAAAACAGCATTTAAGTATTTGGGATTTGGAGTAGAAAAAAAAATGAAAACAACTTCTACTCAAGAATAAGTTCTTGTTTTTCTGCACCATGGGTTCAGAGTGAAATTCTTCTTCTTTCCCATTCCTGGTCACACCCAGAGGGTATTCAGCCGGATTGGGTGAACAGGTAGTGGACCTGCCCAGGAGTGAAATCTACTTACCTTCCTTACCGGTTCAGAAGTGCACGCACCACGTGCATGCACAGAAGGTAAAGAACACATTACTTCCTGCTTAAAACCAGGAAGTAATGACATCCAGGCCAGTGGGCGGAGCTTTCCTCTGCCATCGCTACCAGATCACTGAACCACCTGGCATGAACACTACCGGATCACCTGATCCGGTCCGAACCAGAAGGATTTCACCCCTGGGCCCAGGGTGCTTAGATCTGGCCTGCAGGGCAACCCCGGAAACAGTAAAGGTCTGGCCCGCAGTGCCTCTGCCAGCGTACAACCCCTCAAGTTCTGTTTTCACTGGCAGAGGGCTGCAGGAGGCCATTGCATCCGAAAATCCGAGTTCGGGATCTCATTTTCACCGACAGAGCACTCAGGCCACCACACGCATCCCTGACACAAGTGACATCAAGCTGGCCATACCTACCCTGGCCATGCCCACCTTGGCCCCCGAGATCAAACACAACCCTGATGTGGCCCTTAATGAAATCGAGTTTAACACTCCTGCTTTAGAGTGAAACCTCTAAATATTCACTTCTGTTCTTTTATTTTTATGCCAGCCCCTAAACCAGGGGTGAAATCCAGCAGGTTCTGACAAGTTGTGGAGAATCGGTAGCGGAAATTTTGAGCAGTTTGGAGAACTGGCGAATACCACCTCTGGCTGGCTCCAGAGTGGGGTGAGAATGGAGATTTTGCAGTATCCTTCCTCTGGAGTGGAGTGGGAATGGAGATTTTGCAGTATCCTTCCATTGGAGTGGGGTGGGGATGGAGATTTTGCAGTATCCTTCCCCTGCCATGCCCACCAAGCCACATCCACCAAGCCACACCATGCCCACCAAGCCACACCCACAGAACCGGTAGTAAACAAATTTGGATTTCACCACTGCCCTAAGCATATTTCCTTATTCTACATTAACATGTCTTATTTGTTTACCTTCCTTGAGATAAATACTGCAGTACAATATATACAATATGCAGTATAATATAAAAATGAGGAAGATTAAACCAACTCTTAATGCCAATTTAGTTGAACAAATAAGTCCTGTTCCTCTTCCTACTGTTATGTTTGGTCACATAATCAGCCAGATCTTTAAACTGGATTTGGCATTTTTGTCTACCTATTGAGTCCTTTCCAAGCATCTGGGGTAGGCAGATGTTGTTGTTTGATGATGTTAAATGTATTGTCATAAGATGTCAACTGTTCCAAGTAAAGCTGGTGGAACCTGGACCTTATATGTTACAGGATATAAGAAGGAAAGTTTAATGAAAAATAAAATATGGAAACTATAGTGAAGAACAAGCTGAAGGCCTTGACATGAAAGAGAAATCTTCAAGGTGAACTCCCTGGTTAATTTACTGAACTGGCTGATGCAATCTTGGATTTTTTCAAAGGAACTTTTAATATTAATATTGTTTTAAAGCAGACCTATCCAGGGGTGGGCTGCTGGGAGTTCGCAGGGGTTCGGGAGAACCTCTAGCTAAGATTCTGTGCAGTTTGGAGACCCCCAAATCCCACTCCTGGCTGGCCCTACCCACCCCGCCGCTTCCAGGAGTCCCCACACATCCCATTTTGGATGCAGGTAAGTGCAGGGTACGTGTGGAGACTCGGGGAGGATGAAAAATGGCCTATTGGAAGTTTGGGAAGGCCGGAAATAGGCCTGTTTCTGGCCTCTAGAGGGCCTCCGGAGCCTGGGGAGGCTGTTTTCGCTGTCCCAGAGTCTCAAGAAAAGCCTCTGAAGCCCAGGGAGGGCAAAAATGCCCCCCTCCCACCATGGTGCAGGAGGCTAACTAGGCCACGCCCACCATACCCACGCCCCCCAGCAACCAGACAGAGAACCCCTTGCTAAAATTTTTGAAGCCCAGCCTATCACTATTTTTTTTTAACGGCAGTGGCATTTCCAAATTCTCCTTTTGGCATTAGTCAGTATTTATTGAATACCATCCAGAATTTAGTATAAGAATTGCGGATCTTGTGTAACAAAGTCCTTTGTGTTGACATGAATGAAAGATGATCCTTTATAGGAGAGAGTTATCTACTAAATTACAGGATGAAAGAAACAAAAGGAAAAAAAATCAGTTCAACATTAGATGTCTAGTCTGTTTATTCTCTTAATGCTTTCGAGCATGCAAAGCTTTACTGAAAGGTTTAGATTTTCCACTGTATAGTGTAGTAAAGGTAAAGGTAAAGGTTCCCCTCGTACATTTGTGCTAGTCGTTCCCGACTCTAGGGGGCGGTGCTCATCTCCATTTCAAAGCCAAAGAGCCAGCGTTGTCCGAAGACGTCTCTGTGGTCATGTGACCGGCATGACTAAATGCCAAAGGTGCACGGAACGCTGTTACCTTCCCACCAAAGGTGGTCCCTATTTTTCTACTTGCATTTTTTACGTGCTTTCGAACTGCTAGGTTGGCAGAATCTGGGACACGTAATGGGAGCTCACCCTGTTATGCGGCACTAGGGATTCGAACGGCTGAACTGCTGACTTTTCGATTGACAAGAGCCACTGAGCCACTACGTCCCTACGTATAGTGTAGTAAATAATTTTATTTTTATTTGTTTTATAAGGCTAAATAATTTCCAAATGTATATTTGGACCAATGTCAAGGAGAACTAATATCACAGGCAGGGGAAGGAGGACAATGTGTCCTTAAAATATTGGCATCTACGACTTTCTGGTTGATTTTCTGTGATGGAAAGGAAGGAGAAATATTCATGTTTAATGTGAATTCACATTTGTGTGCAAATATGTTTAATTACATATTTTTGAACCAATATGACTCAATACTTGTTCTCCATACTTGTTCTCCATATTTTGAAGTGCAGCATGATTATCAATGCTTATTAGGAAAAATGCACTTTATTAAGCCGGTTCTTAGGAAAAAGGTACATAAAGGCATATTTGGAGAAATGTCAAAAATGTTTGAGGGTATCTCCTTTAACAAAAATAAATCTAAAATTCAGGAAAATGAGTTTGATTAACAAAGAAACTGTAATTGGCAGTTTCTTTCTATGGCAAATGGACATGGATTTATTGGTCAGTTCCTTATTTTCCTCTAGATAGTCTACTATGTGCATTTTTTTTAAAAAAAATTGATTTATATGCCGCCCTTCTCCGGAGACGCAGGGAGGCTTACAATGCGTTAAGCAATAGCCTTCATACTTTTGTATATTTATGCAAAGTCAGCTTATTGCCCCCACAATCTGGGTCCTCATTTAACCTACCTTAGAAAGGATGGAAGGCTGAGTCAACCTTGAGCCTGGTGAGATTCGAACTACAGTAATTGCAGACAGCTGGTGTTGATCACTATGCTTTTAGTCTGCTGAGCTAAACCAGGCTCCTTTATTTTGCACACACAAGGCTTCTCAGTGACACAGAATGAAGGCTTCGTTCTCACACACTGAGTACAAAGGGATTCTGTATTCAGCGAAAGAGACAGATTCCTATAAGCAGAAACTATTCTGAGCTCTCAGGGTAGGGATGTTCAACTCGATGGGTTCACAAGTCCCATGCATCTTTTAGCAGCCGATGGTCGAAAATCTGCACAGTGGCCAGAACAAGAAATTTCATCCAAGATCTGCATCCTGTGAAAATTCCTAAATGCAAGAAGAATGCCCATGGCGTTCAACTCTCATGCGAGAGCTATGCCTGAATAATACATTGGGACTAGAGCAGTGGTGGAATGCTGCAGGTTTAACAGCTGGTTCGGTGAGTGTGCACTTTGCGTGTGCCTAAGACACTTGTGCACAGCGCTGAAAATGGAGCATTTAGAAGCTCAGCTGCTTACTTTCCAAGTCAGCAATGGTAAGTAGAACAGCGAGGTGTGTGTGTGTGTGAGTGTGGGGGAGAAATCAGCTGTGCCGCGCGATTGAGATGAGCTACAAATCAGGAAATAAAGAACAGGATAGAGTGGGGGCAGGTGGGTGGGGCCAAGTGCTCATCAATGCTACCGGTTCTCCTGAACCGGTCTGAACCGGCTGAATTCCACCTCTGGACTAGACAAGGGTGAGGAGCAGGGGTGGGGTTCTAAATTTTTTTACTACCGGTTCTGTGGGCATGGCTTATTTTGTGGGCGTGGCTTAATGGTCATGTGACAATTATTTAGGATTTAGCAGAGGTACTGGTCTACCAGACTTTTAACGGCTTGCAGAGTTGTACTGGTCTACTCATTTGTTTTTGGAGGCACTGGTCTACTCATTTATTTTTGCAGACACTGGTCTACTCATTTGTTTTTGGAGGCACCGATCTACTCATTTATTTTTGCAGGCACTGGTCTACCCGGGGGCAGAACCAGTTCAGTGATGTCATATCGTCACCGCTACCGGCTCGGTGGAACTGGGCTGAACTGGGAGGAACCCACCACTGGTGAGGAGAGAGAGATTTGACCAAATTCATGAGCCTCATGAAATTCTACCAAGTCCTGTTTTGCAATCTACACAGAGCTCCTAGAATTCTGCAGAAATCCATTTTGTTTACTTTTCAACACGGTGTCTTTTTCAGTTTCTTTATAGGAAAACAAGGTGTCAAATTGGAGCACGGTATTTCTGGTGGGAAATTGGTTGATGATATGCCATCAAGTCATTTGCACTTCTAGAGACCCTATAGATTTTCTCCAGGACCCTCTATCCCAACGCATTTTCTGAAGTGTCTCAGTGATGCACTCATTTTGAACCATAACTGAGTTCATCCACTTGATTGCTGAAAAGGCATCGATACTATTTCTATCTTGTTTCTTTAAAGTCCAATGTTCACTTCCATAAAATGGCACAGGGAATACTATGGTTTCCATAGTTGTGAGCATTGTAGATTGAAATACATCACAACATTTGACTATCTTTTCCAAGTCTTTCAGGGTGTCCCAAAGGTGGTTTTTCAAAAGGCAACTGGACTTCATTTTTCCTAGAAGATATTTCACTTCTCAACCAAGCAGCTGAAGAAGAACTAGAAAAAGCTTCTTGGATGAAAAGCAAAACCTCTTCAAGGAAAGACGAAGCCCAGTTGCCTTTTGAAAAACCACCTTTGGGACAAACATGACTGGATGACTGAGAATCTCCATAGATAAACCTTCCAAGGTTTTACCAAGTGCTAGTCTGTAGTGCAAGGGTCAGCAACCTGTGGCTCTGGAGCCACATGTGGCTCTTTCACCCCTCTGTTGCGGCTCCCTGTCACTCAAAATATGCATCACAACTGCCAATGTGCGACACCCACCAGCATATGATTTATTGAGCTTTTCAACCCCTGGTAGGCAAACCATAGATAAATCCAAGAAAAGAAAAGTTTCAGAAGAAAACAGAATCTTTAATTCAACTATATATGCTAGTTTTGTGGCCACTCAAGAAATAGTCAGGCATCGGAAGGGATTTGTGGCTCCCGGTGTTTTCTTTTCTGTGGGAAACGGGTTCAAATGGCTCTTCGAGTGTTTAAGGTTGCAGACCCCTGCTGTAGTGTATTTCTTGAATGTTTGTTCCTTTACTGTTGATGGTTGATCCTAAGAGGCAGAAGCTATACACCACTTAGATGTCTTCATTGCCAAATAATGTAACATTTCTACTTTGTTCTTATTTGTGTTGAAACGACTCCTAATGATCACAACTTGGTGTCTGGTAGATGGCTTGTATTGTTTGTGGTGGAGGGACTAAGTTACAATGTCAATAGGTATATCATTGGAAGACCCAAAGGTTCAGGTTAGCAAGATATCCTCCTGGAAAAGGTCTATCTAAGTGTTCACCATGACTTGATAGTACATAATCACTCACTCACTCACTCACTCAATCAATCAATGACAGATACAAAACTCAATTAGGGGATTGGAGGCTAAAACATATAAAGAATGGTTGCAGGAATTGGGTTGGTCTAGTCTAGTGAAGAAAAGGACTAGGGCAGTTGTGGGTTTCTACCGGTTCATCCTGGTTCAGGCAAACCAGTAGTGGCGGTGGCAGGAGGCTCCACCCACCTGCCTGGATGTCATCACAGATGCTCTGCACATGCGCAGAAGCACTGCATGTGAGCAAAGCCAGCACACACACGTGTGTGAGCAAAGCCAGTGCACACACACGCATGTGAGCAAAGCCAGCGCATGCACACGCATGTGAGCAAAGCCAGAGCATGCACACGCATGTGAGCAAAGCCAGCGCACGCACACGTGTGCTCACAGTTCCAAACCGGTAGGGAAGATAAATGGAACCCACTACTGGACTAGGGGTGACATGATAGCAGTCTTTAAATATCTAAAGGACTACCGGAAAGAAGAGGGGTGGGTCAAAGCATGTAGGTTGTCAGCCCTGGAGGCCATCTGTTTTTTTGAATCTTCAGGGCTGCCACACTTAGTCTATGGGAAACAGGGAGGGGGGGTTGCATGGAGTTGGTAGACATATTTAGCCATAACAACATTATTTTCTCTGGGAGTCAAGGACGTACAGCCTGCCCCTGGAGTTGAGTGACTGGGAAGCCTCTCCAGTTGGGACGGTGGATTGATTGGACCATGTGATGGATATGTGGTGCAGGGAAAGGGACTTTGACTTTCCTTTGGGTGGGGAAAACTCGGGAGCTTTCAGATTCAGGTATTCCCAGATGTGCCAATGGAACTTTGAGGAACTGCTGGCCTTGGAGTCTTCATTGGTGAGGGGTGTTTCTTGGAACCCTGACATTAACCTGAATCTGACACAAGGAAGGACAAGAAACAATGGATAGAAACTAATCAAGAAGTAACCTAGAACTAAAGAGAAATTTCCTAACCAGTGGAATGCTGAATCACATTTTTGCTAATAATGACTAAACCTTTTCTTGGTTGGCTTTCCACTTTAAAAAGAAATTCACTGAGCAAGAACAATTAACCAGTGGAACATCTTGCCTTCAGAAGTTGTAGGTGCTTTACCACTGGAGGGTTTTAAGAAGAGATTGAACAGTCGTTTGTCTGGAATGGTATAGTCAGGGGTGGGGTTGAAAAAATTTAGCAACCGGTTCTCTGCCTGGTAGCTGGGTGGGCGTGGCCATCGGGGCGTGGCCTACTCTGCCTCCTGCACCATGGCGGTGTATGTGTTTTCATCCTCCCAGGCTCTGGAGGCTTTCCTTGAGCCTCCGGGAGAGCCAAAACAGCATCCCCTGGGCTCCAGAAGCCCTCTGGAGGCTAGAACCAGGCCCGTTTCCAGACTTCCGGTGGCCCATTTTTTGCCCTCCCAGTTCCTCCGTGCGGGTCATGCACTTACTTCACATCCAAAATGAGCCGTGTGGAGACTCCTGGGAGGAGTAGGGTAGAGTGTGTAGGGCCAGCCAGTCCTTGCAACTATCAGTTCAGCGAACCAGATGTTAAATTAACATTCGATTCGCCTGAACTGATCGGAACCAGCTGAATCCCACCCTTGGGTATAGTGTCCCCTACTTGAGTAGGGGGTTGGACTAGAAGACCTCCAAGGTCCTTGCCAACTCTGTTATTTTGTATTATATATTCTAACCCATACAGATAAAAAAAAAAATTCTCAGTCTAGCTTACAGTCCAGACGGTTTCTCATTCAAGTACTCGTCAGGTCTGATCATGCTTACTTTCCAAATCCAGACAACTTCAGCTAGGTATTGTGTATTAAAGAAGAACCAATCCTACATAATTCATGAGGACATTGAGATCCAGCCCACCGTGGGGAAAAAAAGCAATGCTAGCAAATGTTATGAGAATAAATAATTTGAAATCCTAATGCTTCAAAGGCTTTTCATGTTGTTTTTCCACCGTGCTAATGGATATCCAGAACATGATTTGTTTTTAGTATCTAACTTGTCACGTTTAATTCAGTAAACTGGAAATGTAAACCTTTATCGTTTTCTCTTCCTCGTTTCCATTGTTGGCATGGGTTGAAATATTCATGCTCTGTAGTCTTGAGTAAATAATTGATAGTGCTGTATTTTAAGTCTGGTTTGGGTCTCTCTTTCAAACCAGGCTTCAGTCTTCTCTCTTTTCTTGATTCCTAGATTCATTTCTTCCTAAAATAAAGCGGAATTCAAGCAGACAAGTTGCCTAGGATCACTACAGACATTTTTTTTTTAATTTGGGGGGAAAAAAAATTAAAGTGAAGATGGGTGGAGGGACCCAGGGAATTACAAAATTGCTTGCTGTTTGCTCAGGGTTTTGTTTGTTAGGGTTGCTTAACTTTTGTAGATCCCAAATAAAAGAGAACTTGCTTTCCATTGCAGCCTACGCTTAATCAGCATTCCAGTCAGTAGAGGGTTCCATTGTATTTATTTTTTATTTATATTTTATAATTAGACTTCTATACCACCCTTCTCCCGAAGGACTCAGGGCGGTGTACAGCCATATTAAAACACATAGATTTACAAAATTTAAAACCCATTAAAATCAAATATATAGAATTTGGCTCAAAAATTAAGACACACATACACCCCTTATAAAATTCATATTAGGCAAGTCTGGCTTGCTGGAACAGAAAGGTCTTCAGGGCGCGGTGAAAGGAACGCAGGTTGGGGCTAAGGCGAAGCTCTAGGGGGAGCTTATTCCAGAGAGCTGGTGCCCCCAGAGAAGGCTCTCCCCCTGGATGTCACCAGTCGACATTGTTTGGCCGACGGCACCCTGAGGAGCCCCTCTCTGTGGGAGCGTATTGGCACAGAGCGTCCATGATGACATCCGGGCAGGTGGGAGGAGCCTCCCACCATCACCACTACCGGTAGAAACCCACCACTGATTCCAGTCAAGGAAACATTACATCTTAATCTCCATCATTATGATATCTACAGGAGTTGAACTGTGCATACCGTGTTTCCCTGAAAATAAGACCCTGTCTTATATTTTTTTTGAACTCCGAAATAAGCGCTTGGCCTTATTTTCGGGGAGGTCTTATTTTGGGGCACGTGGAGCAAGACGGGGCTCCTCTTGCAGTTTTACCTGATTTCCAGCTCTGTCTCCTTAATCCTAACCACAGGAAATGGCGGAGACCAGCTGTACATGCGGTTAAATATTTTTGGGGAGGAATTATTTTCAGGGGGCGGCTTATTTTAGCATATGCACTCAAAAGCGCGATTGGGCTTATTATCAGGGGATGTCTTATTTTCAGGGAAACAGGGTATTATATTACAAAAAAACTAACCGGCTTCATAATATTTTGATTTTAACCTTCTTCCTATTCCTAGAGTCGTATCCCAGACCTTTGGTTCAGGGGACAAATGAGTTGGATCTGTATTTGATTTCTCCACTGTGTTCTTTTGCCCAAATAAACTGGTTTCACATATACTTTGTGTGATTTTTGCTTCGGCTGTTCTGTGAATCCAAACGTTGTGGTTTATATTTATTTATTCTATTTATTAATTTTTTTTTATGCTGCCTATCTCTCCTGCAAGGTGACTCTGGGCGGCTTGCAGGTTTTAAAACAATCGGTTTCTGAACAATTGTAGTTTTTAATGTTGCCGTGTCTGAGCTCAACCAAATGTGGCTAATTCAACACACGTTAATTAAATGTGATGCATGAATCCTGTTCCATCGTAAAATCCATCTCTCAGGTTGCCAGGACAGCAACTATGCAAGTGTCACCAAAACTGATCCTACACAGAGCGGAATATATTAATGCTCGTCTTCCTATGTATTTCTACAACGGATATGCTTCTATATTTCCAGAGACTCTAAGCATTGTATAGTACTAGTGTAAGAAAACAAAAATCAATTTCAAAAAGCATAAAAGTTACTTAGGTATTGCACTGTACATAGTCACACTTTACCTGTAAATGACTTTTTGTTTTTGAGTTTTAATTGTAATGTAACACGTGTGAACAACCACTTTAAACTTTAACAGATTAACAGAGTTAGAAGGGACCTTATTGGTCATCTAGTCCAATTCCCCCTCTCAAGCAGGAGACCCTACACCATTTCTGACAAATGGCAGAATTTACTTAATTTACTTAATTAATTTACTTAATGTAAATCACTCTAAACCCGATTGTAAAAAATAAATAAATTGTAACACAATTGCCAAACTCTGGAATATCTTACCTGATGCAGTTGTCTTAACCATTAAATTTCACAGTTTTAATTCTAATTTAACTTCTGTGGACCTCGCCCCATATTTAAGAGGTCCCTATGGGGTTGTGCGTAAGTCCATTGGCATCCCTGTCATGTTTTGTTTGGTTTTGATTTTCTTTGCTGGAATTTATAATTTTTGTTTGATAAATAAAAATTTAAAAAAATTAAAAAGTGGTTTTATCCATGCTCAGTGTAATCTTTACCATTCTTAAATACCTTTGTTGGAAGAAATATCCGTCTGGTTCAGTTCCAATCTGGGAGAAAGGCACTGGAGACAAAATGGAGGCTAGAGGCTGATTAGAAAGGGGATCCATTTATTGATGAAGCAGAATCACCAAGCACGTGTGATTCTGGGCAGCTGACCACATGGAGTTGAGAGTAGGGTTTTTTTATACCTTCTCTTGGGCTTTGAACTTGAGCTTCCTGTTCCTGTGCAAGAACATGTATTCTATTGGCTGTTGTCAGACTCCCATGGGGCCATGTACAAATCCTAGGAGTTTGTCTGAGCTACGTTTGGTTGAAGTTTGGGCTGATGCTATGAAGGGGCTTGTTGAGCAATTCCTATTGTGGCTGAGGGCTAATCCTATCTTTGTTCAGATTTTGCTACGGAATTTGCTTATGAATAGAGCTATCTACCTCTTTATCTCTTAAGTGCTGACATCTGCTGAGGGCTATTAAGAAAGATGTGGGCTGCTTTCCAAGAGCATGTTTCTCCATTTCTCCCTTTAGGGAAATATAATATTCTGCCTTTTTAATATTTCTCAAAATATTTCATTCTTCTAGGACATGGGTGTCAAACTCGATTTCATTGAGGGCCGCATCAGGGTTGTGTTTGACCTTAGGGGCCCAGGGGGGATGTGGCCAGAATGGGTGTGGCTAGCTTGACATCACTGGTATCGGGGGTGCTTGTGGCAGCCCGAGAGTTCGGACAGCAAAAATGGGCTCCTGAACTCCTGAGGCCCTCCCAAGCTCTGTTTTCATTGGCAGAGGCACTGTGGGTCGGTCCTTCGCTGTTTCTAGGGCGGGCCAGATCTAAGCACCCTGCGAGCTGGACTCGGCCCCTGGGCCTTGAGTTTGACATCTCTGTTCTAGGAGAAGGGTGGGTGCTAACTTTTTACACCTTTCTGAAGAACCATGTTTTGAGCACTCACGGAAAATGTATAGTTAGGTGGGGGTCACCTGGTTATCTGAGGATGAGTTGTTGCAAAGGAAGTATACAGAATCTTGGTGACTGTCATGGATTTCTTTATCCTCCTCATCCAATTTATGGTCACTTAACTCCCCCTTAGAGGAACGCGGTAGCTCAGTGGCTAAGATGCTGAGCTTGTCGATCGAAAGGTTGGCAGTTCAGCGGTTCGAATCCCTAGTGCCACGTAATGGGGTGAACTCCCGTTACTTGTCCCACCTTCTGCCAACTTAGCAGTTCGAAAGCATGTAAAAAATGCAAGTAGTAAAATAGGGACTACCTTTGGTGGGAAGGTAACAGCGTTCTGTGCACCTTTGGCATTTAGTTGTGCCGGTCACATGACCACAGAGACATCTTCAGACAGCCCTGGCATTCTGGCTTTGAAACGGAGATGAGCACCGCCCCCTAGAGTCAGGAACCACTAGCACATATGTGCAAAGGGAACCTTTACCTTTACTTTACTCCCCCTTTGTCAAGTCTTATGAACTCCTCAAATTCAGTGAACCTTCTTTAAATGGCTCCCTCATCACACAAGTGGTGATCACTACTACCCTTCTTGCTTTTTGTGTTCTCTTTCATCCAATTTCACTTCCTTATTTTGTCTTCCTTGTTTTCCATCTCCATTCTTCCTTGCATATTCCCCTTCCTCTCTGCATGCATGCTTCATTCTTCTTTACCACCCCAAATTTCTACTCACTGACAACGGTTCACTAAGCTTCCCGCTGTGAGACTAGCCTAAAGCTGCTGCGCCAAAAAATGAAAGAAACACGTAAGCAGGCTAGACAAAGAACCAGGAATCTTATCTAAAAGATCCCTTCGGGAGATAGACAAAAAGGAACGAAGTCATTAAGGAAACAGAGTAAAAATATCATCTGAACCAGACAAAAGAAGTTGGGCTTTGGGCACATGGGAAATCCCTCCCCAAGTCCCATCAACAGCTACCTGACTTGTAAATCAACAAAGCAAGAATAGCTGCCGATCTTGTCAATCAACAAAGCAAAGCAAGCAAGGATTTGGGGGATAAAAAGGGATCCTGAAGCCCACTCACTCGTTGAATTGTCTTTGGATCCAAACTTGGTGCCTTCCATCCCTCTGGCTAGTTCATGCCAGCCAGTCGTGGGATTCAAATTTTTTTACTACTGGTTGTGTGAGTGTGGCTTGGTCGGTGTGGCATGGCTTGGTGGGCGTGGCATGGCTTGGTGGGCGTGGCAGGGGAAGGATACTGTAAAATCTTCATTCCCACCCCACTCCAGGGGAAGAATACTGCAAAATCCCCATTTCCTCCCCCCTCCAGGGGAAGGATACTGTAAAATCTTCATTCCCACCCCATTCCAGGGGAAGGTTACTGCAAAATCCCCATTCCCACCCCACTCCAGGGGAAGGTTACTGCAAAATCTCCATTTCCTCCTGATCAGCTGGGGATAGATAGGGTCGGGGCCAGTCAGAGGTGGTATTTACCGGTTCTCCAAACTACTCAAAATTTCCACTACCGATTCTCCAGAACTGGTCAGAACCTGTTGAATACCACCTCTGCTGCCAGCCTTGTTGAGAAGGACGTGAGTAAGTGTGTATTGCTGTGCATCTCTGTGTGAGAAAGAACAAATGCACATTGTAACCAGTAAAGTTTTGCTGTTACATTAAATTTACTAGGTCTCTGTTTTCAAGGTTGCAAGGGTGTGCGTGAATGACCCTAAGCCAGACCTGGGGATGTGTATAGCATTGGTCTTTAACTCAACCCAGTATTCCTCAGCTAACCTGACTTGACCATTTCTCTCCCAGACCATGGAGATTGCGGGAATGAGTCATCAAATGGAATGGCAATGTGTCACTCCATTAATTCAGGGAGAGGCAGAGGATCTTGATGCCAACCAAAATTCAGTGGGCTCTTGACAATGGCATCCATCATGGCACTTGGCAGTTGAGAATCCTTTCAAACAGCAAACATTGGTTGGCTAAAGGTTTGTCTGACAATGTATGTGCATTTGTGAAAATTGTGTACAGAAGTCTACATTAGTCCGTTTGTACTTTCTAAAGATACATTTACATTTTAAAAGCCCGAATCAAGGACATTTACAGTATGTAAAAGGAAAGCCCTTTGAGAAAATGTACATTAAAACGCTAGACTAGTTTGAATGCTGTTCACAACCATGTCTTTTAGAGGAATCTGAATAAAGGAAGTTCTCCATACTAAGGCAAGTTATGAATGACCGTTTTGCTCTTCTATTTTATTTTTACTAAATTGATCTTATTTGCAGTAAAGTAAAGAGCACAGAGAAGAACAACAAAGATTATTGAGGGGCTGAAGGTTAAAACATATGAAGAACAGTTGCAAGAATTAGGTATATCTAGTCTAGTGAAAAGAAGGACTTGGGGTAACATGATAGCAGTGTTTCAATATTTGCAGGATTCCCACAAAGAAGAGAAGACAACCCAGGGGTGAAATCCAGCAGGTTCTGACAGGTTCTGGAGAACCAGTAGCAGAAATTTTGAGTGGTTCGGACAACCGGCAAATACCACCTCTGGCTGGCCCCAGAGTAGGTAGGAATGGAGATTTTGCAATATCCTTCCCCTGGAGTGGAGTGGGAATGGAGATTTTGCAGTACCCTTCCCCTGCTACGCCCACCAAGCCACGCCCACCAAGCCACACGACGCCCACCAAGCCACGTCCACAGAACCGGTAGTAAAAAAACGTGGATTTCACTACTGGGTCAACCTATTTTCCAAAACACCAGAAGGCAAGACAAGAAGCAACGCATGGATACTAATTAAGGAGAGAAGCAACCTAGAAATAAGGAGAAATTTCCTGATCGGAAGAACAATCAACCAGTGGAACAGCTTGCCTTCAGAAGTTGTGTATGCTCCAACACTGGAGGCTTTGAAGAAGAGACTGGACAACCACTTGTGTAAAATAGTAAAGGGCCGTGATGGCGAACCTGTGGCATGCGTGGTACGTGGAGCCATATCTGTGGGCACGCGAGCGTTGCCCTAGCTCAGCTCCAGCACACATGCATGCACCGGCCAGCTGATTTTCAGGACTTCTGGGCCTACCGGAAGTCAGGAAACGGACTGTTTCTGGCCTCCAGAGGGCATCCAGAAGGGTGGGGAAGGCTCTTTTTGCCCTCCCCAGGCTCCAAGAAAGCCTCTGGAGCCTGGGGAGGGTGAAAAACAGGCCTACCGGGCCCACTGGTAACCTTTTTGTCCTTGTGTGCCAAAAGCGGGGGGAGCGTGCATGCGCGGGGGCGGGGAAGCATTAAATGATGTGGGCACACGGGTGTGCGACCGACCCACACTCCCTCCGCTTTTGGCACACGACGGCAAAAAGGTTAGCCATCACTGGTATAGGGTCTCCTTCTTGAGCAGGGAGCTGGACTAGAAGACCTCCAGGGTCCCTGACAACTCTGTTATTCTGTATTCTGTAAAGCAAAATAGCATTTTTCAATTTCCTAGTCTCTCCTACAGGGCAGTCATTCCTTTCAGGTGGTCCATTCAAGTCTATTCAAGTGTATCTTTGCTCAAACCTCTGAGGTCCAGATAAAGTCAGCATGATGTTACCACCTGCTACAGCAGTGTTGGCGAAACTTTTCAGCACTGAGTGCCAAAACGGAAGCACGCTTGTAATATTCGTAATAATAAATAAATAAAGTCTGGACTCTTTGGGAGGACATTTGGATCATAACATCTATTTCTTTGATGTTGTATATTACATTTTTAAAAATGATGTTTAATATTTTTTATTTTATTTTTAAAATTAAATATATATATATATTTATATTTTTTAATATTTTCTATATTTTTGCTCTATGGTATTTGAAAGCTGCAGAGAGTACGTTGAATGAAATTTGATAAATATATGCATTTGTGTGTGTGTGTGTGTGTGTGTGTGTATGTATGAGATATAGATCTACATATAATCTTGGGATGAATTAAGCAGATGTATAACATCTTACTAAACCCTTATGGTTATCTACTTCTATAATCAACTTCTTTTTCAGATAATTGAATAGTAGATGGACCTATTGATCCCCATATCAGCTGGCGGCGTTGAATGAAATTTCATCAAGGTGGCTAATATAGCCGGTTCTAATTTTGGGTTTTTTTTAATGTTTTCAGTGTACTTTCTTTTAAATAGCTTCTAGATTTGATTTCCCACTGCTTTTTCAAACCCACTCTAGGAATAAGACGTGTAAATATAATAAATGTAAACAAATTACATCATATATAATTGGGCACATTATCTCTTTTCCTCTCATTAAAGCCAAGAAAACTGCAGTGACTTTACACCTTGCATCTGTGAAAAATCTAGCGATAGGCTGCTTGGCCAGGCTGAAAATGACACAAAGAGAGATCTATTTTTAGCCATTTAACAATGATAAGTCTAATGCCACAGAGATGGTATCTCTGTTTCTCTGATCTTCATAGAAGATAGCTTAATAGAGTTGGAAGGGACTTTGGAGGTCTTCTAGTCCAACTCCCTGCTGAAGCAGACTTTATACCTTTTCAGACAAATAGTTGTCCAGTCTCTTTTTGAAAGCCTCCAGTGATAGAGCACCCATAACTTCTGAAAGCAAGTTGTTCCATCGGTTGATTGCTCTAACTGTTAGGAATTTTCTCCTTAGTTCTAGGTTGCTTCTCTCCTTGATTAGTTTCCACCCATTGTTTCTTGCCTTTTTGGTGCTTTGGAAAATAGTTTTACCTTCTCATCTTTATAGGAGCCCCTCAAACACTGGAACACTATTATCACATCTCCTGGGTTTCTGTGAATTTCAGGGAAACTCTAGGGATTTTAAATCAGGAATGATCTGTATGCAAAACACCCTTTTTGCCATTAAGCATTGGTAATAGAGAGATCGCTGTAGAGGTATGTAGCTCATACCAGAAAGAAAAAATGGAGTATCCTATGTGTTTACAGGAATAGGGGTGATTGCTTTCAGAGGATTGTAAGCTAAAGGTAGAGGTAAAGGTTCCCCTCGCACATATGTGCTAGTCGTTCCTGACTCTAGGGGGCGGTGCTCATCTCCGTTTCAAAGCCAAAGAGCCACCGCTGTCCGAAGACGTCTCCGTGGTCATGTGGCCAGCCTAACTAGGTGGCTCAGTGGCTAAGACGCTGAGCTTGTCGATCAGAAAGGTCGGCAGTTTGGTGGTTCGAATCCCTAGTACAGGTCTCCTGCATGAGATGGGGGTTGGACTAGATTACCTCCAAGGTCTCTTCCAACTCTGTTACTGTTAAAGAACAACTAAACGCCAAAGGTGCATGGAACGCTGTTACCTTCCCCCCAAAGGTGATCCCTATTTTTCTACTTGCATTTTTTACGTGCTTTCGAACTGCTAGGTTGGCAGAAGCTGGGACAAGTAACGGGAGCTCACCCCCTTACACGGCACTAGGGATTCGAACCACTGAACTGCTGACCTTTCGACTGACAGGCTCAGCATCTTAGCCACCGAGCCACTGTGTCCTTGATTGTAAGCTAGAGAATGAGAATAGGGACAACATTTTATATCTCCACAATATAGAAAAAGATATTGAGAGTCTGTAAAGAGTGAAGAGAAGAACAACAAAGATGATTAGGGGACTGGAGGCTAAAACATAAAGAATGGTTGTTGGAATTGGGTATGTCTAGGTATGTCTAGTTTCATAAAAAGGACTAGGAGTGGCATGATAGCAATATCTAAGGGGTTGCCACAAAGAAGAGGGAGTCAAGCTATTCTCCAAAGCACCTGAAGGCAAGATAAGAAGCAATGGATGGAAACTAACCAAGGAGAGAAGCAACCTGGAACTAAGGAGAAATTTATTGATAGTTAGAACAATTAATCGGTGGAATGGCTTGACTTTAGAAGTTGTGGGTGCTCCATCACTGGAGGTTTTTAAAAAGGGTTCAGACAATCGTTTCTTTGACATGATATAGGATCTCCTGCTTGAGCAGAGGGTTGGACTAGAAGACCTCCAAGGTCCTTTCCAGCTCTGTTATTCTGTTGCGTACTTTGGCAAATATCTTCCTTGAAACAGCTTAAAATCCTGATTAGTACCTGGTTGGTTGACTTCCAAGGAGAATCAGAACGTAAGCACAAGTAGGGACTTGAAAATCATCTCGAAGAGAAGCAGAGGTGAGTACTTCCATACTGCTGTCAAGAAGCCTGCTAGATATGACCATGAAGTCATCTGAGCTTGAGGTCATCTCAAAGACACTTTCCATTTAATTCTCTGAAAGACCCTGTGGCATGTGATAGATAAGCCTGAGCAGAGAACCCAATCTGTGCTTCCGGAAAAGCATGGATTGATTGTTGCAATCTTTCTGTGGCAGTTTGGAAAAAGACACAAACAGTTGTACTAACCGCCTAGCGATTTGAGATGGAAATGGAACAAATACTTCACAGTAGCATTTTGGTGGTGGCTGGCCAAGAAAGCATCCTTTCCCTGAAAGCTTCTCTAATTGCCTGGCAGGATGAAAGATTTCCTGAGCTACTTGGACTCATCTTGAATGGCAGTGAATCCTGCCTTTATTGCAGCCACATCACTCAAAGGGTTGTAAAAGGTGCGTGTCAGCCCTCCTATCGCTCCTTCGATTCCAAGGCAGAATATCGCGGTAGCCTTCAGACTGCATCGGAATTTAACATGAAACCTACGGAGCGAGCCGCTGTCTCCATTTCATTGTTTGATATCAGACCACGTTTCTTTTTTTAAAAAATAAAGTTGAACTCTGTGTTAAGATATTTAAATTTGGCAGCTGGAGCAGTGGGGTTGTGCAGTGAGCCCGAACACACAGTTGTGGTTGATTAGTTGGAGAATGCTGGTTCCCTCGTGAGGCGATCTTGGCTGCTGTGGGTGTGGAGGGGGAGTTTCCCCTTTTTCCCGCCTTTTTCTTCTGTGAAATCCGTGTGCTCTGTGATTTACCTCATGATGCTTCAGTTTGCCTGACTATCTTTGTTTGCTATATATAGAGATGTAAAATATATTTATTTATATAAAACTACAAGTTCGCGTCAGTGTCTCTGACGCCATTTGGACGCCTTCTGCACAATTTCCCTGACACTATATTGGGGCCCTAATTCTTCACTTGGACCTATTTTCTCCCTCACTGTAGCTAGTTTCTGAGTCTACTACAGGGACAGAATCAATAGAGGTGGAAAGCTAAGGGTAAAAATGTCCTTCACTGGGGAGAAAAGTAAGGTTCTACTTTTAGGCAAGAAAAACCAAATACACAGGTATCAAATAGATGTTACCTGGCTCAATAGCAGCAACTGTAAGAAGGATCTAGGTGTCCTAATAGAGCACCACTTAAGTATGAGCCAACAGCGTACTGCAACTGCCAAAAAAAGCTAAGATAATCCTAGGCTGCATTAATAGAGGGATAGAGTCAGGGGTGAAATCCAGCAGGTTCTGACAGGTTCTGGAGAACCGGTAGCAGAAATTTTGAGCAATTCAGAGAATCGGTAACAGAAATTTTTAGTAGTTCAGAGAACCAGCAAATACCACCTCTGGCCGGCCCCAGAGTGGGGTGGGAATAGAGATTTTGCAATATCCTTCCCCTGGAGTGGGCTGGGAATGGAGATTTTGCAGTATCCTTCCCCTGCCACGCCCACCAAGCCACACCACGCCCACCAAGCCACGCCCACAGAACCGGTAGTAAAAAAAAAATTGGATTTCACCACTGGATAGAATCCAGATCACGTGAAGTGTTAGTACCATTGCCTTGGTAAGACCCCACTTGATGGTGATCTTAGAATATTGCCTCCAGTTTTGGTTACCATGATATAACAAAGATTTTGAGACTCTAGAAAGAGTGTAGAGATGAGTAACAAAGATGATTAGGGGACTGCAGGCTAAAACATATGAAAAACGGTTGCAGGAACTGGGTATGTCTAGTTTAATGAAAAGAAGGACTATGAGTGATATAGTAGTCTTCAAATATGTAAGTGGATGCCATAAAGAAGAAGAGGTCAACCTATTCAACCTACTCTCCAAAGCCTCTGAAGGCAGAACAAGAAGCAATGGATGGAAACTAATAAAGGAGAGAAACAATCTAGAACTAAGGATAAATTTCCTGACAGAGGAATTAATCAGTGGAACAACTTGCGAGGTTGTGGGTATTGTGGGTTGAAAACATCCTTGAAGAGATTGGACAAAAATTTGTCTGAAATGGTATAGGGCCTCCTGCTCGAGCAGGGGTTTGGACTAGAAGACCTCCAAGGTCCCTTCCAACTGTGTTATTTTGTTATGCAACCTTAATGCAGAAGTTGTCTTACCAGATGCCCTCCATATCTTGGATTATATCTCTCAGCCTATTGGTCTTGCTTCTTGGGACAAATGAGAGCTGGAATCTAACACTTCTGAAGAGCTAGTCCATTTAACGATTGCCTTGAAAGAAAAAGAGGTAAATTGGTAATTATTGCAAAAGCATTAGGTTGGAAGTATCCTCTGAGTTTAATCGAATTTAAGCCACTGCTTAGTGTAGAAGTCTAAATTAGTGCATCTCCCACAGATTAATGTCTGGCGGAAGGGAACTTAAATTCTGCTTAGTGCCATTATTTCCTGCAATAGTGTTAATTTATAGAGGGTGCTATATGGGTCAAATATTGTATTGCTTAATTCCTCCGCACGCATGCGTGTGTGTGCACACATAAACACACACACTGAATGTGGCACATCTGGTTTCTCTTTCAGCTGGCAATTTTTCATTCTTTCTGGAAAATGACCTTGCATTCTTTGTACTTTGTAGGTAGCCCTTGACTTATGACCACAATTGAGCGCAAACTTTCTGTTGATAAGTGAGGCATTTCTTTAACTGAATTTTGCCTCATTTAATGATCTTTCTTTTATGATCTGTGAAGACATATGGGATGTGTGCAGTTCTGTACATTGGGGAAACAAAACAACCACTTCACAACTGCATGGCACAACATAGGAGAACAAACACATCAGGACTAGATTCATCAGTCCACCTGCATTTAAAAGACATAGGCCACTCTTTTGAAAACAACAAAGTCCATCCCACTCCTAGGGAAGGATACTGCAAAATCCTCATTCCCTCCTCACTCTTGGGGGAAGGATATTGCAAAATCTCCATTCCCACTCCACTCTGGGGCCAGCCAGAGGTGGTATTTGCCGGTTCTCCGAACTACTCAAAATTTCCGCTGGCGGTTCTCCAGAACTGGTCAGAACCTGCTGGATTTCATCCCTGGTCTAGTCTGTTGGATGTAGTTTTTTTCTTATCACTTAAGTGAACAGCCTCCTTGGCAATTCATTGTGGGAGACCCATAGGAAAAGTCAGAAGAAAATGTCCACCACAACTAGCTGAACGATAAATTGGATTCCAAAATTGAAAGCAATCCAGTCACTGAGATTGCTGTAACTTACATCACGTTCTCTTCAATAAATCTTGCGAAGAGAAAAATCCTGAAAAGGATTTCTGCTTTCTTGTGGAAAAGGGCTGCCAAAATCTTGGCATCAGGTGCTTTCTTTTTCTTTGTATGATTGTAATATGTGAGTTGAGACAGATTGTCCTGGGACACCAGTATGTCATTATTGTGCTATTAATGTTACATTCTATTATTTGTTGTGGGTTCTTCTTTTCTTATTCTATCGGTTCTTCTATTCCCATGTTTACTACCTAGAACAAGTGTCTGCAACCTTAAGCACTCAAAGAGCCATTTGGACCCATTTCCCACAGAAAAGAAAACTCCGGGAGCCACAAAACCTGGGTGGGCGTGGCCAACTCACTCTCACTCACTTCCACCAGTCACATGACCCCCCCCCAGCCACGCCTACCCAGCCAGTCATTAGGGCAGAGAGCCAGTTGTTAAAAAACACTGGGAACCACAAAACCCTTTTGACATATCTCTCTCTCTCCTCCCTCTCTCCCTCTCCCCTCTCTCTGTATCTCTCTATGTCTCTGCCCTGGCTGCTTCTCCATCCCCCGCCATCGCCCTTACCTTCTCAGGCCAGGTGAGGAATGACTGGGTGGGGAGGGCAAGGGGTGGGGCCAGCCAGTGGTGGGATCACCCAACAGGGAGCCACAGCAGAGGGCCCAAAGAGCCGCATGTGGCTCCGGAACCACAGGTTGCTGACCCCTGACCTAGAAAATGAGCAGTTCTATAAACCTCATTTTTTTAAAAAAATAAACACAGAAGCGTAACAATCACTGGAAATCTTCAGTACAGGTAGCCTTGACTTGCAACAGTTGTAAATTGAGGATTACATGCAATATATATATATATAATCTTTTTAACAACACCTGATCAGAGCTTCCTGGATTCTTGTGTGCCTGTTAATTATTCAAGCAGGTTGTATGTGTTGAGAGTTCAAATGAGAAGATACTGACAGGTAACAAGGTTTACAGGCTTGGAATAATTTGAAACAAGTGTTCCTGTTCAAGCAACCTTCATACTTTCATTCTTTGTTCTCATCCATAAAATATTATCCATAGAGTAAACTACAGATGGCACACATGTGGTGGTGTCATCAAAGCAGCACAGCCCTTATCACGCTCAAGGTAAGTCACAACACTTGCATCATGACACATGACACATCTTTATTTGTCCATCCCCATCTGAAGACTTCCGTGCTTCTACAAGGAAATAGAAAGTGTTGGAGAAATATGAACTCAAGGTCCAATGTGTTGTGTCAAGCACGAACAACCAGACCCACACCAGGGATGGGTTCTAAATTTTTTTACTACCAGTTCTGTGGGCGTGGCTTATTTTGTGGGTGTGGCTTGATGGTCATGTGACAATTCTTTAGGATTTAGCAGAGGTACTGGTCTACCTGGCTTTTAACTGCTTGCAGAGGCACCGGTCTACCCATTTGTTTTTGGACGCACCGGTCTACCCCCACACTGCCTTTTAACACTGATCAGCTGTAGGGCGGCCCTTTGAAGCCCCGCAGCAAGAGTTTAAAGAGTTTCCTTCTAGCCGATCAGCTGGGACTCGGGAAGCAGCAATAGATGCCAAATAAAAGTGGGGCCAAATAAAAGCTAAGAATAACATGGGAGGGCTTGGGGGCGGGACGGCCCAGCTCTTGAACAAAGAGAACCGGTTCGGTGACATCATATCGTCGCCGCTACCGGATCGGCCGAACTGGGAGGAACCCACCACTGATCCACACGCGTAGAGTTCAAACTAACTACTTAAGTGTTCTCTGCACATAATACAGAAATCTTCCCAGACTGGCAGTTTTCACCTGAGAAAAACCTGAGAAAGTTTAATGGCATTCAGAGAGGTCAGACCTTGCTCTTGTTGTAACCAAGGCTTACTGAGTCATTACAAGACACAATTAGTCCCCAAAAAAACTATTTTATTGTAACAGCTGAGAATTACGTTCATTCCCAGCTGAGTCCCAATTAGTTGCAACAAAAGTCCTTCAGAAGAAGTCCTTCAGGATAATCACCAATCTTTATCTTCTTTGACACCCTGCCAAAGGCCTTACTGGGCAAAGCCCAACGGAGTTCAGAAACAAACAAGAGATGCTGACTGGAAACAAAGTTAGCAACGTTGCTTTCCTGCAAAAGGCCCAAGTACCTTTGTTCCTCTTTTAAGCCTTATGGGAGGGGCCAATCATCTCCTGGCCTTACTCCCATGTCGTCCCTTTTGTTTTAGCTGCTCTTGCCTTCTGGCAGCTCTGCGCATGCGTGTACTAGGAACAGGCTCCTCCTGTTCCTCTGTCTCTCTGCTGTCCAAATCTGGGGGCTCTGGAATCAGTGCATCGCTCCGAGATGGCCCTGGCCTCATCTCTGCCTCCGATGCAGAGCCCTTGTCCGGGCCTTCCCCAGACTCCAGGACTGGCCCATGTTCCTCCCCAGTCTCCTCACTGTCCGACTCTGCTGCCAGCTCCACAGGCTGCTGGCGGACGACAACAACTCTCTTGTGTTCACATAGTAAGTCTAGGCTAATTCCCTACTTGATCCCTCCTCCCAACTGGGACAGTTGCTCTCCAACAAGCTGGTAGATAACATGCAAAGATTCTTCTTGAACTGCCAACCTGTCAGAATGAAGATATTTTACTAGTAAAAAGAACATCTGTGCACTGATTTCTACCAGTCTTTTTAGCATAATTTCTTACATTATGTAATTCTTGGGCTGACTATCCAGGACAAGCTGCATATGATTAGGCAATCACCTAGCCCCCTCCATTCATTGCTTTCTCTGACTCTGTGATCAGATTTGCCTATCTATCCTCTAAGCAATCAAGGTTAAGGAATAGAAAGATTATTTATTGCCCATCAATCAAACCACCTTTCTCCAGCTCAGTGAATTCAGTGGCATTCTCAAGATGTCATGATTTCATTCTAGAAATAGATATGGGAGGGGAAAAAAATATTCTACAGACTGGAAGACCTGATCATAGGATTTTTTCCTTATAAGTTACAGGAAAGTATTAAGAACGTCTTGTGAGTTCTGATACTGAATGAGCAGGTCTAAATTTTACAAAGCAAAGCATGAATCCATATATAGTCATTCACTATTTTTTTCCCCTTTCTGAATTGGCTAATAACTATGTCGGTGGAGCACAACATTTTGTTTTCCCAAACAAAATACATTTCAGAGAAAACACATGTGCATAATAGATATACATGGGAACAAGACGGAAACTAAGTCATGCACACAGAGACAGCTTTCAGTTGCAAAGGAAATTGTCAGGCTCCAAAAACCAAGCAAGACACACAGAGTTACTTCAAAATAGTTTTCTTTATTATTCCTCACCTATAAATAGAATCTTGCCAAACGAAAGCAACTACCATATTTTTTGGAGTATAAGATGCTCCAGAGTATAAGACGCACATTAGTTTTTGGGGAGGAAAACAAGAAAAAAAATTCTCCCTACCAGCAACCAGGCTGTTTGGTATTTGCTGCAAGGATGCTAGCCATATGAATACCGTATTCATCTGGCTAGCATCCTTGCAGCAAACACCAAACAGCCTGGTCAGCTCCAGCACATTATCACAACCTGATTCAGCACAAGCAGCTGATTGGCGGGTAGATCAGCCTCCCGGAATATCCCCAATCAGCTGTTCCAGGCTGTAGGGATTACCACAGACCATCGCTGTCTCTGTGCCTCGTATTTTTGGGCTCTGAACGCTCCATTTTAGTCCCGTTCCAGGCTGCGGGGATCTCCACAGCACATTGTCACTGATCGCTGCCTCCATGTGTCATGTTTTTGGCTCCACATGCCCCGTTTTTGGCCTCCTCACATCTTGTTTTTGGGCAGTTCCAGGCAGCGGGGATTTTGGCACAGAGGCCAAAAATGCGAAGCATGGAGGCGGCGATGTGCTGTGGTGATCCCCGCAGCCTGGAACAGGTCTAAAACAGTATGCGCAGAGGCTGAAAATGGCCAAAGGGTGAAGGCCAGCGGATGGGCAGGGCTATATTCAGTCTATAAGACGCCCCAAATTTTCACCCTTTTTTTGGGGGGGGGAAGTGTGTCTTGTACTCTGAAAAGTACAGTACTTGCAATATATACTCTGAGAACTGCTATGGAGAAGCTGTCTTAACCCTCTTCCTCCCAACCAAACTATATAAATTTTGCTGCCTCTTGGCCCTCTGGAATGCAGCCTGTCTCTCCTGGGAATCCAGACTACATTCCACTACAACAATACTGTTTACAGTAACAAAGTTTTTAAAAAGAGGTTTGTGCAATGGGCAGAGAAGCACTGAAAGCAATTTCTTCCTGCATCATGAAAGCAGTCACAGCAATGAAAAGGCTAGCTTTGAAGTTGTGCCTGGGCACGCCTGCCCGCATGTGTAGGCACAGCAACATCAAGCATGGAGGCAATTCAGAAAGCAGGCTTCGCCTGAAGCATCTTCAAAATGGAAGACCCTTTTGGAACCTTGCACAACCCTAGAAACAAACATCGCGTCACAACAATTGGAGAAAACGGAGAAGGAAAACATCCAGAAATGCATCAGACTTATTTACATTTTGAGTTTGTTTTGTTTTTTTTTACCCAAAGACTCATCAGCCCAGGAGAAAACTGAGCTTACTGCAGACACATACGGCTCCCTGCCCAGAATATGCAAATAAAACAATTACTTTGCAATTTGATATGGTAAATGAGATTTGGCTTTGGAGATAATGGCCAGGGATGGCAAACCACGTTCCTTTGAAAGGAGGATACAATTTCTGAAGGGGCGAAATATTTCATTTCTTTTTACAGAATTGCAAAAGAATGTCCCGAAGGAATAATGTACGCACACAGAGACAGACACACACACACACACACACACACTGCAGATTACACACAGGGACTTGCATTTTTGTTCTGCAATGCCTGCTGTAGCTCATCCTTGTTTTTATTTGCTGCTGGAAAGAAACAAAGAGAGGTGATGGCACGGGCCTCTCCTCATAAAACTGGCTTTGTTTCAGACTGCTAAAAGCCATGATTTGATGTGACAGTTCAGCTTCCCTGGCTCTTTACAAGACGCCAAGAAATCTATCAAAGTATTACAGGTGTGCTCCCTTCGCACGCTCAAAAATTCCCCTGCAGCCACGCGCATGATGGTATGTTCTCAACAATATGAAGATGTTACTCTAGTTTTCCATCATGTCTGACAAAGGAAAGGGAGGGAAAATGTTATCGTTCTGCAGCAGCCTGACCTGGAAAATGTTAGCAGATGTCAATGAAATGGTAGATAGGCATACAGGAAGTAAAGAACTTCATAGATTTGGATATTAGGAGGGGAAAACAATACAGACAGGTTAACTGGTAAGCATTCAATAGAATAGAATAGAATAGAATAGAATAGAATAGAATAGAATAGAA
>WNWU01000003.1:62400766-62417685 GCA_012654045.1 Ptyas mucosa
CCTTTCCTTTCCTTTCCTTTCCTTTCCTTTCCTTTCCTTTCCTTTCCCTCCCTCCCTTCCCTTCCCTCCCTCCCTCCTTCCTTCCTCCCTTCCTCCATCCTTTCCCTTCCCTTTCCCTGCCTCCATCCATCCATCCATTCATCCATCCATCCATCCCTCCCTCCCCCTCCCCCTTCCCCTCCCTTCCCCTTTCTCCCTCCCTCCCTCCCTCCCTCCCTTCCTTCCAGGTTTTTTTTTTAAAATTTGATTTATATGCCGCCCTTCTCCGGAGACTCGGGGCTGCTTACAAGGCGCTAAGCAATAGCCTTCATACTTTTGTATATTTATACAAAGTCAGCTTATTGCCCCCACAAACTGGGTCCTCAATTTACCTACCTTAGAAAGGATGGAAGGCTGAGTCAACCTTGAGCCTGGTGAGATTCGAACCGATAATAATTGCAGGCAGCTGGTATTAATAACAGGGTGCTTTAAACCACTGTACTACCACTGTACTACCAAGGCTCTTGGTATGTTTACTAAACCACTGTACTACCAAGGCTCTTGGTAGGTTTACTTGGTAGGTTTACTGTACTTTACTGTACTTTAAACCACTGTACTACCAAGGTTCCAGGTTTAATTCTGGTGCAAGTAAGTTTCTGACGACTGGCACTAAATGGGGACAAGCTCTCAGTTGCAACATGGCCATCTCAGTCCTAAATGTTACTAAATCAGAATTGTATGGCTGCAGCAGTAAAACACAGCAGGGAAGTTGATTCAATCAATTAGGGTAGCCTTTATAGACTTCTATTCATCTGTACCTGTTCATTAGTAATATAAAGGGAGAGTTGAATAACAATGTGTGTAATGTAAACTTAAGACTATAACAAGCAATTGGTACCCACTTAAAAACACAACTTTACAAATAAACATAGTAAGGAGGTGTGAGAAATTGAAGTGCAGAAAAATGAGAAATGAAGCAAAATGGAATTTTGCAATCACCAGCCTCTATTTCATACTTCCTCCCTAATAGCACAAATCACAGTGCAACTAATCTTAATAATTCACCTTTTGTCTTTGAGGACTATCAAGAGACTCATAAAGTAAGCCCAGCATTTCTTTAAAAAAAAAACATTAAAATATAGCCATGAACATTAAAATCCTAAATACTTAAAAAACATTAAAACTGAGGTGTTTGCAAGGATATGGTCAAAAGAGCCAACACAACAGAAATGATGTGGCAATCAAAACTCAACTCTTTATGTGCATTGCATGACACTCAAAAACCACATGCAGCTTTAATTATACAGTCATTGCCAACATTTTGACTTTTTTAAACCATCCTGGCAGATATGCATGAATTAAAATCACCCCAATATTCTAAATTCCTCCCTCCCTCCTCCCCTTCCTTCCTTCCTTCCTTCCTTCCTTCCTTCCTTCCCTCCCTCCCTCCCTCCCTCCCTCCCTCCCTCCCTCCCCTTCCATGCATTTTCAGTAGGGAAGCTCAATTGGGTTTCTTTACCTCCTTTTGTGGTTGCGGTTTTAATTTCCCAAGCTAGTCCACATGACAAGCAGGGGTGAAATCCAGCAGGTTCTGACAGGTTCTGGAGAACTGGTAGCGGAAATTTTGAGCAGTTCAGAGAACTAGCAAATACCACCTCTGGCTGGCCCCAGAGTGGGTGGGAATAGAGATTTTGCAGTATCCATCCCTTGCCATGCCCACCAAGCTATGCCCACCAAGCCACACCATGCCCACCAAACCACGCCCACAGAACCGGTCATAAAAAAAAATTGAATTCCACCACTGATGGCAACCTTATCCTGTTGGCCTCCATCCATGTTCTAAATAGGGCCAAGCTTGCTGTACTCCCAAAATCAGCCAAAGGTGACTTGGTGAGGTTATCTGTCTGTTGAGGGGCACATGTGAAAATACACAGCATGTGTGCCTGTGTGTGCTGTGAGGGGTAGAAATTAGGAACTGGCAGATGATTTCAGTCAACAGAAGGTATCAGACTGAATGGCTTTTTCTGAGCTTAAGGGGCATTCAGTGACACCGCCCCACCATTTTGGGCCCATGTTTCTCAAACGTAAGCTGGCTGGGGAATTCTGGGAGGTTTTTTTTTAATTTATTTTATTTATATGCCGCCCTTCTCCGGAGACTCAGGGCAGCTTACAATGCATTAAGCAATAGCCTTCATACTTTTGTATATTTTTTTATACAAAGTCAGCTTATTGCCCCCACAATCTGGGTCCTCATTTCACCTACCTTAGAAAGGATGGAAGGCTGAGTCAACCTTGAGCCTTGGTGAGATTCGAACTTATAGTAATTGCAGACAGCTGGATGTTAAATGCTGCCTTAAGTAGGAGGCATTAGCCTGCTACGCCACTCAGGCTCCTTCAACTCCATGGAGTTGCAGTCCATGCATCCTAAAATTGCCAAGGATAAGAAACATTGTTCTAGATCTTGCCCCTTCCGTAAAACCACATACACCTTCTCCAATAATAGTGAAAATAGCAATTATTTTCTCACCCGTCCCTCCATCCCTATCTTTAATTGCTTGTAATTCATTTTTAATGCAATTTTATTTTATTTAGACATATATTTTTTGGTTTTCTTTTAACGTTGTAAGCCTCCCAGATTTACTTTGTGGCAAGATGGAGGCAAACAAATTTAAATAAGTAAGTAAGTAAGTAAGTAAGTAAGTTACTGTACCTTAAATTAAAGAGGTTTACAATACACCTGATAGTGGCCTGGGCATTTATATGGTTTTATCCTGGTCTTAACAGAGTATTTGAAGTGACTTGTGGGAAAAGGGAGGATTAATAGCACTAGCAATAAGACTGTTCTGACCTAGGATTCCCCAAACCACGAAGCAGACTCCTTGTCTGCTAACTTGACAAAAAACCCTCTTTATTAAGTTATTGTGAATTCTTCTCATTCACATCCAGCAAATTTCAAGGGAGAATTTATAGTTACAGACCTTATCTGGCTTGGAAAGCTGCCAGGCTGATATCTTCAAAACTTGGCAAGAAATCTCTGAGAGTCACAAACCAATTAAGCGAACTAATTGTTTCCTGCAAACTCTACTCCCCTTTTGCTCCTCTTTTATTCCCTCTGGGAGGGGCCAATCATCTTCCACCTGTGGCCTTACTCCCAAGTCGACCCTTGTTCTTTAGCTGTTCCCTTCGTCTGGCAACTCTGCGCATGCGCACACTGGGAACAGGCTCCAGCTGTTCATCTGCCTCATTGATGTCTGACTGCGAAGGCAACTGATAACTGGCATACGGCCCTGGCCCCCTCTCTGCCTCTGATGCAGAGCCCTCATCAGAGCCTTCCCCAGACTCCAGGACTGGCCCATGTTCCTCCCCAACCTCCTCACTGTCTCCTCACTCTTCTGGCCGCTGGCGGGCATACAACACCCAACACTCCTCACTGTCCGAATCTGCTGCCAGCTCCACTGGCCGCTGGCGGGCCACAACAAAGACTTATATAATGCTTCATAGTGCTTTTATAGCACTCTCTGGGCAGTTTACGGATTCGGCATATTTCCCCCCAACAATCTGGGTCCTCATTCTACCAACCTCAGAAGGATGGATCAAACTCCAGGCTGTGGGCAGAATCAAACAGGGGGTTTGTTTCCCCGGTTTTTGCAGAAATAAATTATACGGGTAGATTTTCCTTTTAAACCTCATCCTTCCATACAGTTTCTTCATGCAGCACCCTGGCTGCAAAGGCAAAGAATCACACACTTTATCAAGCACAGCATCTAGAAATGATATTTCCTGCCTGAAGAAGTTAAAGTCTGGTGACTTTGGGGGAATGTTGGGAGGGGTGGGGAATAGGTGACAATCTGTGTTAATGTCCCCCCCCCCTTTTTTTTTCTCTTCAGAGCAAGAGTGAGAAAAAAATAAAGTTCCCGTTGCCGCCTTCATGGACGTCACACCTTCAGCTCCCGCTAAAGCTGTGGCTAGCTTCGTTCCAATGAACTGAAAAAAAGCAAAGCATTTTTTAAATTTTTTTTTACTTCCAATTATACCCAAGAAGATGAATGAAGCCAGAAAATCCTCTATCGGAGCCAAAAGGGAGTCATAAATCATTCACTTAGATGATTGGATAATTTATATACTCCTCTGGGTATTGTGGAAATGGACAAGAATAGTTAAAACCCGTCCCTTTGCCACAGATCTGGGAGCCGGTGATAAATTAGAATCTGTCTTTTTCTCCTCTCTAGCCATCATTTTGAATACAGCAGAGATGTCCAGCCCCCGGTTGTTTAATGGCAGCTGGAACTCTCTTACATTGAATCAATTCCCATCTTTTTGTCAGGGAAACAAGACAACAATGTGCTTTACTTCGTCTGAAATAGCTAACAGACTGCTCCATTCAGGGTCAATGAAGAAAAAGAAGCCATGTCTATGAGGAGAGAGAGAGAGAGAGTTAGCCTAACTTTCTTGCTGGCGTGAAGTATTTGCTAAGGATAAGATTTTTAAAATGTGTGCCATTCCTGACACTGGGACTGACTGATCCTTATGGAGGAATGAGGGTTTCCTCAGATTCTTAAGCGCTTGGCCTTATTTTTGAGGAGGTCCTATTATTTTGGGGAATGTGGAACAAGATGGGGCTCCTCTTTCCGTCTTACCTGATTTCCAGCTCTGCATTTAAATATTTTTGGGTAAGGCCTATTTTTTGGGGGGGCTTATTTTAGCGTATGCGCTCAAAAACCCGATTGGGCTTATTATCAGGGGATGTCTTATTTTCAGGGAAACAGGGTTTATATACATACATACATACATACATACATACATGCCAGTGGTGGGTTTCAAATTTTTTTACTACTGGTTCTGTGGGTGTGGCTTGGTGGGTGTTGCAGGGGAAGGTTACTGCAAAATCCCCATTTCCTCCCGATCAGCTGGGACTCGGGAGGCAGACAATAGATGGGGGCGGGGCCAGTCAGAATTTTTACTACTGGTTCTCCGAACTACTCAAAATTTATGCTACCAGTTCTCCAGAACTGGTCAGAACCTGCTGAAACCCACCTCTGATACGCACCGTGTTTCCCCGAAAATAAGACCCTGTCTTATATTTTTTTTGAACCCTGAAATAACCGCTTGGCCTTATTGCCATGCACTCAAAAGCCCGATTGGGCTTATTATCAGGGGATGTCTTATTTTGGAGGAAAACAGGGTACAAACATTGTGTACCTCTGTATCTATTTATATCTATGTTAAAATCAGTGATGGTATTCAGCTGGTTATATCCAGTTCGGGCAAACTGGTAGCAGCAGCTGCGGGTGGCTCTGCCCGCCCACCCAGACATATTCACATCCCATTTATCCACATTTTTGATGCTCTGCGCATATGCGGAAGGCCCTTCACATGCGCGGAGGTGGCGCGTGCAAGCAAAGTGAGCGCGTGTGCTGGTGTGCGTGCATGCTCACATTTGCGAACCGGTAGCGAATGTAAGTGAATACCACTGCTGGTTAAAATGAATACTACAAATGAAAGGAAAATGGATCGATTTTTGAAATTTTACATTCTGAGTGTCTATGGCAGAGGTGGGGAACTGTGGCCCATTTATGACTTGTGGACTTCAACTCCCAGAATTTCTGAGCCAGCTGACTCAAGAATTCAGGGAGTTGAAGTCCACAGGTCATAAAAGAGCCACAGTTCCCCACCTCTGGTCTATGGGGATTCTCAGTCATCCAGATCATGGTTGTCCCAAAGCTGTTTTTTCAAAAGGCAACTGGACTTTCTTTGTTTTGTTTGAAGAGGTTTCACTTCTCATCCAAGAAGCTTCTTCACTTCTTCTTTGTATTCTGAGCACTGACAATTTTTTTTTTTTGTTTAAATTGAGACGAAATTCCCGAAATTTTCTTGGCTCAATTGTCCTGTCAAGCTCAGAACTGAGATTTAGATGAGTTTGTTTTGGAAAGATTAAACACTACCATTTATTACTATTAGCTGTGATGCATTGACTAGTGAAGGAAAATTCGTTTTATTATTTGTAGCTAAACCTAATAGCTATGGAGCTTCTCAATCATCTAAGTCATGGTTCTCTCAAAAGTGCTTTTTCAAAAGGCAACGTTATTTCTTGAAGACATTTGACTTCTCATTCATTTGACTTCTCAAACAGAATCAGAAAGAGAATCCTCAGATGCTTCTCCTTCAGAGCGGAAGTCAGAACTGAGGTTGCCTCTTGGATGGGAGGTGAAATCCCTTTGCGGAAAAAACAAAGAAAATCCAGTTGCTTTTTTGAAAAACCACATTTAGGACAGGTAAGTATAATGTGGAAAAAGAAATGGACTTCGCTCAACCCTGAAAGCCACCATTACCTGGTGATATCGTTCAAACTGTGTTGAGCTTCTTCAAAATGAGGTGAACTGGAAAACGTGGTTGGGGTTTAACAGAATAACAATGTTGGAAGGGACCTTGGAAGTTTTCCAGTCAAATTACCCTATATCAGGGGTCGGCAACCCGTGGCTCCGGAGCCATAAGCGGCTCTTTGGGCCCTCTGCCATGGCTCCCTGTCCCATCACTGTTTGGCTCCATCCCTCATTTCTTTTTTAGACTCCAGCCTGAAGCGGCAGGAAGCAAAGGCTGCCTTATGCGCAAATGTGATGTCAAGGCAGGTACAGGGCAGCTTTGCTCCTACACTCTCCTCCCCTCCTCCTCCTCCTCCTTCTGTGACTCCCTGGACTGCTGTGGCTGAGCTGGGAGCATGCGCATGGTTTTTTTTGTTTGTTTTTATTAAATTTGTATACCGCCCTTCTCCCGAAGGACTCAGGGCGGTGAACAGCCATGAATAAAAAACACATACATACAGAAATTTAAAATAGAATAAAACGAATTAAATCAATTTGGCTGAGACAAATTTAAAATACCCAATAATTTAAAACACCAATTCAAAATTTACATTTAACAGGGGAAAAGATTTAGGCCAGGCCTGCTTGATGAAATAGAAAAATCTTAAGTGCGCGGCGGAAGGTGCGCAGATCTGGGATCGTCCATATCTCCGGGGGGAGCTCGTTCCAGATCGTAGGTGCCCCCACAGAGAA
The DNA here is from genome assembly GCA_012654045.1 of Ptyas mucosa. Lineage (NCBI taxonomy): Eukaryota > Metazoa > Chordata > Lepidosauria > Squamata > Colubridae > Ptyas > Ptyas mucosa. Next base: position 62,407,798 of record WNWU01000003.1, read on the forward strand.
GGCTCTCCCCCCGGGGGCTGCCAGTCGACATTGTTTGGCCGACGGCACCCGGAGGAGCCCCTCTCTATGGGAGCGTACTGGCCGGTGGGAGGCTATTGGTGGTAGCAGGCGGTCCCGTAAATAACCAGGCCCTAAGCCATGGAGCGCTCTAAAGGTGATAACCAAAACCTTGAAGCGCACCTGGAAGACCACCGGGAGCCAGTGCAGTTCACGCAGGAGAGGTGTTACATGGGAATGCCACGTCGTTCCCATCACCACTCGCGCGGCTGCACTCTACACCAGTTGGAGCCTCCGAGTGCTCCTCAAGGGGAGCCCCATGTAGAGAGCACTACAGTAGTCCAGACGAGAGGTGACGAGGGCATGAGTGACTGTGCATAAAGAGTCCCGATCTAGAAAGGGGCGCAATTGGCGAATCAGGCGAACCTGATGAAAAATCCTCCCGGTCACGGCCTTCAGGTGCTCTTCTAAAGACAGCCGTGAATCCAGGAGGACGCCCAAGTTGCGTGCCCTCTCCGCGGGGGCCAATGATTCTCCCCCGATAGTCAGCGATGGCACCAGCTGACTATATCGGGATGTCGGAAACCACAGCCACTCGGTCTTGGTTGGGTTGAGTTTGAGCCTGTTCCTCCCCATCCAGATCTGCACGGCATGTACAGGGAGACCCTCCTCAAGCAAGCGCCAAAGCTCAGGAAAGGCGCATGTGGGGCAGGCAGTGGCTCACTTAAGGAGGGTCTCCTCATGCATGCGCATGCTCCCAGCTCAGCCACAGCTGGCCAGGGGGTTATGAGAGGGGGAGGAGGGTTGCCGGAGAGTGCAGGAGTGAAGCGGCCCTGTACCTGCCTTCATGCCACATTTGCATGTAAGGCAGCCTTCGCCTCCTGCCGCTTCGGCCTGGAGTCCAAAAAAGAAATAAGAGGGGCGGGGCCAACCCGTGATGGGACAGGAATGGAAACCCCTCACTTTGAAATGGCAATACAAATCCCCAAGGTAATTACTATTTATGTTGTATAAAAGAGAGAGTAACATATTGCTTTGCCAATTCACACGACTTCCTAATATGCAACTATTACACAGCCATATGAACTTTTCAATTGCCTCAACACAGTTAAAGTTACTCCCTCAGGAAAGACAGATGCATGTTCTGTCTCTCTCCCTCTGTGCTCGGCCGAAGAGCTGCTGGGGGTGGGCGATGATATGGCAAGGCAATGGCTGGAGCATTAGTGCAGGAGAGAACCCATGTCCTCTTAAGACCCTCCTTAAGTGAGCAGCTGCCAATCCAGTGTGCACCTTTTTTGCGCTTTGCTCCCGGCCAGGGAGTTACGAGGGACGGTGAAGGAGGAAGACGGTCGCCCAAAGAGCGGGGGAGGAGAGAGGCACACACACACACACACATATCAGTGGTGGGTTCCACCCGGATCCACCGAGCCGATATGACGTCACTGAACGGGTCCTGCCCCCGCCCCCCCACCCCCGCGTTATTCTTACCTTTTATTTGGCCCCACCCCCAAACTATTGCTGCTTCCCTAGTCCCAGCTGATTGGCTATAAGGAAAAAAACTGTTTAAACTCTTTCCGCGGGGCTTCAAAGGGCTGCCCTACAGCTGATCAGTGGTAAAAGGCAGTTTGGTGGTAGACCGGTGCCTCCAAAAACAAATGAGTAGACCAGTGCCTGCAAAAATACATGTGTAGATCAGTGCCTGCAAAAATACGTGAGTAGACCAGTGCCTGCAAAAATAAATGGGTAGACCGGTACAGCTCTGCAAGCAATTAAAAGCCTGGTAGACCAGTACCTCTGCTAAATCCTAAAGAATTGTCACAAGACCATCAAGCCACGCCTACAAAATAAGCCACACCCACAAAATAAGCCACACCCACAAAATAAGCCACACCCACAGAAACGGTAGTAAAAAAAATTAGAACTCACTCCTGACACACATACAGAGAGAGAGAGAGAGAGAGACATAGAGAGACATGAACAGAGTGATACATAGAGAACAGGTGAGATAGGGGAAGAGAGGGAGAGGGAGAGATACAGAGGGAGAGAGACATGGGGGGCAGAGGAGAAAATAGGGAGAAGGACAGACACAGAGATACAGAAAGAGGGGGGGAGAGGGAGAGAGAGAATGATTTTGTGGCTGGGTAGGTGTGGCTGTGTGGGACTGGGTGACTGGGTGGGAGTGACTGGGTGGGAGTGAGTGACATCGAGTTGGCCATGCCCACTCAGGTTTTGTGGCTTCCGGCGTGGTTTTTTTCTGTAGGAAACGGGTCCAAGTGGCTCTTTAAGTGTTTAAGGTTGCCGACTCCTGCCCTATAACATTTCAGACAAACGGCGGTCCAATCTCTGGCATTCTGAAAATGCTGGAAGTTGGGGTGGAAGTAATTACCTGTTTTCAGGTTGAACTACATCATCAGTTGCCTAGCATTAACTTCCCATACCCTGCTCATCAATCTGAGATGATCTTGACTTCACTGAGTATCGGAATATTTAATTACTCAGAAAAGATTATTTTCTCTGCTTTGTGAAGATTTGGGAAACAGTCTCCAAGTTGTATTTTTTTTTCCTACTGAGAGCTGATGGTAGTTAAGAGAATATATTCCTGGATTGGTTTATGATCCACAAGATAAAGTTGCCCTGTTTTTTTGAAGAATCACATAAAATATAAGAAAAAACTTCCTTTCAGTCATTTTTATACAATGATGGGGCAGTTTCTCTCTAGTCTAAAGTGTAGAATCCCCATCTCTTGAGAGTTTTAAGAGGCAGCTGGATAGCCAACTCTTGGGGATGGTGTATTTATTTTTTCTTGAAAATTGCACTGTGTTGGACTAATTTATTCTTGTAGTTCCTCCCAATTCTATCATTTTATGATCCTACAGGAAAAACCCATGCTTTGTTTGAGGATTTCAAACATAGGAATTCCAGTTGAGAGATTATTTGGCTGATTTATTTGACCCGTTGAGGACATCTAAAGGTGAAACGTCAAGAGTTAAATGCGATGTTATCATCACTTCTCATTATATTAGAACAATTAAACAGCAGAACAACTTGCCTCCAGTAGCTGTGAATGCTTCAACATTGGAAATTTTAAAGAAAAGATTGGACAACACTTTGTCTGACATGATATAGGATCAGGGGTGGGATTCAGCCGGTTCGGACCAGTTCAGGAGAACTAGATGTTAATTTTACATCTCGTTTGCGGAACCGGTAGTTGCAAAGACTGGCTGGCCCTGCCACCTCGCCCCTCCCTGTCCAGGAATCTCCACGTGGCTCTTTTTGGATGTCAGGTAAGTGCAGCACCTGCATGGAGGCTCTGGGAGGGTGAAAAACGGGCCTCCTGGAAGTTCTGGAAGTATGAAAATGGGCCTGTCTCCGGCCTCCAAAGGCTCCTCCAAAACCTGGGCAAGGTTGTTTTTGCCCTCCCAGAGGCTCAAAGAAAGCCTCCAGAGCCTGGGGCAGGAGAAAAATGGACCTCCCAGAAGTTCCAGAAGTCCAGAAACAGGCCTGTTTCTGACCTCCGGAGGTCCTCCAGACTCCAGGAGAGGCCATTTCTGCCCTCCTGGAGGCTTGAGGAAAGCATCTGGAGCTTGGGGAGGGTGAAAATCCCCCTCATGGTGCAGGAGGCTGAGTAGACCATGCCCATCATGGCCACGGCCACCCAGCAACTGGGCAGAGAACCAGTTGCTAAAATTTTTGAATCTCACCCCTGTATAGGGTTTCCTGCTTGAGCAGGGGATTGGACTAGGAGACCTCCCAGGTCCCTTCCAACTCTGTTATTCTCTCCTGTTAAAATGATATAATTGAAATATTGATAGTGTCAGGTTCCGATGTCATCTCAAATAAATTGCACTCCCAAGCAATTAGTCTTTGCTGAAATATTTTATTTATTGAGAACGACAGATCTGGTCCCAACTTCGTCGTAGCCAATACTAACCCTCTGACCCCAAAACCTTCCCCTTCCGTTCCCCCAAACCTCAACTTCCTATTGGCCATCTTCCAGCTCAATCTTCTCAGCTCCTGCCTCCAACCCCAGGAATTCCCCCCTCCCATCCCATCTCCAAGCAACACCATCTACAAAAAGAATAAGTAGGAAAACGTTCAAGCCTCATCTCCTCCTCTCTATGGCAGCCTTGAAAGGCTGACAAATAGCTGACCTTCACTACAGACTGAGCACGTCACCACTTAAAATGTTATTTAATTTTCTAGAAATTGATGAAATTCACAAGGATGAGGTTTTGAAAATGTTGTCAAGGGGAATAAAATGAGTCTCATGTATCCTGTCTGTAAAATGGATCCAAACATCCCCCCCCCATGTGACATCGTGACTGAAAATAGCAATTGGAAGCTTGTAAAGAATCTTTTACCACTGATCTTCAGTTTTTGCTAGAGAGCTCCAAGAATGGCATATGAAACTCAAGTCCACTTGACTCAACTGCCCAAGACAACTTCCAACAAATCAGTTTGGAGAGTTTGGAGAGTTTAAAGTAACTAAGTCTATGTGACTTTGTCTTATTTTCATCAACGGATATATAAAGAAATAGAATGGCACAGTGGCCTAGAGGTGGAGCTCTCGCCTTACAATCAGGAGGCTGTGAGTTTGATCCTTGGTAGTGGTAGGTATTTCTATCTCTGGGTGCAATGAATTATTGTCTGCTGTGAACTCCATATAGGCATCAGGAAGGGCATCTGGCTAGTAAATTTTGTGCTATCCCACATCAAATGGCCTTATAATGTCTGGTAAAGCTCTACCCCAAACTTTAACCCACAGTGAATGCAACACAGTTCCACAACTACAACCTGAGCTGATTCACAAGGCAAGAAGGAAGTCCATAGTCCAAAAACAAGGTGCAAGGACACAAGGAAATATTCATGAGTTCTTTCCTTCCATGAGTTCAAAGTCCACAAGGCCAGTTCCGTAATACAGAAGCAAGGTCAGAGTCCACAGAGCAGAAACATGATCTGAAGTGGAGTTTATAAGGGCTGTGGAAGTGCCTGCTGAATCCAAACAATGGTTCTCCAGAGACACCCTCCCCTGGCCTCTGATTAAATAAGCTCAAGCCAGATGTTTCTTGTGAGGCATGGTGGGGCTGTCCCTTTCCAGCACCCTCACAGATGTCCTCTGAGCTTCCCTCCATGCCCTGAGATTCAGAGGGGATCTGCTGCCCCTCATCACTGCTGTCTGTCTGCAACTGATTTTCCCTTGTGTTTGTGAGGGCAGCTAGTTTCCTGTCTAGTCAACTACTTCCACAACGCTGGAGCGGCCTGGAATAGCATTGTCCTCAGCCTCCAGACTCTCCCAGGCAGAGGTGGGTTTCACATAATTTTACCACCGGTTCACCGCGCACTGAAAATGGGAGCGTGCATGCGCACTCGCTTCGCTCATGTGCGTGCCTTCCACACATGCACGCGGCCTTCCATGCATGTGCTTTTCTCATGGGCACGGCTTGCACGCATGTGCGTGGCTTAGAAAACGTGGCTAAATAGGATGGCATAGCGCCAGGGCAGGTCACCACTACCGGTTCTCCTGAACTGGTCTGAACTGTCTGAATACCACCTCTGATTCCAGGGAAATGCCATCCCCATCAGATGGCCCCAGTTCCAACTCCTTCTCTTCCTCCGAACCAGGATCTGATGGGCCGAGACAGGTGCACCCACAAGCCCCGAAGGCAAGCTATTCCACAGGTTGACTGTTTTCACTGTCAGGAAATTTCTCTGTCGGTGTTGTGGTTCGCCTGCGGAGCTGGCAGCGGAGTCGGACAGCGATGAGGCCGAGGAAGAACATGGGCCAGTCCTGGAGGCTGGGAAAACCCGAATGAGGGCTCTGTGTCAGAGGCAGAGATGGGGCCAGGGCCATCGGGGAGTGAAGTGCGGACTCCAGAGCCTCCAGAGGCTGACAGCAGAGAGGCAGAGGAACAGGAGGGGCCTGTTCCTAATGCACATATGAGAAGAGCTGCCAGATGGCAAGAGCAGCTAAAGCAAAGAAACGACTCGGGAGTAGGGCCAAGAGATGATTGGCCCCTCCCAGAAGGCTTAAAAGACCAGCAACAACTCTTGGGCTCTTTGTCGGAAAACAACGTTGATAGTCTTGCTGCATTTATCTCTTGTCGGCGTCTTCTGCTTCTGAGCTTTTGCCAAGAGAGGCCTTTGGCAATTTGCCTAATTATACCAAGGTTGGTGATTAGACTGAAGAATTTGTGTTATGAAGAGTTTGTTTTAATTTAGTTTGGACTATGCTGAGAATGAGTTAATTCTCAGCTGTTCTAATAAAATCTGTTTGTTTTGGAACTGTTTGCATTGATTACTACCTACTTGGGCCTGGGTCACAATGGTCGGGAAGTTTTGTTTATTCATTTTTGAAATACTATTTTTAATCAGCCTGAATCCTGACATTCTCTACCGAACAACGAACATGCAGAATAAAACACTGGCAGCAGCCACCCAAGGGAAACAACCTCTGCAAGATGGCAGGCACGGCATTGTGGTCCAACGTCTATGCTTTTGGGTATATGCATGCAGCGCACATACAAAAGATCAGGACTCTGCTCGCAAATACAATCTTGCAGACTTTCAACTCCCTCCCACTCCCCGACGGCACTACAAAATCAACACCGATTTCAATACAGCTGCACTGTTTCTTATAGAACGGCTTCAGATTTGTGTTGTTTCCATTGTGTTGGCTGCTGCGTACTAGGCTTTTAGCCACATTTAGGTTCCTGAAAGCAACGAATGTGAAAAAAATGCTAGATCCTGTGGAGCAGACCAGGATTCTATGCATAGAATTTAACACTTTTTTGCCTCCGTAATCCAATTTGAAGTCAGATGCCAGATGGCAGTGAGAACAATGAGATAAGGAGAGTATTTAAAGAGATTATGATGATACATAGAGTTGCTGGAAACGGGGACCGATTCTTGCTTCCATGTGTTAGCATTAGCATTTCATGCAAAATAGTTTGGTCCCCAAACATTCTGGAACAGACTGGAAGCTTGCTGTTTTACACCCTCTATTTGAAAAGTTATTTTCATGTTTGACCCCCGAAGAAGAAAATTGCTGGTAAACATGTGTTCTCCTGCTAGACATGACTATTCAGGGTAGAGTAGAAATGATAAACAACTCCAAGACAGTGACAGAGAATTGTTTAACACCGAAGTGGGCTAAAATTAAATCACAACTTTTTTTGCTTTTTCATAATAATATGAACAAGCCAAGTAAAGATCTATCTATTTACTCGGTAAAGCAAAAAGTTGTGAATTTTTAAAAATTTGATTTATATGCCGCCCTTCTCCGGAGACTCAGGGTAGCTTACAATGCGTTAAGCAATAGCCTTCATAGTTTTGTATATATTTATACAAAGTCAGCTTATTGCCCCCAACAATCTGGGTCCTCATTTTACCTACCTTTGAAAGGATGGAAGGCTGAGTCAACCTTGAGCCTGGTGAGATTTGAACTTGCAGTAATTGCAGGCAGCTGATGTTAATAACAGTGTTTTAATCTACTGCTAATTAAATTAACATTTGATGTTAATGCCTTATTTTACTGAACAGAGAGAGTCGGAAGTCAATGTTTCTTTTTCTTTTCTTTTTTCTTATCCTTCCTCACTTCTCTTCCCACTTTCCCTCCCCCACCACTTTTCTATTTATTTTTGTGTCTTACAATATTTTATAACTCAATAAAATGTTAAACTGGATTAAGTGGATTAAAATTATGTACTCTTACTGAAGCAAAAGTAGTCTATAGGTAATCCTCAATGGATGACCGTAATGGAACCTGCCCATCACAATTCTAATTTGTGACAATCATCAATCAGGTTGATCATGTGACCGATGCAATTTTACAAACTTTTCTGGTAGTGGTCATTAAGCAGATAACTACAGCTGTTAAGTGTGTAGGAAGTTATCACCCACCCCTCTGCTAGGAAAATGAGATATTTTAGGAAATATTAAAAGGGCAGAATATTTCCTCTAAAAGGGAGGCTGAAACTCAGCCCCTCCCCCACCTTTGTCAATGGGCCATTAAGGCCTGGGCCAGTCTGTTCTACATAACAAAGATCTAACTCCTGCAGGCGGAGCCATAATAGGAATTGCCCGAAGCCCCTTCATTACATCATCACCCAGGAAGGCTCAACCAAGCCTGGGACATAAACAACCCACAAAGTTACCCCTGCATGACCCCATGGGAGTCTTACAACCAATCAGAATACAAGCTCAAATTCAAATTCAAATTCCATCTTTCCAATCAGCCACCGTATTTCCAGTGTCTTTCTCCCCACTTGGAACTGAACCGAGAAGGATCTTTCTTCCAATAAGTGAATCCCTAGTTATTAACTGGGCACTGCAGTCTTTAAGGGAACCAATGCTTTATGATGGGCATAGTTTTGCCAAAAACTGGAATTGCTGGGAGCAGAATCACACTGGAGGTTGTTGCTGAACTAAGAGGCACTCTCACCTCCTCCCAGTTCATCCTGTTTTCTCCCTCCCCATGTTTTACCTTTAATTTTATCTCGATTGGGATTTCTATTTTTAGTGTATTAGAGACATTTATTTGTTAGGATTTTAATGTTATAAAGCTGGAAGCCACCCCGAGTCATTTCATTGTGAAATGGTTAGCAAATAAATTCAATAAATAAATAAATAAATGAACTATCATGAGTTTATCTGACAAGCCACGGTGGCGCAGTGGTTAGGGTGCAGTACTGCAGGCTACTTCTGCTGACTGCCGGCTGCCTGCAATTTGGCAGTTCGACTCTCACCAGGCTCAAGGTTGACTCAGCCTTCCATCCTTCCGAGGTGGGTAAAATGAGGACCCAGATTGTTAGGGGCAATAGGCTGACTCTGTAAACCGCTTAGAGAGGGCTGTATGTCAGGGTGGCAATTAAACCCTGTTCCCCTCCTGGGGTAATTGCACTTAATTAGAGGTGGATCGTGGCATTTCCCTCGAAGCATACTCGCTAAGCAAAATAAATCCGAGATATATTCTAATAAACTCATTTTATTGTAAAGAAATTAAAAAAAACATCTTACTGGCTAATTAGTTACCTCTTGGCAGGCGAACAAAAGAAAAGTTAGAAGAAGAGTAAAGGAATGTGGACCTGCGCAGTTAGCTTAAAGATAAGAGATTCTGAGCATCTACGGTAAGTGTTATTTATTTATTTATTTATTAGATTTGTATACCGCCCTACTTCCGAAGGACTCAGGGCGGTGAACAGTTAACAATAAATACAGACTATAAATATTTAGAAACTGATTAAAAATACAATTGAATAGATTGATATAGAATGGAATTAAATTAAAACATTCTCAAATTTATAGGGTAGATCCAAATTTAAAGAATTTAATGGTTTGAAGGGAGGTTAGGCCAGGCCGGCTTGCATGAATAAGAATGTTTTGAGGGCCCGGCGGAAAGCCCGGAGATCTGGGATTAATCGGATCTCCGAGGGCAGCTCATTCCAAATTGTGGGTCCTCCCACAGAGAAGGCTCTCCCCCTGGGGGCCGCCAGTCGACATTGTTTGGCTGACGGCACTCTGAGAAGTCCCTCTCTATGGGAGCGTACTGGTCGGTGGGAGGTTATTGGTGGCAGAAGGCGGTCTCGTAAGTATCCCGGTCCTAAGCCATGGAGCGCTTTAAAGATGGTAACCGAAACCTTGAAGCGCACCCGGAAGACCAGAGGGAGCCAGTGCAGCTCACGCAGAAGGGGAGCCACATGGGAGTGCCACGCTGCTCCCATAACTACCCACGCGGCTGCATTCTGGACCAAGTTAGGGTTCAGAAAAGCACAGCTGGCAAAATACAAAACGCAGTGACACTGTAAAGCACTGTAAAGCGGTATATAAGTCTAAGTGCTATTGCTATTGTTATGTCCTTATAAGGACATCCGGCCGGGGATTGGTTAATCCTCC
>WNWU01000003.1:62417695-62434465 GCA_012654045.1 Ptyas mucosa
GAACAGACCCCGCTGGTCTTGTCTTCTTTCCTGCGCCTGATCTAACAGCTATTCCTATCATAAGAAAAGCATTTATCTAGAACATGGAATAACAGAGTTGGAGGGGGCTTTGAATGTCTTCTAATCCAACCCCCCTTTTGCTCAAGCAGGAGACCCTATAAACATTTCAGACGAATGGCTGACCAGCCTCTTCTTAAAAACCTCCAGTGATGGAGAACCCACAACTTCTGAAGGCAAACCATTCCACTGGTTAATTGTTCTCACCGTTAGGAAATTTCTCCTCAGTTCTAGGTTGCTTCTCTCCTCATTTAGTTTCCATCCATTGTCTTGCCTTCTGGTACTTTGGAAAATAGCAACAAAACTTTGTGTGTACGTGATAGGAAATCGGGAGGAAGGGAATGACAGGTGATAAGAACTGGGGCAGCCGGATGCTGTTTGGACCAGCATTCCATGGCCAGGCGTTCTGAAAAATATATGGATTACCTTCAAACATCTCAGAGTTCTCAAAACATCTGGGTGAGCTCCAGGTGGCTGGAAATTGACTGGTCATAGGTGGTGGGGGGAATGGGCTAGACTGGGGGCAAGCCTATACCTCATTTTTGTAGCTAGTGAGCATGGTAAATTTCAGATCTGGCTTGACTTTACTGCAACCAACACCCTTAGTAAAAGAAGCCTTTGGTTTAACCAAAATGGAGTCGAAGGCTTTGCCTTTCCAAGGGACTGAATTGGGTGAGGTATAACAGTGTGGTTTTACCAAGGCCTTATAACGTGGTACTAACATTTCGTGTGATTTGGATTCTATCCAGTGGTGGGTTTCAATTTTTTTTACTACCAGTTCTGTGGGTGTGGCTTGGTGGGCGTGGCATGGTTTGGTGGGCATGGCAGGAGAAGGATACTGTATTTATTTATTTATTTATTGGTTCGATTTATATGCCGCCCTTCTCCGGAGACTCAGGGCGGCTTACAATGCATTAAGCAATAGCCTTCATACTTTTGTATATACCTGCTTAGTAGGGATTTCGGCCCCCCCAGGCGGTGTTCTTTTTTTTAATACAAAGTCAGCTTATTGCCCCCACAATCCAGGTCTTCATTTTACCTACCTCGGAAGGATGGAAGGCTGAGTCAACCTTGAGCCTGGTGAGATTTGAACTCGCAGTAATTTCAGGCAGCTGGCAGCTAAGTGCTACTTAACAGCACTTTAGTCCACTGTACCACCAAGACTCCTGTAAAATCTCCATTCCCTCCCCACTCCAGGGGAAGGTTACTGCAAAATCCCCATTTCCTCCCGATCAGCTGGGACTCGGGAGGCAGAGAATAGATGGGGGTGGGGCCAGTCAGAATTTTTACTACCAGTTCTCCGAACTTCTCAAAATTTCCACTACCGGTTCTCCAGAACTGGACAAAACCTGCTAAAACCCACCTCTGATTCTATCCCTCCATTAATGCAGCCTAGGATTGCATAGTGGGGAGAAGGTACAGATAAGCCTCAATTTATAACAGTTTGTTTAGTCACCATTCAATGTTAACAACAGCACTAAAAAAACCCCTGACTTATGACCATTTTTAACACTTATGACTGTCACGGCATCGCCAGGGTCTGGTGATCAAAATTCAGATGCTTGCCAACTGACTCCTATTCACGACAGCTGCAGTGTGACGACATCACCTTTTGTGACTTTCTGACAAGCGAAATTCAACGGGGGAGCAAAATTCACTTGACAGCCATTTTACTAACTTAGCAACTGCAGTGATTCACTTAACACATCTGGTAAGAAAGGTTGTAAAATAGGGTACCTTAAAAACTGTCCTGCTCAGGAATGAAAACTTTGGGCTCAATTATGGTTTTATGTCAAGGATTATTTCTCTCTCTAGTTTTTTTTTTTTTTTTGGTATTTCGGTAAGTATTTGCTTAGGGGAAAAGAAACAAAATAATAAAAAAAAATCCCCAGTTTTAAACTAGCTGAATGTCTCTGTGTTTGTATATGAGAGAGGGGGGGGAGAGAAGGAGAGAGATGGGGAAAGGAGAGAGAAAAGGAGGGAAGGAGGGGGAGAGAGGGAGGGAGAGAAGGAAAGAGAGAGGGGGAGAGAGGGGGGAGGGAAGGAGAGAGAGGGGCAAAGAGAGAGAAAGAGAGGGAGGGAGAGAGGGAGGAAGGAAGGGAGAGAAGGAGGGAAAGAGAGAGGGGGGAGAGAGGGGGAGGGAGAGGGAGGGAGGGAGAAGGATAGGGAGTGAGGGAGAGAGCGAGAGAGAGACCCTGCACAGACATAAAATGATTTAATGAACAAGCTTTAGATCTTCTGGATTTCCTGCTATTCTTTCAAGCTCTTCTTTTTTTTTTTTATAGGTTCCATGTGAAGTTGAAAATGAGCAGCTCTTTTCCAAAATCAATATGTCTCTTCAAGCAAGTTCACCTTCTTAGAAGCTCAGCTGGAAAAAATGGCAAGGATGGACTCCTTCAATAAAACTGCAAAGAGGTGCCATATTTGCACTAGGTCCCGATTTCTCCTTTTGAATTATTTTTGTATCATTGAACAGCTCTAATACACCCACAAGAGCCCTTTAACTCTGCCGGCTCTGTTTGCTAGCGTTGTGTTTCATTGTGTTAAGCGACACCTTTCATCTTCAAAAGGTTCAGTGGACGATAGATCGAGCAGCGTTATTTAAATTACCTCAGCAATATTTGGTGTTAATGTAATACGTTCCCTTAACGGTATATCAATGAATAATTAAACATGCATTCAATTTTATTGGTATATGAACCAACAAGCTAATAAAATCAGAAGCAGCTGGGGGAAGATATATAGATCAATGCCAGACTCATGGATCTGTAAATGCCTGGGGCTATACAGATTCAACAAGATGTTAAGGACTTTCCTCAAGAACTCAATGGGACTATGGAAAAAAGCACAGAAAGTAAACTCAAGACAACTCACACATGTGGCCATCAAGTGTTGCATATACCAAGGTGATCCACTGTCCCCACTGCTCTTCTGTATTGGCTTGAACCCCTCAGCCAGATAATCACTAGGACTGGATATGAGTAAAGGTTCAAGAGCCTTGGATAGTACAGTGGTCTAAAGCCCTGTTATTAACATCAGCTGCCTGCAATTATTGCAGGTTTGAATCTCACCAAGGCTCCAGGTTGACTCAGCCTTCCATCCTTTCTAAGGTAGGTAAATTGAGGACCCAGTTTGTGGGGGCAATAAGCTGACTTTGTATAAATATACAAAAGTATGAAGGCTATTGCTTAGCGCATTGTAAGCCGCCCTGAGTCTCCGGAGAAGGGCGGCATATAAATCAAATAATTAAAAAAAAAGAGTGGAACTACCATCTGCCATGACCTCTACATGGATAACATCAAGTTGTATGCTAAGAGTCAATGAGACATCAATTTGGTGAGCCACCTGACATGGACCTACACTGAGGACAGCAGGATGCCATTCAGAATAACGAAACGTGACTGGGTGGCACTCGAGAGAAAAGGTCATTTAGACTGATAGGGTGGAATTGCCAGCGGGCCACATGGTAGACATATAGACCAGTTATAAGTACTTTGGTATCCCACAGTCACATGGGAACCATAATAAGGAGGGAAGGAAGATACAACATTCAAGTCTCACCAAGGAACCAGAGAGATCTTGAAGAGCCAGATCAATGAGAAGAACAAGATCCATGCCAAAAAAGGCAATGCAATCTTAAATTGCATTAACAGAGGGATACAATCAAGATAAAGTGAGGTACTAATACCACTCTATAAAGCCTTAGTAAGACCACATCTAGAGTACTGCTCCAGTTTTGGTCACCACACTATAAAAAAGATGTTGAGACTCTAGAAAAAGGGCAGAGAAGAGCAACCAAGATGATTAGGGGACTGGAAACTAAAACATATAAAGAATGGTTACAGGAACTGGGCATGGTTAGTCTAGTGAAGAGAAGGAGTAGGGAAGACATAGCAGTGTTCCAGTACTTGAAGGGCTGTCACAGAGAGGAGGGGGTCAAGTTATTTTGCAAGGTACCTAGAGGCCAGACAAGGAATAATGGATGGAAACTGATCAAGGAGAGATTCAATCTAGAAATGAGAAATTTTCTGACAGGGAGAACAATCAACCAATGGAACAGAAATTGCCTCCAGAAGTTGTGGCAGCTTCATCACTGGAAGCTTTTAAGAAGATACTGGACTGTCATCTGTCGAAAATGGTGTAGGGTCTGCTTGTGCGGGGGGTTGGAGTAGATGACCTACAAGGTCCCTTCCAACTCTGTTAATCTATATCTGTATCTTAGATACTAACAAATATGAAAACCCAGAGGTTCCTCACAACTCATGGAGGTTTCCACCCAAGTCCAAGACCCAGAGACAGTACACAAGCTGGAAAGAGAGCAGTCGAGGACTTGTGTGTGTCAAAGCCACAGTCCTAGATGAAATCAAGAACACCCAGGAATATATCAGTAAGATGGCACTCAAATATGAGCTGCTGAGAGAATGCCTGAAGCAGCAGTAGACAAGGAGGAAAGATCAAGCAGAGGAAGTGACAAGATAAGACCCTGCTTGCGATGTACCATCAATAGATAGCTGAGATGGCAGCCATTGAGAAATCATACTAATGGCTGGTAAGCACTGGACTAAATGACAGTACTGAGGCACTGATCATAGCAACAGAAGAACAGGCACTAAGTACTAAATCCAAAGAAGCAGAGGTCTATCATACTAGACAAGACCCAATGTCCAAATTATACAGAGGAGCCTCAGAGAGAGTCCAAAACATAATGGCATGGTGTAAGATGCAGACAGGAATAACATATCCATAATGATGCAACCAAGTAAGTAAAAAAAAAGTAAGTAAAAAGGAATATTAGGACAGGGATAGTAGGCACACTGGTGCACTTATTCACGCCCCTTACAGACCTCTTAGGAATGAGGTGAGGTCAACGGTGGACAGTTTAAAGTTAAAGTTTTGAGGGTTTGGGGATGAAATCACAGAGTGAGGTAGTGCATTCCAGGCATTGACCACTCTGTTACTGAAGTCATATTTTCTGCAATCGAGTTTGGAATGGTTTACCTTGAGTTTGTATCTATTATTTGCTGGTGTATTGTTGTGGTTGAAACTGAAGTAGTCATTGACAGGAAGGACATTGTGGCAAGTAATTTTATGTACTATGCTTAGGTCAGACTGAAGTCGGACATTGTGTTCAGGAACATCTGCACAGTGTATGGGCTAGATTCTCCCAAGTCAAGATGGGAGATCTCACAAAAGATCATGGAAAATAAGAAGGCTGAGATCCTGTGGGACTTTCAAATCAAGAGGGACAGGCAGATACTGGCCAACCAACCAGACATTGTGGTAGTAGGCAAGGACTAGAAGACAACGGTGGTGATAAATGCAATGATATCAAGCGACAGCAACATTAGGAAGAAGGAGAAGCTAGAGAAGTACCAGGACCTGAAGGAGGAACTGGAGACAATGTGGAAAGTAAAGGTCAAAGTGGTTCCAGTGGTGGTAGGACAACTTGAGGATGTGACTTCTAAGCTGGAAAAATGGCTCCAACAATTCCCAAGAATGAGATCAGAGCTTCTGTCCAGTGCTAGGAATGACTAAGATTCTGCACAGAACCCCACAAACTTCCAGGCTTCTGGTAGAAGACACAGACCATCTATAACAGGGGTATCCAACCTTGGTCACTTTAAAACTTGTGGACTTCAACTCCCAGAATTCCCAGAGGAATTCTGGGAGTTGAAGGCCACAAGTCTTAAAGTGGCCAAGGTTGGAGACCCCTGATCTATAAGGCTGAGAAGAGAATTTACACGCAGATTCTTCACTTTTTGTGTTCTGAAATTAATGAAATAAGCTGGTATTTCTTTATTTGCTTACTCCAACATAAACTCCCTGCTGCCTTTGGAAAGTAATATAAACATGTACTACAATAAAGGAGAATATTTGTAGCTCAGGAGTCCTTGGTGCTCTCTGCGCTGGCTTGTTTTCCTGCAGATATTTCATTACCCTTAACTAGGTAACATCATCAGTGCTAAAAATGTCTGCAAGAAAACAAGCCAGTGCAGAGAGCACCAAGGACCCCTCACACTTACTACAATCTGCAACAAAATAAAAAGGCATTAATCTGCTGAAAACTCAGTAGAAAAACAATGTGGCACCGTTAAGGAATATGTGGGAATGCTCATTTACTTTAAAGGGCGTTATTTCATTCTCCTATTTTTTTTAATAAGCTAAAGCGACATTTCTAAAGTGAACCGCTCCAAACTCAATTGCAGAAAATATGACTTTAGCAACAGAGTGGTCAATGCCTGGAATGCACTACCTGACTCTGTGGTTTCATCCCAAAAACCCCCAAATTTTAATCTAAAACTGTCTACTGTTGACCTCACCCAGTGGGTGAGTCAGCCAGTTCGCACCACTTTGGGAGAACCGGTTGTTAACTTTCTGAGCAGTTTGGTGAACTGGTTGTTGGAAGAAATCATTAGGGCAGAGATCCAATTGTTAAATTACTTGAATCCCACCACTGACCTCACCCCATTCCTAAGAGGTCCGTAAGAGGCATGCATAAGAGCACCAGCGTGTCTACTGTCCCTGTCCTAATGTTCCTTTAATTCTATTCATTTTATGTATTCAATTCATGCTTATACTTATATATATTATCTAATACGCACTTGACAAATAAATAATATAAAATAAAAATAGGGAGGGAAGGAAGGAGACGAAGGAAGGAAGGATTCTCATGCTCCCTACCAGAAAGAAATTCAGTGGGGAAGCCATCAGGAAATCAGAAGTTGCTGTGACTCCAACTGCCCAACCTTGCCATTTTGTTCCTCTGTTTAGGTAAGGAAATATAACTGAAACAATGACCTTAACAGGGCATGGATTGTGTAAGGACTTGCCTCTCCAATCTTCCCAAGAAAGCAGGACTCTTGAAACTGCAGTTGTTCCAAAAGGAGTGTTTATTGGAAGGCTTGTGATAACAAGAGATTTAGGCAAGAACTGAAGCTTCTCACTTACAACCAGCTATTTAAAGCAGTGGTGAAATCCAATTTTTTTTACTACCGATTCTGTGGGTGTGGCTTGGTGGGCGTGGTGTGGCTTGGTGAGTGTGGTGTGGCTTGGTGGGCATGGCAAGGGAAGGATACTGCAAAATCTCCATTCCCACCCCACTCTGGGGCCAGCCAGAGGTGGTATTTGCTGGTTCTCCGAACTACTCAAAAATTCCTCTACCGGTTCTCCAGAACCTGTCAGAACCTGCAAGATTTCACTCCTGATTTAAAGCAATGCTAACCAAACCCCTCCCACACTATAGCATTGCAAGGAAACTTCATATAGAGATTAACACAGAAATGCAAGAAACAGAAACTTCATATAGAAATTAACACAGTAATGCAGGAAATAGAAACAGAAACTTCATGTACAGACCACTTCATTCCTCCCCCTCTTCCTCCCCCCAAAATGCCAGCATCCCTGTAAAAATATCTGGGACCTGACAGGTTGTCTAGTAAATATCTAAAGAACGAGGGTCCTGTCTGTTCAGGAGAAAATGGAAGATGCAATGGTGTCAATTGAGCTCCACTTCTTTTTATGCATTTCACCTGTAAGGTACTCATTAAAAATCAGGCAGAGCTTTTTGACCACGACATTTCAGTTGCCATCTTGGCATTTTTGGCCATCCCCAGAAGACAACATTGGAAGCCCTAATTGCACAGTTAAAACCATACTCCTTAAAAAACATAAAATACCCTTGAGGCCATCTATCAATTAATAACTAAGATGACCTGGACTTATTTGCACATCACGTTTTGACTCCAAAAACTATACCGAAAGCTTTAGATATTTGAGGATGCATCTCAAATTTCTCTTGGGAAGACACTCAACCCATTTTTTCCC
Source organism: Ptyas mucosa (assembly GCA_012654045.1). NCBI lineage: Eukaryota > Metazoa > Chordata > Lepidosauria > Squamata > Colubridae > Ptyas > Ptyas mucosa. The sequence continues at coordinate 62,425,577 of WNWU01000003.1, forward strand.
CCAGATGACTCTTTGATAGTGAAGATAATCTAGTTTACATTTATATTAAATGTTAGCTGTTTCGGCTTCTTTTACAAGAGTAAACCCTAAGCAAGAACACCCCATCATCCTGATGTGTCTAATGGAAGTACAGATAGTCCTGGACTTACAACAGTGACCATTCATAGTTACAACAACACTGGAAAAAAAGTGACTTATGACCGTTTATCACAGTTACGACGATTGCAGCATCCCCATGGTCATGTGATCAAAATTCAGACGCTTGGAAACTGACTCATATTTATGATGGTTGCAGTTTCGCAGGGTCATGTGATCACCTTTTGCGACAAAAAGCCAACAGCGTTCTAGGCCGCATAAACAGAGGAATAGAATCAAGATCATGTGAGGTGACTTCCAGTGGGACAGCGACATCGCCAGACGCTTCTTTTTGAAGCGCCAGCCCAGGGCTCTGTAGAACCGCAAAGAACAGCGACTATCAGCTGTCTTGCGGTTTGAAAACTTTCCCCCTGGTATGAGGGGGGAAAGTGAGTAGACGGGTGGGGTAGAGCTCCCTGAAAGTGCCGGATTTCACACATAATCTGGCGCTTGAAGATGAGAGCTCCCCGTTAAGCCTGTCAGTACTCCGGACCCTGGATGCCTCTGCTTTGCAGAGCTAGATGTCGTTAACCATTCCAGCACCAACTTTAAACAGATATTTTTTGAATTGAGCTGGCGGAGCACAAGCGGTATGAATTAAACAGCAAGTATTTTTTTTTCCTTTTAACTCCAAAGATTTACTTTCTTTAAAAGATTCTTCCTAAGCTGAAAGTGAAAGCAAGATGGCGTTTGAGTTTTAACGGGGCATGAAGAAGCGAAAGCTAAAAGTAATTATTGACAAGCCCGTTTGAAACGTAAAACTCCTTTTTGAAAAGCGGATGTAATAAGAAAGGAATAATAATAATTGAAGCAGCAATACAAATTACAAATTGTAAAGGATTCCCTTTTTTTTTTCTTCTTGAAACTCTTTTTTTCTTTTCTCTTCCCCTTTTTTTTCCTGTCCTTCTGGGAAGGAAGAAGGGGGGCAAGATGGCTGGGCTTTTTGAAAGTAAAGGAGGGTTATTTAACCCTCAATGGTCTGAATTTGAGGAAGCTTTGAGTTCAATTACCTCTGCTTTATTGAAAAGAATTGATACTATATTTCAAGTTTCTCAAGCTGGAAATAATGAAATACATGGAAATACTGAGTTGCAATCCAGCAGTGGGGGATTGAATGAAGAGTTGGAAGATGCAAAAAAACAACAACAGATTATAGCAGATTTTACTGAGGAGAGAAAGATGAATGTTGTGCAAAATAAGGAGCAAGATAAAACTCAATCTGCACTTAAAGAGTTGTTTCCAGAAGAAGCTACATTTCTGCAAAAATTTTATAATATGCAATCCCAAAAACTGCAAAATTTTACTGGAGCTAAAAAAGGCAGAGGGATCAAAGTTAAGAAGAAAGTTCGTAAAAGGAAAAGAAGAAAGACTGGAGAAATGGAAAATAACCCTGCTTGATGAGATGATGGTCCTTAAAAAGTACTGTTTAACTGTTTAAAGATTTTGAATTTTTTGGAAAAAGAAAAAAAAACAGACAGCAGTTTAATGCCAGTTAACTAAGCGATGAGCGACGATGAGGAGGCAACTTACAGCTGTATTGGAATATTTGAGAAGAATAAACAGATCACAGCAATACACACTGGTGTATTGGGTTGTGAAATATGCCCTGACTTGAATGATTTGGATTATTTTATTAAGGACTGTAACAAATTTGGACTTAATTGCAATCGCAGAAGTTCTACTGAATATAGCAAATTGAAGTTTCTTGCTTGATGGTAATGAATACAAGGCAAAAGGACTATGGACCTAGGGCAATTGCAGTTGATCTGGTGGTTTCCCTAATATGTCTGACGAATTTATTAATCTAATTTTTGACTGGATTTGATGGATATCATTTCAAATATAATTACAATTACAAAGTCACTCGGGGGGCTTTTTTTTTTATATACAGAAGCAATTTTTATTTAGGGGGGTAGATGTAAATGAAGATATCTTATATGCTGTTGGAAGATGTGAAGACAAGAAGATTAGCAATTGGTTCAATCTAGTATGAAGAATTTAAAGGATTGATAAAGTTCTTAAATGATGTTCTTAGTTGATTTGTTAATATGCATGGATATAAGAGGTTTGATTATTAATTAAAAATTATTGTTAATATTATTTCTTATTAAGTGTTTTGATTATAATTGGACCTTGATGGTTTAAAAGTGAAGGACGGAAGAGTTTATATAGTAATTTTTTTTTAAAATTGGAGGTTTTTTGAGTGAGGGTTTCCTTTTTTTTTCTTTTTGTTGTTGTTGTTGTTGTTGTTGTTGTTTTGTTTTAAATGAAAGAAGTTATAAAATATTTTGTTAAATTGTATAGACCTAATAATTTGTTAAGTAACAATTAGCCAAATTGAGTAATGATAGGTTTGATTAGATAATACTTAATTGTTTTAATTGCTGTAATTATAAATGGAGATAATTTTGTTGAATTAGATGGAATAAGGAGAAAAAAAGACTTGCTTTCCTTTTATCTATTTGTTTAATGATCATGATTATAATAAGTGTGAAATGGAGTTTAATTTAGAGAATTTAAGCTGTATTTTATTTTGTACTTGCTCTGGGAAGTCGGGGGAGGTGGTTGGGGACGGGGGGAGAAAATGTATGTAAAATTTTTAAAACTTTTTCAATAAAAAAAAAAAAGATCATGTGAGGTGTTAGTATCACTTTATAAGGCCTTGGGAAGGCCACACTTGGAATACTGCATTCAGTTTTGGTCGCCACGATGTAAAAAAGATGTTGAGACTCTAGAAAGAGTGCAGAGAAGAGCAATGAAGAGGATTAGGGGACTGGAGGCTAAAACATATGAAGAATGGTTGCAGGAACTGGGTATGTCTAGTTTAATGAAAAGAAGGTGGTCTTCCAGTATCTCAGGGGTTGCCACAAAGAAGACGAAGTCAAACTATTCTCCAAAGCACCTGAAGGCAGGACAAGAAGAAATGGGTGGAAACTAATCATGGAGAGAAGCAACCTAGAACTAAGGAGAAATTTCCTGACAGTTAATCAGTAGAGCAATTTGCTTTCAGAAGTTGTAAATTCTCCAACACTGGAAGTTTTTAAGAAGATGTTGGGTAATGATTTGTCTGAAGTGTTTATGTTTGTTTATGTTTATGTTTATGTTTATTGCATTTATATACTGCCCTTCTCCCGAGGGACTCAGGGCGGTGAACAGCCATAGTAAAACAATATACAGCAAAAATTAAAAGCTAATTAAAATAATTCAATCATTCGGCCGAAATTTAAAACATCCAACTAAAATGGTGTAGGGTTTCCTGCCTAGGCAGGGGTTTGGACTAGAAGACCTCCAAGGTCCCTTCCAACTCTGTTATTCTGACCCAAGCAGAGTCTAGGGGGAAGTCAGATTCACTTAACAATCATGTTCTTAACTTAACCACTGCAGTGGTTCACTTAACAACTAGGCAGGAACGGTTGTAAAAATGGGGTAAAACTCACTTAACAAATGTCTCACTCAGCAACAGAATGCTTGGGCTCAATTGTGGTCCTAAGTTGAGGACTACCTGTAACAGAATCCTAAAAGCCCATCTCAGGAAAGAAGGTGACAATGTGTTCTCAATTCCCGGCCCATTCCCCTTATTTATTCTAAAATGTAACAGAAAGAGGCATTACAAATCATTCTTGCAGTTTATGTAACCTGATGAGAGATTTATTGCAGGTTATCATAATGCTCTGAAAATGTATAATTACCTCCCTCCTCCCAGGTCTTCTCCAGGTGGTAAATACAAATCAAAAGTTTACAGCTCTTCGACGGCATTTTTATAGGCTTGTATTATACAATTTGAAACCTCATTTGTCCTCCACAAATTAGCCAGATGAGTAGGAGACAGGGATTTTATTAAAATTTGTAAGATTTTCGAAGGGATAAATCAAAGTTTTCTTTTCATGGCTGTTAAAAACGGGACACAGAGGGGTGTGCTGAATAATGAGAATATGAAACCCTAAGAAACCAAATGTTGTTACAACAAATCCCTGCAAACATTTTTATGAGACCAGACCCACCGTCCTAGGAACTGAAATATTATGGCTTAAATTCAGTGGTGAAATCTAATTTTTTTTACTACCGGTTCTGTGGGCGTGGCTTGGTGGGTGTGGTGTGGCTTGGTGGGCGTGGCTTGGTGGGCTGTCAGGGGAAGGATACTACAAAATCTCCATTCCCATCCCACTCCAGGGGAAGGATACTGTAAATCTCCATTCCCACCCCACTCGAGGGGAAGGATACTGCAAAATCCCCATTCCCTCCCCCCTCCTGGGGGAAGGATATTGCAAAATCTCCATTCTCATCCCACTGTGGGGCCAGCCAGAGGTGGTATTTGCCAGTTCTCCAAACTACTCAAAATTTCCACTACCGGTTCTCCAAACTGCTCAAAATTTCTGCTACCGGTTCTCCAGAACCTGTCAGAACTGCTGGATTTCACCCCTACTTAAATTGATATACAGTTTTCTCACTTAGTCCATGATTGGTTCCCCCTGAATCTGATTTGGCAGAACCAGATCTTGGAAACAGATTCTCGAATTCCTGAATGTGTCTTGGACATCACTGAAAATACTGGATTATTAAATGTTAGGACATGTGTTTGGCTGGCCAAAAATCACCGATTTAGTCTCTAATGTTTGAAATGAAAGGATTTTAGCAATAAGACGAAATCATGGACAATCGCTTTTCATCAAGCAAACTATTGGTCTGATTAGCTCATTGTTATCTACTCTGATTTCCTGATAATCTTTTAACCTCCTACCTGAAGAACCAGGTTTACTTCTGTTTCCTAAGAGCCTTGGACACCCCTATAAAAGTTCATCTTGAATTGTGATTATTACGGTGGAAGAGAAGGAATATTATTGAGAGTGGTAATGCCTAGCCAAACTTTGACTGAATTTGAAAAGTTGGTTCCGGTTTGTACTTGAGATGAGAATCCACCTGAAGATTTTTTATTTTTATTTTATTTCCAATTTATATACCGCCCTTCTCCCTGAAGACTCAGGGTGGTGTACAGCCAGAAATAAAAACATGAAATACAAATATTAAAAGCAATTAAGATATATATAAATTTGGCCCCAAAATTTAAAACTAACAAACCAATTAAAATATTTAAAATTTCTTCTTAAGCCAGCCCGGCTTGTTGGAAAAAATGTGTTTTGAGGGCACGGCGGAAGGCACTGAGGTCATGAATTCTCCTTATCTCCGGGGGCAGCTGGTTCCAGAGGGCGGGTGCCCCCACAGAGAAGGCTCTCCCCCTGGGGGTCACCAGCCTACATTGTTTGGCTGATGGCACCCTGAGGAGGCCCTCTCTGTGGGAGCGCACGGGTCGATGGGAGGTCATCGGTAGCAGCAGGTGGTCTCAGAGATAACTAGGCCCTATGCCATGGAGCACTTTAAAGGTGATCACCAACACCTTGAAGTGCACCCGGAAGACCACCGGAAGCCAGTGCAGCTCATGCAGGAGATCCTTGGACTGAAGCTATTTGGGTTCTTGGTGAACTTTAAGCTTGGTTATTTCCTTCCAGACATTTCATTACCAGACTAGGTAACATCTCCAGTACTTCTGATCTCCATGCACACTGATGATGTTACTTGGATTCGCGTTGAAATGCCTGCAAGAAAACAATAAAGCTCAGAGAACACCAAGAACCCAACGGTGTAATCCTGAGCTACATATCTTCTCTGCTATTGGAATTGTAGGCTGGTTAGTGAAATTGGAGCAAACATTTCAGAAGAAGTCAATATAATCCCCTCCTGTTACTATTCAAAGAAAACTCTATGGATGTGTCCATGCCAACTTCCAAAACTGAACTGGATTCAAAAGAAGCTGTATTTTTTGAGTACTCACATTTGTTACATCCACGGAAATTAACTATTAAATGTTATGAAATTAAAATTTCATTTCAGACGCATGTTGGGAGCCGCCCCACTACTTTTGAAAGGTGTGGTCTCAGAACAACAGAATACCTTATACCACTACAGGCTTGAAATTTTGGGATTAGACAATTTAGAAATACGCCACCTCCAGTCTGACCTAAGCATAGTACACACAATTATTTGCTACAACATCCTATCTGTCAATGACTACTTCAGCTTCATGCAATACAAGAGCACACAATAGATGTATTACAAACTCAAGGTAAACCACTCCAAACTCGATTGCAGAAAATACGACTTCAGCAACAGAGTGGTCAATGCCTGGAATGCACTACCTGACTCTGTGGTTACTTCCCCAAACCCCCAAAACTTTAACCTTAGACTGTCTACTGTTGACCTCACCCCATTCCTAAGAGGTCTGTAAGGGGCGTGCATAAGAGCACCAGCGTGCCTACCGTCCCTGTCCTACTGCCCCCATTTATTCGTATCCTTATCCTGTATTCATAATCATGTTTATACTTCTATCTGTAACCTTATACGTGTTTGACAAATAAATAAATAAATAAATAAATAAATAAATAAATAAAGTATACGTAGCTTTCAGCCTAAAAGAAGTCTTGCAATTGTATTTTAGGTAGAGATGCCAAGAACTGAACAACATACAACAGAATTCTCCCACATTTTTTTTGGGGGGGGGGGGTTTCCAAGTTCTCACTCAATTTGATGAAAGAGAATTTCTTTTTGAAATGTCTTCCAAAGGAGAAAAGAATATCAATGACATTCCTATAGTTCTTTTCTTCCCTTATTTATTAATGAGGTCACCAAAGTTGAGAGCTTTTATCTGTTTGTTCTGTTTGACTCTCTAGAGGAGGATGCATACTGTCATCTTTCCAGTGATCTGTGATCCTCTTCCATGGCTTCTTGGTTTTTCATAGTGGAACTTCAGAAAAAGTTTTCAGGAAAACATTCTTTCTTCCAGATGTTTAGAAGCAGAGTCTTTGCCTCAACTGATCTATCTTTGAGAAGTTATCAATTTCTCCTCCCCTTATAGAAATTATAGTCATCTTCCAACTGCCCATCACTTATAAACATTTCAGGAGTGCTTGGACCCAGCATTAATTAAACATAGATCCTTTGGCAGATTATATTACTAAATGGTGGTTCTTCCTTGGGAGAACCTTTGTGTTCTGTCCCAGCTACGGACCCCAAAGAACACAGCACACACCTTAGTTTACTAAAATAAAATCAGTTTTTTCTTCAAACAAAGGCTGTTAATTAACTCTCTTAAAAAGCCTACAAGAATCCAAAGAATAAATAATCTTAATCTTACTATGGTTGGCAGAAAGCCCAGAAGCAATTTGAGAAAAAAGAACTAAGCTCAAGGCACGAAGGAGAGTGAACTAAGTTGTTCCTTGCAAATTGCTTCAGTCGGTGTTCTTCCTTAAATAGGCTAAGGGAGTGGCCAATTATCCCCAAGCCTTACTCTTGAGGAGATCTCCTCCTGAGGAGCCACTCCTGCCTTTTGGTAGTTCTGTGCACCCGTGCATCGAGAAGAGGCTCCTCCTCCTCTTCCTCTTCACTTATGGGAGCTTCTGGAGACTCCGAAGGCCCTGGCTGAATCCCCCCCTCTGGCACCACATCTTCTCCAGCCTCCTCATTGTCCGACTCGAGTGCCAGCTGCACAGGCTGCTGGCGCAGCACCACACCAGCCTCCTCGCTGTCTGAATCAGCTACTAGCTGCACAGGCCGCGTACAGGCCACAACAGTTTGGAAGGATAAGAACAGATATATACCATTAATGACTTCAGGACTGTTGGAAATGTATTTGAATATTAGTAGCTCAGGTTGATAGTTAGGCTGTTGGGTTGAACTCCGAGCTCAGCAATTTGGTTGCAAACATTTCATCACCATTCAAGGAGACAATATCAGTGTGTTTTGAGTTGTGCTCGTCTGTCAGAGCACAGGTCTTGAAATACCTTTTTATGAGATGCAAATTAGTCTGAATGTTGTTTGTTTGGATATTTCTGAGCCATGGTCTAATGTCGGATTGTTTGATTAGCTGGCTGTCGTGTTGGCTCTGAGATCTGTGGATGAATCACCAAGTACTCCAGCAGAAGCAACGGCTGAATTGCACTTTGAAAGTGAAAGAAGGTAGAAAATGACTAGGAAGGAAGAAGTAATCACTTGCATTTAATCTGGATTAAATTCAGCTACAATCAAATATTCATGTTCATCCTTGCCTCTTCCAGTTCATTGTCTTAGTCCCAGCTTATTTATTAGGCTGGCAGTTCCTGGAACACCATATCAAAGCTGTGGTTAAAAACCACAGCTGTGTTCATCAACCTTACTGCAGCATACGATACCGTGTGGATGAAGGGACTGTCAGGTTTTGATGTTCCTCACCAGCATTGGTCCACTCTGAACAGAATCCATACCCAACATGTCTACCAGGACTCATTGTTTAAGTGGGTCTTGTCTCTACCCCTCAGTGTGACTGCAGTGCTCCTTGACAAAATATTCACCACAATGTGTCCCGAATGTCCATCAAGAGTTCACACTGGCTCAATGTCTGATTTTTTTCAACAAGGTGGGTGGACTGGACATTAACATTTGAACTACTATAAGTCCATGTATTTGCCATACGCTAAATAAATAAAATCCTGGAACACCATCCACAGAAAAATAACACTTTCTCCAAGAAAGGAATATAGATTGGACTAGTCTGGGGTAGGGGAAGGGGAAGGGGGAGAGGACAGGTGAGGACAGGAAAGGAGAGGAGAGGCAAGGAGAGGCATGAGGAAAGGTGAGAGGAAAGACGAAAGGAAAGGTGAGAGGAAAGAGGAAAGAGGAAAGAGGAAAGAGGAAAGAGGAAAGAGGAAAGAGGAAAGAAAGAGGAAA
>WNWU01000003.1:62434865-62447645 GCA_012654045.1 Ptyas mucosa
GGGAGGGAAGGGAAGGGAAGGGAAGGGAAGGAAAGGAAAGGAAAGGAAAGGAAAGGAAAGGAAAGGAAAGGAAAGGAAAGGAAAGGAAAGGAAAGGAAAGGAAAGGAAAGGAAAGGAAAGGAAAGGAAAGGAAAGGAAAGGAAAGGAAAGGAAGTTCTCCTTCAGCCAATTGTGAGCTTTCTTCCTTCAGCCTTGATGTTACCACAGCCCAACAGCAAAAAGTGTAGTTAGTATCCCATGGTAAACTTTAGGAAAAGCTATTCCATGAGCCAGCATACCCCTTGCAAAGAGGCAGGGTTTGTTTTTTTCCCCTTCAAATGATCCGAAATGCTCTACAGCTCTTCATAAATGTGATGACAAAGAGTAGGAAGAATGGGTGTCATGATTCGAAGCATTGAGCTGTCAGATTTGACAATGAGCAACAAGATCTCACCTCTGTCTTGACCCTTGGGATGTGAAATCAGATAGTCAGCCATCAAGACGGCATGGCTGTGAACATTGACCACTGAGTCCCAGAAGTGAGACAGTAGCCAACTGTTGTGTCATTCTTTTTAAAAGCCTGAGTTCACATTAGGAACACTCCAATTTGGAGAAAGGAAAAGGCGAGTTGATTTTAACCTTTCCCTCCCCCTGACTTCTGTCGTCTTTGTGTGGATACTTAATAGAGCTCTTGTGACTTGAACAAGAGTCGCTGCAGAACTGCATTGATGGAGAACTTTTTCAAATACTGTACCCCCTGTTAACTATAACAAATAAATAGATTCTATCAGCAGAAGAGAATATTTATAGCTGAGGGGTTGAACCGTGGGTTCCTTGATGCTCTGGGAGCTTGTGTGTTTTCTTGCAGGTGTTTCTAGTTGGGGAATGAAATGGATGGAAGAAAACAACTAAACTCAGAGAACACCAAGGATCTCACAAATACCATATTTTTTGGACTATAAGATGCATTCCACCCCGCACAAAAAAGTGGGTGGAAATGTCTGTGCATCTTATACAGCAAATATTGCACTTGGAGGGGAGTGGGGTTCGTGCGGCACTGATCAGCTGTTCTAGAATGGGTGGCAGCAGTGAATGGGTGGTGGTAAATGAGCAGCAGCAAATGGGCCATGGTCAGTGGTGGGATTCAAGTAATTTAACAACCGGTTCTCTGCCCTAATGATTTTTGACAACAATCAGTGTACCAAATTGCTCAGAAAGTTAACAACTGGTTCTCCCGAAATGGGGCGAACTGGCTGAATCCCACCACTGGCCGTGGTGACGAATGGGTGGTGGCAAACGGGCCATGCCAAACAGGCCGTGGCAAATGGGCCGCGCTGAACAGACGGCGGTGGCAAATGGGCAGCGGTGAAGGAGCAGCAGCGAATGGGTGGCAGCAAATGGGCTGTGGCGAACGGGCCAGATGAATACCAGATGGATGCTGGGAGGCAGAAGCAGATTTTGATTTTTTGTTTTCCTCCCCAAATGCTAGGTGTGTCTTATAGTCTGAAAAATAAGAGCCTTGGTGGCGCAGCAGACTAAGTGCTGTTAACTAGCACCAGCTGCCTGCAATTACTGCAAGTTCGAATCTCACCAGGCTCAAGGTTGACTCAGTCTTCCTTCCTTCCGAGGTAGGTAAAATGAGGACCCGGATTGTGGGGGCAATAAGCTGACTTTGTATAAAAAAGAACACCACTTAGGGGCCCCCGAAAGCCCTACTAAGCAGGTATATACAAAAGTATGAAGGCTATTGCTTAACGCATTGTAAGCCACCCTGAGTCTCCGGAGAAGGGCGGCATATAAATCGAATCGATCGATCAATCAATCAATCAAATATGATACAACTGTTTTGTACACTTTCTGGACTTGGAGGCAAACAACAGTTTCTTTGAACTAATCCCTAATAATTATAGAAACCAGAGGGTTAGAGGTGAAATACCTGCAGCTGGTTACACTAGCCAATAGGAGTGGAAGCATTGCCCACAATTATATGAAGCGCCACAAATAGCATCTCTTGTGTTTGCGGAAGTCAGAAAACAACCCTTCTGGTGGAGAGCAAGAAAAGACAAATTATCTGCTTCCCCAATAGACCAGAGGGAAAACACAAGAAAATAAGCTAATTCTACTTTATTAGGCTGGCAGTTCCTGGAAACACCATCCACAGGAAAAAAAATAATATTTCTCCAAGAAAGAAATATAGGAGGGATTAGACAAGGCTGGACTGAACTGGGAACATAAGGCTAGACTAGTAGAATCTTGCAAGTCTTGAAAGAAGTCTACAAATTATCCACCATCTCCTTTTACCAGCTGATCAGTTAGGGTAGATCCTTTCTGATTTTCTTTCTTTGCTCAATACTCAGTTGTGGGCTTGTCCCTTCTTTATCTAGAACACGGGTGTCAAACTCAAGTCCCATAGGCCGGATCCAGCTTGCGGGGTGTTTAGATCTGTCCCGCAGGACCGCCCTGGAAACAGTGAAGGAACGGCCCGCAGTGCCTCTGCCAGTGAAAATGGAGCTCGGTGCCTCTGCCAGTAAAAATGTGTGTACCCTACTGAGCTCTGTTTTCACTGGCAGAGGGTGGCAGGAGGCAGTTGTGGCTGAAAACAGAGCCTAGGGGCTGTGCATGGTCCACTCGAGCTCCATTTTCACTGGCAGAGAGCAACAGGAGGCCGTTGTGGCCAAAAACGGCGCTCGTGAACCCGTTTTTGCTGGCAGAGTGCTTGGGCCACCACATATGTCCCGACATGATTGATCTTAAACTGGCCATGCCCACCCTGGCCATGCCCACACCAGGTCCCCGAGATTAAAGACACCCCTGATGCGGCCCACAATGAAATCAAGGTTGACACCCCTGATCTAGAACATAGATTAATAGATTTGGAAGGGACCTTGGAGATCTTCTAGTTCAACCCCCTTGCTCGAGCATTTCAGATAAATGGTTGTCCATTCTTGTCTTGAAAGCCTCCAGTGATGGAGCACCCACAAGTTCTGAAGGCAAGCTGTTCCATTGGTTGATTGTTCTCACTGTAAGGAAGTTTCTCCTTAGTTCTAAGTTGCTTCTCTTCTTGGTCCTTGTCTCCTAGGCAATGTTTCTTCTCACCTCCACCCACTCATTTTCCAAGTTCATTCTAATTTCTTTTACATAAATAGAAGCTGCCCATACATTGGATCCTGGGCAGGTTGGAGGCAATATTGGATGTTCTTGTCCTGTTCACACTACAACAAGCAGGCATATGAACAAACCAACATCAAATGCAGCAGTTGGATGCATAGGAGAGACGCTCTGCAAATGATGCAATGAATGCATGAGGTTGCGCATTAAAATCAAGTTTCCTTCTACAGTACAAGAGTCCTTGACTGACAACCACAACTGAGCCCCAAATTTATGTTGTTAACTGAGACAGCTGTTAAGTGAGTTTTACCCCATTATACAATCTTCTTGCCACAGCTGTTCAGCAAATCACTGCAGTTCTTAAGTTAGTAAGATGGTTACTAAGTGATTTCCCCATTGATTTTGCTTGTCAAAAGATAATCACATGGCCCTGGGACACTGCAACCGTCATAAATATGTGTCAGTTGTCCGAATTTTGATCACATGACCATGGGAGAGTGACAATTGTTTTAAAGTGTGAAAAAGAGCCTAGCAATAGCACTCAAGACTTCTATACTGCTTCACAGTGATTTACAGATGTCTCTAAGCGGTTTACAGAGTCAACATATTGCCCCCAACAATCTGGGTCTTCATTTTACTGACCTCAATGGTCATAAATCACTTTTTTTCACTGCCATTGTAACTTTGAATTGTCACTAAACAAACTTTTGTAAATTGAGGACTACCTCTATTGCTGGGTCTGTTAAAACACAAGACATGTGCTTTTTGTCTCGAACATAGTACCATTCATTTTTGATGGAGGAACAACCGTGGACAACCTGTTGCAGTATGATTAGCAGTAAAGTGATACTCACTGCAATAATTTTCCTCCTAATCACGTATCCCTAGAATCAGGGATCCAGATCAAAGGACCAAGGACACCTCATCCAAATCAAAGTCCATTTGGTTTCTAAAAATCATCATCAACAACAACAACGCACGTACCCGTGGCCTTCATTTCCTCCAAGAGCTGATTATTTCTCTATATTCAACAGATTTAATAAACCTATTTTATTTGCCTTCCCGCAGAAAGCGAGCTTTTTCCAGCAGTTTCCTGCTGACGTTTTGGCAGCATGACCTGGTTGAATATCAAGAAAAACAGCCTAATAATAAAAGCGGTTTTGATGGTGAAAACAAACACAAGAGACATTTTATGTAGCTCTTCCTACTGAGTACAAAATTGGACCAAGCCAGGATGAAGAGTTGCCCTTTGTACGTTCGCTACTTTTGTCTGGCTCCAGCGAGGCACAATCAAAACTGCATTTGTAGCATTTATTCAGTAGAGATTCAGCACAAAAGGATACCAGTTTCCTAATTTCTCTGTTCAGCTAGGGTCTATATATGGAGTAGTTCAGATACATCAATTGCAGTGAGCTACATCCAACCCGATGTATTTATTTGAAACTTTTTGCCATTGTTCTATCAAAACTTCGGATTACTTAAGGATGCACAACGAAATCTGTTATTTATCAGAGATTGTTATGACCCAGGTCTCCTAGGCAGATGCAGGCTTCAATAAAGTCCTTTATTGTTCTGCTATTCCATGACAAATGGCCTTACAACAGCTGATAAAGCTCCATCCCAAATATTCCTGAAGGCAGCCACCCATAGTCTGAATGGGACTTTTTGGTTCCTACCCTTGGCTATGCCTGTTTCTCCGCCAGGGTTCCACCTCCGGACATTCACCACTAATTTTTCTCCTCGGCTGACACGCCCCTAGCTGTTCGCCCTGGCCAATGGACCATGGACCATCCGTCCCATGCGCTTTAAAGCAGCCCATTTGATGCTACACTGTTTTTCCCGGGCTTTTGGCTGCCCGGGTCAATAAAGTTAGCTGCCAGCCAATTGGCTAGGTGCCAATGCTGGCAGCCAGAAGCCATGGTACAATCGATCACAGGGGTGTAGGATGGGGGAAGTGCTGCAGCCAAAGGGTCTCAGGTGCTTGTTAGGAGAAGGAAAGGGAGGGGGTGGAAGCTCCCCTGTACCTGATCGTGTCTCCCGATAATGAATGATTGGGAAGGGAAGAGCAGGGGTGGGGGCGGTAAGTACACTGGCTTCATGCAAAGGAGTTTTTGTTTCGGGTGGGTATCCTAGCCCTAGAAGGAGAGAGGGAAGGAGGAAGGGAAACAGCATCAGGCACTTGTTAGGAGAAGGAAGGGGAGGGGGTGGAAGTTCCCCTGTATCTGATCATAGCTCCCTGATAACGAATAGGAAGGGACAGCACCAGGGGTGGGTTCTAATTTTTTTTACTACCGGTTCTGTGGGCGTGGCTTATTTTGTGGGCGTGGCTTGATGGTCATGTGACAATTATTTAGGATTTAGCAGAGGTACTGGTCTACCAGGCTTTTAACTGCTTGCAGAGCTGTACCAATCTACCCATTTTATTTTTTTTTGCAGGCACTGGTCTACCCATTTATTTTTCCAGGCACCGGTCTACCCATTTGTTTTTGGAGGCACCGATCTACTCATTTGTTTTCTTTTAACACTGATCAGCTGTAGGGCGGCCCTTTGAAGCCCCACGGCAAGAGTTTAAACAGTTTTTTTCCCTCTAGCCATCAGCTGGGACTCAGGAGGCAGCAATAGATTGGGGGTGGGGCCAAATAAAAGGTAAGAATAATGCAGGGCATGGTTGGAGGAGCGGGGAGCAGGGGGGGCAGAACTGGTTCAGTGACATCATATCGTCATTGCTACTGGCTCGGGAGAACCCGGCCGAACCGGGAGGAACCCACCACTGGACAGCACAGAGATAATACAAACAGCTGGATGTTCAAACCACCCCTTTATTGCTCCAAATCTCCCCAAACGCTCCCACGTTTCTGACAAGTCCCAGAGCTGAGTGATAACAAACCCGCTCTGGCTGCAATTAGTCCAGGCCAGTGCTGTCTGCACCAAGGCTGCACAGCAATAAATCCCAAATGTATTTGGCAAAACAAGACCAAAGCAAGGAGTTCAGGGAGCAAAAGATCCAGATAATTAGTCCAGAACGCCAACAAGGAATTCAAGGACTCTTGGCAAGTTCAAATGTCGGCACACAAGACTTCAGGAACTCAGGGTTTGTTCCCGACAAATGCCCCTCCCCACGGCCTCTCCTTAAGTTTCACTCCCCAGGTGTGCCTGGTGAAGATGGGTGGGGCACTCTCCTCACGAGTGGCCTGCTCCGTCTGCGCTGATCCTGCCTTCTCTGCACTCTCCAAGCCCTTGCACCAGAAGGGGGTGGTTCTTGCTCCTCGTCTGAGCTCTGTCTGTCCTGTTCATCCTGCCTCTGTTCCTCCCTGCCTGCAGGCCTTACTAATTCCTAACAGTCTTGCCTGGACTGAGTTCCCCAGTTTCCTCCAAGGCCAACGGAGCTGCCCCGTCACTCACTCAGTTCTTGTTCCAGCTCATCTTCCGTCGCAGATTCGGAGTCCGACGGCGGCATGACAGAGATGTTGAGTGACATTGATAAAAGATTGTATATGGAAGATCCACCTTGAGACATGCTATCTCTTTGAATTTTTTTGCTCTACTTGATCTAGGACAGGAGTGAAATCCAGCACGTTCTGACAGGTTCTGGGGAACCGGTAGCAGAAATTTTGAGCAGTTCGGAGAACCGGTAGCGGAAATTTTGAGTAGTTTAGAGAACCTGCAAATACCACCTCTGGCTGGCCCCAGAGTGGAGTGGGAATGGACTGGGAATGGAGATTTTGCAATATCCTTTCTCCCAGGAGTGGGGAGGGAATGGGGATTTTGCAGTATCCTTCCCCTGCCATGCTCACCAAGCCACGCCCACCAAGCCAACCAAGCCATGCCCACAGAACCAGTAGTAAAAATATTTGGATTTCACCACTGGTCTAGGATGATGTTAATTTAAAAAAAAACCTATTTTTCTCAGGTTAGAGAACATATAGTTATTAGGGATATATATCATCCCTAATAAAAACAATTCAGGTTTAAAATCTACATGTTTCCCTATTATCTTTTCTAGACATCTGTGTATGTATTTTTGCCCAAATTTTTTTAGCTTTCACACAAGTCCACCACATATGAAGAAATTCAGGCTTCCAGCTGTGGTTTTAAGTCAAGGAGTATCTTTGTGTCTCATCTGTATTTCTTAACCTACCGTATTTTTCAGAGTATAAGACACACCTTCCCCTCCCCTAAAAGGGGGTGAAAATTTAGGTGCATCTTATACACCGAATGTAGCCCTGCCCACCCACTGGCCCCCACCTTTTGGCCTCTGCCTCCCAGCAATTTACCTCCTTGCAGCAAGCAGCAAGAAGAAACAGCCCATTTCAGCTTCAGCACAGCCTGATTAGCACAAGTTGATTGTCCGTTGGATTGGCCTCCCGACTCTCAGCTTTTTCAGGCTGCAGGGATTGCCATTGCCTATTGCTGCATGGGCCTCTGCTGCTTGCTGCAAGGAGGTAAATTGCTGGGAGCAATTTTTTTTTCTTGTGCTAATCAAGCTATGCTGAAAATGAAAATGAAAGTAAAGCAAGCTATTTGCTGTTTGCTGCAACAAGGCAAAAATTCTGGGAGGCAAAGAAGATTTCTTTTTCTTGTTTTCCTCACTAAAAAAGGTAGGCGCATCTTATAGTCCAGAGCATCTTATACTTCAAAAAATACGGTATTTCCATTAGCTCTATTGCTTTTGCATTTCATTTGCTTTTCAAAGTTAATATCAATTCAATCAAGTAGAAACTGTAGCGTGCAGGATACATTAAAGCTGAGCCTTAGCCTTTTTACTCATAGATATAGATATAATTTCTTCATAGTTACTCTGGGACACAAGAATTGCTTTTCTTCGGATGAGTTCAAACAGAGGCTGTACCGCCACCTGGGAGGAAGTTACTTGTTTGAATTCCTGCACTGAGCAGGAATTGGGGTTGGGCTCCTTGGTGCAAAAGGTTGCTTACAGCCCTATGTTTTAAAAATCTTAAAATGCTTCAAGTATTTCTACGAAAGGGTTTAAATTGAATATAAATATAAGCATTAATTTTGGTAACAATTACAGGTAATCCTCAATTTATAACTATTCGTTTGATGAACTTTTGAAGTTACAATGGCACTGTAAAAAATGTCTATGGAGATTGTCAGTCATCCAGGTCATAGTGGTCCCAAAGGTGCTTTTTCAAAAGGCAACTGGACTTTCTTTGTTTTGCTTGAAGACGTTTTACTTCTCAACCAAGAAAATTCTTCAGTTCTGACTCTCAAGATTCTTGGATGAGAATCAGAACTGAAGAAGCTTCTTGGATGAGATGCGAAATATCTTCTGTTAAGGAATTCGCAGAGCAACCCTAGAGTAGCAAGGGTGTGCACATGAAAGCGACTGAGAGCAGTTGCAAATAATCACAGCCAACACAGAGATACACTAAGTTGTGTTTACTTTTAGGAAATAGTAATAAGACACAGTCCAATAAACAATCCAGGTCATACACAGATAAAGCAGTAGATAGTAAAACAGAGATATTCCAATAACAAAGTCTTCTTACCAGTTGTTGTAGTCATACACAATAAATAGTTGCAAACAATAGCAAACACAGCAAAGAGCAGTAACGATCAGCAAAGAGCAGTAATGGTCAGCAAAGAGAAGCAAAGAGAATCAAACCATGTTTCAAGCTTCCTCTTAAGGACATTGGCTACAGAGCTAACCAATCAGGACACAGTATGATGCAATACAGCAATACAGTCTTAAAGCTATATTGAGGGTTTATATATCGCCCACCCAACAAGTTAGGTAATTATCATTTCCTAACATCTTCCAGGAAAAACAAAATCCAGTTGCCTTTTGAAAAAGCACCCCTGAGGCATTGAAAAAAAAGTGACTCAGGACTGTTTTTCACACTTACTATCCTTGCAGCATCCCCGTGGTCATGTGATCAAAATTGGCAACTGGTTCATATTTATGACAGTTGCTGCATGCCAGAGTAGATGATCACTTTTTCAGGCCTTCAGACAAGCAAAGTCAATCGGAGCGGGGGAGCCAGATTCGCTTAACAACCGTGTTATTAATTTAACACCACTTAAAAACTGTGCTTTTTTTTCAGGAGGCAGCTAAACTCTCAAGATCAAGCTTGGATGAGAAGTGAAACATTTTCAAAAGAAAAAAAAACCAAGAAAGTCCAGTTGCCTCCTGAAAAAAGCACCTTTGGGGCAACCATGACCTGGATGACTGAGAATCTCTACAGACTTTAAGTATTAGCAATGTTCACTGTCTAGAATTACCTATAAAGCAGGGGTGAAATGCTCCTGGTTCGGACCGGATCGCGCGATCCGGTAGCAATGGAGGCGGGTGGTTCGGAGAACCAGTAGCAAAAATCCCTGCCCCCCTCCCCCTATGCCCAGCTGATCCGCACAATCATCAGAAACTTTTTTTTTTTTACTTTTAAAAGCATTTTTTCTACAACATCTTCGGCCGAAAAAAATGCTTTTAAAAGTAAAAAAAAAAAAGCCTCTGATGATCGCGCGGCTCAGCTGGGATCGTCAAAGGCTTTTAAAAGAAAAAAAATCCTTTTTTTCTTTTAAGTGGCTCTAACGATCCAAGCTGAGTTGCTTGATCAACAGAAGCATTTAAAAGAAAAAAAAGACCTCTGACGATCAGGCAACTCAGCTGGGATCATCAGAGCCTTTTGAAAGCATTTTTTACAACCTCTTCGCCGAAGAGGTTGTAGAAAAAATGGTTTTAAAAGTAAAAAAAAAAAATTGTCCACGCCCACCCAGTCGCATTAACCCCCCCCCACCAAGCCACGCCCACAGAACCAGTAGTAACAAATTTTAGATTTCACCACTGCTATAAAGATATAAAGGCAGGATGAAAATCTGGTAAATAATAATTTTACTCTAATATTGTATACTATAAATAAATTGGGAGAGTGTCAGATTAATTATTTCCTATGCACATTTTCACAGTGTTAGCAGAGAGTTTTCAACTAGAACAACGCAACGCATGTCAGCATTCCTTACATTTTAGTAAGCGGTCCGTACCGCAAATAAACCCAGTCTTATTTATTCTCTATTTAGGAGGTAACCTTATTTCACGTGGTTAAGATAATCAGAGAAGCAAATGGCATCTACTTCTAATTTTGAGAGTAAATGCACTTTTATAGCCTTTGCCAGGCTCCCCCATCCTGTTTTCCATAATAGCCTCTTGTATAATTACTACATAATCTTCAAGCATAAAGAACACCCCAATTAGTCTGTAATCTCTAATTATAATGTACTCACCAACCAGTTGCGTGTTTATTTAAATTCGGTAAAATAAAATATCTTGTTAATAAAAACGTTGGAGGATAATTGGGTGGATTTGGGGTGCCAAATTCAGTCGGCGGATGCACAGTCTAATGAAATTCCCGGGATCTTAAGTAAATATTATTTTTATTTTCATGGCCTCCTGATAAAAAGCAGGTGCAAATAATACGGTGTCGTACACTTCTCCTCGGCTTTCTTCGATGGGAAAGGATACAGCAGATGGACGGGTAGCCTTTGGCAGAACTATCTAATACATAAGCCCACTTAAATATTTATAACAGCCCTCCGAGGCACATGATTATCAACTCGACTGCAACGTATTTCAGAGCCAGGTTTAGAAGTGAATGTTGGAGTCTTTTAAAAGCCAGCTTCCCACAAAAGAGGCAATCATCCTGGTCACGAGATACATGCAGAAAAAACAAACAAGCGAATTTTCTCTTTCCACAGTAGAATAAAATAGAATAGAATAACAGAGTTGGAGGTGGCAGTGGTGAAATCCAATTTTTTTTTTACTACCAGTTCTGTGGGCGTGGCTTGGTGGGCGTGGTGTGGCTTGCTGGGTGTGGCAGGGGAAGGAAACTGCAAAAATCTCCATTCCCATCCCACTACAGGGGAAGGGAACTGCAAAATCCCCATTCTCATCCCACTCCAGGGGAAGGATACTGCAAAATCCCCATTCTCATCCCACTCCAGGGGAAGGATACTGCAAAATCCCCATTCCCATCCCACTCCTGAGGGAAGGATATTGCAAAATCTCCATTCCCACCCCACTGTGGGGCCAGCCAGAGGTGGTATTTGCCAGTTCTCCGAACTATTCAAAATTTCCGCTACCGGTTCTCCGAACTGCTCGAAATTTCTGCTATCAGTTCTCCAGAACCTGTCAGAACCTGCTGGATTTCACCTCTGCTTGGAAGTCTTCAAGTCGAACCCCCTGCTTAGGCAGGAAACCCTACACCACTTCAGACAAATGGTTATCCAACATCTTAAAAACTTCCAGTGTTGGAGCATTTACAACTTCTGGAGGCAAGTTGTTCCACTGATTCTAACTGTCAGGAAATTTCTCCTTAGTTCTAAGTTGCTTCTCTCCTTGATTAGTTTCCACCCATTGCTTCTTGTCCTACCTTCAGGTGCTTTGGAGAATAGCTTGACTCCCTCTTCTTTGTGGCAGCCCCTGTGATATTGGAACACTGCTATCATGTCACCCTCTTTTCATTAACTGCTATCATGTCACCTTCTTTTCATTAACCTAGACATACCCAGTTCCTGCAACCGTTCTTCATATGTTTTAGCCTCTGGTCCCCAAATCATCAGTCTCCGGGTGCTTGTTCACACTGACTCCTAATATAGGCCTTTTCCCACATCTGATAATTTTTCCCCAAAGGCTATTTATGAAGAATTTCAATTGGTTTGGAAGACTTTGTGAGTGAATGGACTTAGGATCTCAGATCAGACTCAGAAACATGGAGAAGATTTGGGATCTTTAGCTGCCAAAGTATGATGTCGTTTTGATATGTATTTTTTTAATATTTTTCTTTTAATTGTCTGCACTCTAACCAGGGTGACTATAACTTAGTAACCATGTGAGAAAGCAGTCTCGTCCAGTGATGAAGCCCCAGATTGGAAACCAGGAGACTGTGAGTTCTAGTCCTGCTTTAGCTGTAAAAGTCAGCTGGGTGATTTTGGGCCAATCACCAGGACGCTGTGAGTTCTAGTCCTGCCTTAGGCATGAAAGCTTCCTGGTTGACTTTGGGCCAATTACCAGGACATTGTGAGTTTTAGTCACACATCAGGCTTGAAAGCTACCTGATTGATTTTGGGCCAATCACCAGGAGTCTGTGAGTTCTAGTCATGCCTTAGGCATGAAAAGTGACTTGGTGTCTTTCTCCAATCACCAGGACACTGTGAGTTCTAGTCCTACCTCAGGCTTGAAAGCTGTCTGGGTGACTTTGGGTCAATCACCGGGAGAATGTGAGTTCTAGTCCCATCTTAGGGATGAAAGCTGGCTGTTGTTTCAAGGAAAAAAGGAGGAGGAAGGAGCATTAGGTATGTTTGCTACCTTTACTGATTTGCATGCATGTAGACAGACAGACAGACAGACAGACAGACAGACAGACAGACAGATGCGAGTCCCTTGAACTGCAAGGTGAACAAACAAGTCAGTCCTAGAGGAGATCAACCCTGACTGCTCTTTAGAAGGCCAGATCCTGAAGATGAAACTCAAATCCTTTGGCCACCTCATGAGAAGGAAGGACTCACTGGAGAAGAGCCGAATGCTGGGAAAGATTGAGGACAAAAGGATGATAGAGGACAGGAAGGCCTGGAGGAATATTGTCCATGGGGTCACGATGGGTCAGACATGACTTCACAACTAACAACAACAAGATAGATAGATAGATAGATAGATAGATAGATAGATAGATAGATAGA
>WNWU01000003.1:62449848-62469613 GCA_012654045.1 Ptyas mucosa
TTATGAAAAAAGATTTAAATGATGTTCAACAGCTGGCAGAGCAAAACAAGAAGAAGATGGGGGGTCTGGAGGGGGAGGTACGGGCACTCCAGAAGGTGGAGGACGGGAGAGGAAATGCAATGTTAACTTTACAATTGGATAAGATGTCTTATTTTCTCAGGTTCCAAAATGTGGAACAACTTGACCAGGAAAATTTGAGAGAAGTGATGGTTAAAATGTTGGGTGAATTTTTAGAAAGAGATTTGGAGTCTATTGGAAGGGATGTGGATTTGGTCTACAGAGTAAACTCACAATTTGCAATTTTACATAATTTACCAAGAGAGATTCATATTAAATTTGTGAGAAGGGAACTGAGAGATGAGATATTGAGAAAACAAAGACTGGGGGCGCTGGTGTACAGGGGCAAGGAGATCACCATCCTGAAGCAGATTCCCAGACAGGTATGAGAATTAAGAAGAAAATATTATTTTTTATCAAATAAGCTGTACCTCAAGGGAGTAGGTTTTAGGTGGCTGATTCCGGAGGGTTTGATGATTTTTTGGGAGGACAGTAAGAAGAAAATTAATAATGTAACGGAAGCTAAGGCTTTTCTTGACCAACATAAATCCTTCCTAGGTGGAGAAGATACAGGAGCCGAAGAGGGGGAAGTATTAGATGATCAAGGAGCGGAGGCGGACGGGGCTGCTGCGGCCCGGGAGGGGGGGGGAGGCCAGACCATGGTTTTAAGAGCCAGAACTAGGAAATGAAGAAAGGAGGGGAATCTACTGTTTAAGGTTTTTTTAATTGACATTTTTCTTTTTTCTCTCTTCTTTTATTGTATTTTGTATAACACTTTTTTTTTGTTTATATAATTTTTATATAACCTGGTTGTTTGTTTCGATTTAAGATAATAATGTCTGTTGTGTGAGAAATTAAAAAAAGAAAATAATAACTGAAATATCTTTATATAAAGATATTGAAAATTCAACATATTGTAAACTATAATATTGTATATTTTTAGCCAATAAAAACTTTTTATTAAAAAAAAAAACTCACGGCCCGTGGTCCAGATGCGTCACGTGCTGGCCCCACTCCCACCCGGTTTAGTGAAGGGGGGGAAGTCACGACACGTCACGTGATGCTGCCATGACAATGTGAATATGAGACCCCTAGTATAAGGTCTCCTGCTTGACCAGGGATTGGACTAGAAGACCTCCAAGGTCCCTTCCAACTCTGTTGTTCTGTTCTTCTGTCCAATTGTCACACCAACTTCTACTCACAACCACAGATCAGTGGTTACTTAAGGCAGCCTTCATTTTCCTGATTCTTCCAGCTGTGCTGAAATTACAATTTCACTGTGTCCGACCAGCATGAATTCCAGCAATTGTAATATTTAGAAAGCATCAGTTATGAGTTACATCCCATAGTCTTGCTTTATTACTTTCCACTCTTACCTGATCCCCCTTGTTCATTCCTCAAATCTTTAAAAGAGATTGAAACCGTTCTGCAATTGTCTTCATTTCCACTGAGTTCAAAATGTGGGATAAATCCTGTAGTACTGACAGAGGAGAATATTTGTAGCTCAGGGTTCAACTGTCGAGTGTTTGGTGCTCTCTGACTCTGGTGACTTTTTTTTTTTTTTGGCAGATGTTTCATTACCAAACCAGGTCATATTATCAGTGCTACAAAATCACCAAGCTTGGAGAGCACCAAGGTTCCCTCAAACCTTGGAGCCTGAGTGGCCTGAGTTGAGCCTGAGTGGCATAGGAGGCTAATGCCTCCTACTAAGGCAGCATTTAACATCCAGCTGCCTGCAATTACTGCGAGTTCTAATCTCACCAGGTCAAAGTTGACTCAGCCTTCCATCCTTTCTAAGGTGGGTAAAATGAGGACCCGGTTTGTGGGGGCAATAAGCTGACTTTGTATAAGCCGCATTGTAAGCCGCCCTGAGTCTCCGGAGAAGGGCGGCATATAAATAAATAAATAAAAACCCAGGGGTGAAATGCTCCCGGTTCGGACCGGATCACCCGATCCGGTAGCGATGGCGGCAGCTGGTTCGGAGAACTGATAGCAAAAATCCCTGCCCCTCCCCCACCATGCCCAGCTGAGCCGCACGATCATCAGAGGCTTTTATTTTTACTTTAAAAAGCATTTTTCTACAACCTGTTCCGCTGAAAAAATGCTTTTAAAAGTAAAACAAAAAAGCCTCTGATGATCGCACGGCTCAGCTGGGATCGTCAGAGGCTTTTAAAAGCATTTTTTCTACAACCTCTTCGGTTGTAGAAAAAATGTTTTTAAAAGTTAAAAAAAAAAAGTTGGCCACGCCCACACAGTCACATTACCCCACCACCAAGCTATGCCCACAGAACCGGTAGTAACAAATTTTACATTTCACCACTGCCTCAAACCCTGTAGTGGCTGAACTGTAACAGGAACTGTAACAGTGAAGAACACAAGCTGGAGTGGGGATGAAGTAAAAGTCTGCATCAATTGGAAGAACACACCGACTGCAACTTTGCACAGTGCTGGAGGCAAATGTTAAGTGTGCGTAATAGCTGTGCCAGTGAGAAACTGAGTCAGCTTTCCAGACTCTGCTGACATCATGTGATTAGCCAGGGCTGCAGCTCATTCTGAATTCTTGGTCAATAGAAAGCCCCTATGGTGAAGTGCTGTGTGTTATCAGCTATTCTGTGTTATCTTGGAGGTTTCTGCTCACTCTGGGATTGACACATGCATGCTAGAGTTTTAATTTTTCTGGAAACACTGCGTTTGTTCCTAGCACCAGTGATATAGAGGGCCTGTTTGTGCTAGTGGTTAAGGCACCAGATTAGAGACCCTGGAGACTGTGAGTTCTAGTCGCACCTTATCCATGAAAACCACTGGGCGACCTTAGGCCACTCAGTCACTGAGTCACTCTCAGCCCAACCAACCTTCAGAACAGAACAGAACAGAACAGAACAGAACAGAACAGAACAGAACAGAACAGAACAGAACAGAACAGAACAGAACAATAAAATATGGAATGGAATGGAATAGAATGAGCTAGAATGGACTTTGGAGGTCTTCTAGTCCAGCCCCTTGCTCAAGCAGGAGAACCTATACCAGTGATGGCTATCCTTTTTGCCATCACGTGCCAAAAGCAGGGGAAGCACAGTGGGGTAACACGTGTGTCCACATCCATAATTCTATGCGCCCCACGCTCCCCCCCGTGCTCCCCCCACTTTTGGCACGCAATGGCATGGTGGGGGCTCGGTAGGCCTGTTTTTTTGCTCTCCCCTGGCTCCAGAGCCTTTCTAGGAGCCTGGGAAGGGCAAAAACAGCCTTCCCCACCACCCCCAAGACCCTCCGGAGGCCGAAAACAGTGCGTTTCCTGACTTCTGGTGGGCCCAGAAGGCCCAAAAATCAGCTGGCTGGCGCACGCATGCATGCCGGAGCTAAGCTTGTGTGCCCACCAATATGGCTCCGCGTGCCACCTGTGGCACCCGTGCCATAGGTTCGCCATCACGGACCTATACCATTTCAGATAAGTGACTATCAAAACCCTTCTTAAAAATCTCCAGTGATGAAGCACCCACATCTTCTGAAGGCAGGGAGTTCCACTGGTTTATTGTCCTTACTGTTAGGAAGTTTCTTCTTAATTCCAGGTTGCTTCTTTCCTTGATCAGTTTCCATCCATTATTTCTTGTCCTGCCCTCTGGTACTTTGGAGAACAATTTGACCCCCTCTTCTTTGTGGTAGCCCCTCAAATACTGGAATACTGCTATAATGCCCCCCCCTTCTTTTCTTTAGATTTAGCAAACCCAAATCCTGCAGCCATTCTTCATATGTTTTAGTCTCCAGACCTTTGATTGTGTTAATTGCTGTTCTCTGAACTTTTTCCAAAGTCTCAACATGTTTTTTGTGGTATGGTGACCTCACAGAGTTATTGTTGGGAAACTAGAAGGAGGAAGGAATAGAGGAGGAAGAACTGAGTTATTTGTGAAAATAATAAAGGTGGGATATGAATGAATGAATTAATGAATGAATGAATGAATGAACCTTTCTTCATCATCATAAGATCCTGTGCAGAGCTCATTGGGCAGCAAGTGTTTTCCACTAGTTTCAATCATTCACAGCAATCATTCAGCATCTTCCCAAGGGATATTAATAATCTTAAAATATTCCTTAAGTGTTTGGCAACCCTGTTTCCTCTGTTCCCCAGGAGGTATCCGATGTAATGCAATTTTTGGATGCCAGTGTTTAAGCATACAGCTTCTTAATAGTGCTAAAACAATGGATAGGCAAGGGCCAAGTTGGAAAGAACATGATGGTGAAAACATTCAGGGCTATCATTATTGAATCAAGGACATAGTCTTTATCAAGTTTAATATATGACCTTAGGAGAACATCAGTTCAGACCTTTCGAATACACACCTGGGAATTAACAATGGGAAATCAACATACAAATTCAAATAGAATATCTGTAGCTCAGGGTTGAACTTGGGCTCCTTGGAGCTCTCTGAGCCTGGTTGGTTTCTTGCAGACATTTCATTACGCAGGTAGGTAATGTCATCAGAGTGAGTGAGTGTCGAGTTTTGCTCCTTGTTTATATATAACATGCCTGCCAATGTTGGTGGAGGTGTGGTTTTTTTCTTGGTAGTTCCTTGACTGGACTATTATTGTTTGCTAGTTTGTTTGTCTGGCGTTAATCCACTTATCTGGGTTTTGACTCCTGAATAGGACGTGTTCTGTTGTTGTTGTTGTTGTTTCTTCTTACCTTTTAATCATCTGCTTTGAATGCTGTGTAAATGTGATTTATCTCTATGGGTCTACTAATTTGTTTGAATGCCAAGCTTCTAGGAATTCCCTAACATTTCTTTTTGGATTTTCTCCTTCTAGAATTCTAGGTTGCTGAGTTGAAATTATGGCTGAATCTGTCCATGGGTCCTGGGATCAAGGAGTTTTCATTTGTCTTCTAACTTCTGGTTGGTGTGGATGGGTTTATGGATGGGTTCTGCTAGTCTTCTGCCTGCTTGTCCTATGCAGTATTTGTTACTTATGTGTCAGAGTTTAGGCCGCATAACTAGTATTATGAGATAAATGAAGAGCAAAAACACAGCACACAGCACACATAGCCTTTAGATAAATAACAGTGGTTTATATACAGCTAAATATTTACATACATATACATGGTTAAATACCTTATACAGCTACTGACACAAGGAGAGCAATGAGATACATGACGAGAGAGAACATGAGGAGAACATGAAGAAAAGGAATGCCCTCTAATGGCTTCCCTTATATAGACAGCTTCTGACCCAGCTTCTTAAAGTGGCAGTAACCCTGCTGCCTAATTCCCATTGTATCAGCTTTCAGTTGCCTCCACTTACAACCTCCTTGCAGGACCACCTCCTACCGGCCTCCCACCGTCCAGTGCGCTCACATAGGACTGCCCTCCTTCGGGTCCCATCAGCCAGACAGCGTCGGCTGGTGGCCCCCAGAATGAGGGCATTCTCTGTGGTCGTACCAACCCTCTGGAATGGTTTACCCACTGGGCTCTGGACGGCCCCCGGCCTCCGCACCTTCCGTGCCAACCTAAAGACATGGCTTTTTCAGCAAATTCCCTGATCTGCCGTGTATTTTAATTTGGAGATTTGGGGTTTTAAATTGGATTGTAACATTTTAATTCTATTTATTGTTGGATTGTTTATTCTGTAAGCTGCCCTGAGTCCTTCAGGAGAAGGGCAGCATATAAATATGACAATAAATAAAATAAAAAATAAACCTTCCATCAGCTTACAACTATTAAATCTAAATACCCTGAAATTATGTTATAGATGACATGCTTCTTTTCTTTTTTTTTAAATTTAATTTATATGCCGCCCTTCTCCGGAGACTCAGGGCGGCTTACAGTGCGTTAAGCAATAGCCTTCATACTTTTGTATATTTATACAAAGTCAGCTTATTGCCCCCACAATCTGGGTCCTCATTTCACCTACCTTAGAAAGGATGGAAGGCTGAGTCAACCTTGAGCCTGGTGGGATTTGAACTTGCAGTAATTGTAAGCAGCTGATCTTAATAACAGTGAATTAGTCCACTGCGCCACCAGGACTCATTCTTGGGCTACTGTGTTTTTTGGTTTACTTAAGAAGTTTTGGAGTGCTTTGGTTGCTTTGAGTGCTACAGTGATGTGTGGCTGTAATAGTCTGTTAGCTGTTTCTGAGTTATTTGATGAATATAAACAGAGAGCAAACCCCACCCTCACTCACACTGATGATATTACCTAGTTGGGTAATGAAACATCTGCATCTACAAGCAACAAACCACACTCAGAGGCCATCAAGGACTTCATGCCAATTCCAGTTGCTACTTAATTCTTGATCAAATTAAATTCCAAAAGATGCCTGATTTTATTTGTCGGCTTATTATATATATTTAAATATATTTAAATGATTTAGCAGATCTGTTACTCACGTCGGTTTCTTGTACAGCGAAGGCTCAAAACATTTCAAATGTTGTTTAACTCTGACAAAATGGCCAAATCTTTGCAATTTCCTTCTATTCAGATGAATTTAATCCATTTGCTCTCTCTCTGTACACATATTTTGTCTTACTTCCCAAATGGGGTTTCCTGCTGGTAGAAGCTATTGCAGCAAGAAAAAAAAAATATATAATCACATCATACCACCTGCTGTACATGCATATGAAAGCAGTGCATTATTCTACAATGTTAGCAACTTGCTAAAATATTTGAGAATTGCAGTTCTCCAATAAAACAAGACCGTTACAGGAATATGTTTGACTATTACCAAATCTTTTATAAGATTGAGGGAGTGACTGAGTAAGAAGATTAATTGATTGGTTCATTGCAGGGGTGGATTCTAATTTTTTTTACTACCGGTTCTGTGGGCGTGGCTTATTTTGTGGGCGTGGCTTGATGGTCATGTGACAATTCTTTAGGATTTAGCAGAGGTACTGGTCTACCAGGCTTTTAACTGCTTGCAGAGCTGTACCGGTCTATTCATTTGTTTTTAGAGGCACTGGTCTACCCATTTATTTTTGCAGGCACCGGTGTACTCATTTGTTTTTGGAGGCACTGGTCTACCATTTATTTTTGCAGAAATTTATTCAGGCCTATACACAAGAATCTAGTCAGCTAATGGTCAACATTAAGAGTCAATAGAATTCAAGGGAGGCTGGACCTGGATTGTTTGTGGCAATGTAAGAACTCTAAGCCGATGGTATGTTTAACTCCGCCCCCCCTATTCTTCTCCTACAGCTATAGAGTTAATGTCAGCATTCCAAGTAATGCACCCGTTTAAAGCAGGCAGGTAGATTCCTCAAAGAACAATTTTCTGGATACATCATATTAGCACAACCGGTAAAAACCGACTCTGAACATTCCTGTGGTTTTCACCTAATTAAAAAATGAAAGTTTTTCTTTTCCCCCAAGTCATCAGTCACATTGTCTAATAGAGGTGCTGGTCGGTTGCTTGGTTACTCCGCTCCTCCTCTCCCGGCCACCTGTTGGAATGACCTTGGTTCCCACAGGAGAACTTTTGGTTTTGACAACAAAATCCAGCTAACTATTCCCCCACTCCCTGCCCCCTCTTCTGCCTTGTGGCAATCCTGAAGCCAGAAAGATGGCCTCAGCCAGGTTTGCTTCAGGGTTGACAGTTATTTCTTGATATGTGTATATCTGCTCCAGCTTACCTACATAAGGGTGTTGCCATATTTTCCTGCCTGGGGATAATATGACAGGATTCTATCCACATAAAACAATGCATATGAATTTGACGAATCTTGAATTACAAAATTCAGCAATCCTAAACCAACCTGCAGGCTAGATAGCAAAGCTGACTTCATTTTCTGAATACATTTCCTTATGCATCTAAAATGGCATCATTCCTTCACCAAACAACCATAGGAACAGTTTTGGAGAAAGATTGATGGATACAGAAATACTTATATGTAAAATCTTTAAGAGGAAAGGGAATGTCTGGGCATCTGGACAAGAAATAATGGGTGGAAGCTTGTTAAAAGAGAGAGATCCAACCTAGAAGTAAGGCATAATTTTATGACAGCGAGAACAATTAATCCATTGGAATAGCTTGCCTCCTGATGTTGTGGGTGCCACATCACTGGAGGTTTTAAAAAAGAGACTGGACAACCATTTGACTGAGATGATGTAAGTCTCCTTCCTTGAGCAAGAGGGTTGGACTAGAAGATGCTGGAGATCCCTTCCAGCCCTATGATTCTATATTCTATGAAGCTGTTCTGCCCCAGCTTTGGATTCCCAGAGAATGTGACACACACCAAGCTTCGCAAACACTGTTTAATTCCAAATAAACCCCTTTCAAGAATGCAGGCTTCCCGTGCAAAGGGTCCTTATCAAAGTTATTAAAAACAAAGTCCGACAAAGGTTGGCAATCAGCCCAGAAAACCAGATATGAGAAGTCACTCGCTCTCCAAGAAGCTCTGTAGTAATGAGCTTCTTGTTTCTAGCAAGAAAGCACTGGCTGCCTGTGACTTAAATAGGCTAAGGGAGTGGCCAATTATCCTCAAGCCCTATTCTTGAGTAGACCTTCTCCTCCTGAGTAGCCACTCCTGCCTTTTGGCAGACCTGCATGCCTGAGCATTGAGGAGAGGCTCCTCCACTTCATTCTCTCCACTGGAAGGAGTCTCTGGAGGTTCTGAAGGCCCTGGCTGAGTCTCTGCCTCTGGCATCACATCCTCTTTGGCCTCCTCGCTCTCCAACGCGAGCGCTGGCTGCGCAGGTTGCTGGCGAGACACCACACCAGCCTCATCATTGGGATCAGCCACAATCCGTACAGGCCGCTGGCGGGCCACAATAGAAGCCCATTTCTTCCCCTATCTCAGACATAGATTCCACATATAACTGATTACAATTCTTTAACCACACTGCTATTTTTGGGGGTGGGGGTGGGGGTGGGTGTTGACATAACAAGGGCTAGGCAATCCATAGAACAGCCTACAGACCATTTAATAGCAATAGCGCTTGGACTTATATACCGCTCTGCAGTGCTTTACAGCCCTCTCTAAGAGGTTTACAGAGTCAGCCTATTGCCCCCAACAATCTGGGTCCTCACAAGTTAAAACAATATAATGTAGGATTTCATGACATGAAGAGAAAGCAATTAGAAGAAATCAGAAGTTGACAATTTGATCAGCATTTCCTATGGGGATTTTCACCAGCTACTTGATCATCCTGTTGTTCTTTTTTAAAATTGATACATTCACAGCTACAGGTAGTCCTTGAGTTATGACTGGTTGCTTGGCGACCAACTGAAGTTATAGTGGACTTACTAGTACTTACAATCCAGGTCTAAAATTCCCAATTCCTCCTTTGCAGTCATGTGACCACACATCATGTGCTCGGCTGCCTGCCCTCATTTATGGTCCATAGCCACATGACCATATGTTATGATGGTTTACTGAAAACTGGAATTTACTTTTTCGCAAAAGCAGCCCATAGCAAATTATTGGTTTATTTAATGACCACAGAGTGTCATCTGGACCTCTATAACCATCTGGTTTGGTTCTGTAACCCAACAAGACAGACACAGACTTCAGAGGATAATTAGAGCTGCAGAAAAAAACAATGGCTACCAACCTGCCTTCCATTAAGGACCTGTATACTGCACTAGTCAAAAAGAGGACTGTGAAAATATCTACAGACCCCTCACATCCTGGACATAAACTGTTTCAACTCCTACCCTCAAAATGACGCTATAGAGCACTGCACACAGAACAACTAGACACAAGAACAGTTTTTTCCCGAACGCCATCACTCTGCTAAACAAATAATTCCCTCAACACTATCAAACTAGTTATTAAGTCTGCATTACTATTAATCTTCTCATCATTCCTATCACCCATCTCCTCCCACTTATGATTGTATGACTGTAACGTTGTTGCTGGTATCCTTACAATTTTATATTGACTGTTTCCTTGTATGATTTGATTGCTTATTTGTTCCCTATGATTATCATTAAGTGTTGTACCTTATGATTCTTGATGAATGTATCTTTTCTTTTGTGTACACTGAGTGCGTATGCACCAAGACAAATTCCTTGTGTGCCCACTTAGCCAATAAAAAAATTCTATTCTATTCTATTCTATTCTATTCTATTCTATTCTATTCTATTCTATTCTATTCTATTCTATTCTATTCTATTCTATTCTATTCTATTCTATTCTATTCATGGCCGCCCCAAAGAAGTTATAAAATCAGATTGGTCATATGAGTGAACCAAGTCATAGTTTTCAGAATTTGCAATAGTGATGGGCAGGCTCCATTATGGTTGTAAATTGAGGACAGCCTGTATATTCCCGGAAATGTTGTTTCAGGAGTCTTTTGAAAAAAAAATAATGTCATGTCTATCCCAGGGATATTCCTTTTGGCAATTTCTAGTGGCTCTCCAAAAAGAATCCCATCTCCAATGGCCAAAGCTCTTGCAAGCTGGAATTGAATTATTCATAACTATGTTTGACCGCTGAAGCCAGCTTCACAAAAGCAGAGCAGTTACAAACCTTCATGGATTTCTTTTCTTTTTTTTTCTTTTTGAAAGAACTATGACTAGCAAGTCCCAGAGCAGTAATTAAAATTAGGAGATGAAGAGAGGCCTCTTCAACGTATTTTACATATATTTCCACTTCACCTCCAATGGTTGGTGCTCCCAAAGATGTGTAACAAAAGAAATACAAAGAAGAGAAAAGAACAATAATTTTTGCTGGAGTGTTTGAGAGCAACAATAGACCATTTAATTGAAACACTAATGATCTTAAGCATTTTATGAGGTAGATGGTCCCTCATGCAACCTTGGCAACAGAACCAGAGGCTCCTTCGCTATTTAAGTCTTCGGATTAAATTTAATTGCTGGGAGAGGACATCACTCCACGTTGAATGATATGCAGGTTGAATGCAGGTTAGAAACTCAAATTCAATTTAAGCTCTAAAGTAGATGGTTGGGCCGTGCAACCAGTGTGCCTTTTGTAGCTTCAGTACTGTTGAGGTCAAGATCCTGAGGTAAATTCAATGGAATTTACCTGAGGGAAATTCAATGGAATTACAGATTTAATTCTTGGGAAAGAGGCACAGAGGGTTTTTTTGCTGAAACAAAGAGAAATTGACAAAATATTAAAACAAATATGGAAAATAATTACTAAGATTTTTTTAAAAACCAGTTTGGTCTAGTGGTTAAGACACCGAAGACTGAGAATTCGAATCCTGCCTGTGGCATGAAGGTCAGATGGATAAATTTGAGCCAATCATCAGGAGATAATGAGTTCTAATCCCATTTTAGGTATGAAAGTCAACTGGGTGACTTTAGCCAATCACCAGGAGACTGGGAGTTCTAGTCCTGCCTTAGGTATGAAAGCTGTCTGGAGGACTTTGGGCCGATCACTCTCTCTCAGCCCAACCCACCTCCCAGGGTTGTTGTTGTGTGGAAACTACAAGAAGGAAGGAGTGTTGGGTACTAAAACAAAGAGAAAGAAAGATGATTAGGGGACTGGAGGCTAACTAAAGCATGTGAAGAACAGTTTCAGGAACTCAGTATGTGTAGTCTAAGGAAGAGAAAGAGTAGGGGTGACATGATAGCAGTCTTCCAATATTTGACCGCCATTACAAAGAAGATGGGGACAACCTATTCTTCAAAGTATCCGAGGCAGCGGTGAAATCCGGCTGGATTTATCGGCTCGCATAAACCGGTAGCGCTGGCGACAGGAGGCTCCGCCCACCCGCCGGGACATCATTACGTCCCATTTTTTACCTTCTGCGCATTCCGAACCGGTAGCGATGGTAAGTGGATTTCACCGCTGATCCAAGGGCAAGACAAGAAGTAACGAATGGAAGCACAACTAGAACCTAGAACTAAGGACAAATTTCCTGACAGTGAGAACAATTAACCAGTGGAACGACTTGCCTTCGGAAGTTGTGGGTGCTCCATCACTGGAGATTTTAACGAAGAGATTGGACAACCATTTTTCCAGAATGGTATAGGGTTTCCTGCCTGAGCAGGGAGTTGGACTAGGACAGCGGTCACCAACTGGTGGTCCATGAGAAAATTTTGTTGGCCCACAGAAAAATTATTTACATTTTTCATATTGCACTAAATCAGGGGTCCTCAAACTACGGCCCCTGGGCTGGATAGGTGCAATGAACATTTGAGTTGCTGCAGAGAGTCTCCCCCTTCAGGGTCTTTTTGTGTGGGTAAAATGGGGCAGAAATTCCAACTTATATTATATTTATATTTTATTAAATTTATATACCGCCCTTCTCCCCGAGGGGACTCAGGGCGGTGAACAGCCATAAATAAAAAACATATATACAAAATTTAAAAGCCTAATAAAACCGAATTAAACATTGGCCCCAATATTTAAAATCCCAATTTACAATATTAAAACCCCAATTTAAAATATTACAATTTAAAATTTCTAACTTATTTTACAACAGAAGGGGAAAAGGGAAGAATTAGGCCAGGCCCGCCTGGTGGAACAGGAAAGTTTTTAACTCACGGCGGAAGGCACGAAGATCCGGGATCCTCTGTAACTCTGGGGGGAGCTCGTTTCAGATAGTGGGTGCCCCCACAGAGAAGGCTCTCCCCCTGGGGGCCGCCAGCCGACATTGTTTGGCCGACGGCACCCGGAGGAGCCCCTCTCTACGGGAACGTACCGGTCGGTGGGAG
Source organism: Ptyas mucosa (assembly GCA_012654045.1). NCBI lineage: Eukaryota > Metazoa > Chordata > Lepidosauria > Squamata > Colubridae > Ptyas > Ptyas mucosa. The sequence continues at coordinate 62,462,517 of WNWU01000003.1, forward strand.
GCTATTGGTGGTAGTAGGCGGTCCCGTAAGTACCCGGGTCCTAAGCCATGGAGCACTTTAAAGGTGGTAACCAACACCTTGAAGCGCACCCGGAAGTGCACCGGGAGCCAGTGCAGCTCGCGCAGGAGAGGAGTAACATGGGAGCGCCACGTCGCTCCCATCACCACCTGCGCGGCCGCACTCTGCACCAGTTGGAGCCTCCGGGTGCTCCTCAAGGGGAGCCCCATGTAGAGAGCATTACAATAGTCCAGGCGAGAGGTGACGAGGGCATGAGTGACCGTGTGTAATGAGTCCCGATCCAGAAAGGGACACAACTGGCGGATCAGGAGAACCTGATGAAAAATCCTCCCGGTCATGGCCGTCAAATGCTCCTCAAAAGACAGCCGTGAATCCAGGAGGACACCCAAGTTGCGTGCCCTCTCTGCCGGGGCCAATGATTCACCCCCGATAGTCAGCGATGGTACCAGCTGACTATATTGGGACGTCGGGAACCACAGCCACTCAGTCTTGGATGGGTTGAGTCTGAGCCTGTTCCTCCCCATCCAGATCCGCACGGCCTCCAGACACCGGGACATCACTTCAAGGGCATCGTTGGGGCGGTCTGGGGTGGAGATGTACAGCTGGGTGTCGTCAGCATACTGGTGATATCTCACCCCAAAACCACAGATGATCTCGCCCAGCGGCTTCACATAAATGTTGAACAGGAGGGGCAAGAGGACCAACCCCTGAGGCACCCCACATATAAGGGGTCTCGGAGTCGACCTCTGCCCCCCTGTCAACACCGACTGCGACCGGTCAGAGAGAAAGGAGGAGAACCACCGTAACACAGTGCCTCCCACCCCTAGCTCTTCCAACCGGTGCAGCATGATACCATGGTCGATGGTATCAAAAGCCGCTGAGAGATCTAACAGGACCAGGACAGAGGAACAACCCCTGTCCCGGGCCCTCCAGAGATCATCAACCAACGCGACCAATGCCGTTTCCGTGCTGTACCCGGGTCTGAAACCCGACTGGAATGGATCCAGATACGTCGTTTCATCCAGGTACCGGGGAAGCTGTTGTGCAACCACACTCTCAACAACCTTCACCAAAAAGCAAAGGTTGGAGACCGGACGATAATTTACCAACATTGCCGGGTCCAGGGAAGGCTTCTTGAGGAGAGGCCTCACCACCGCCTCTTTCAAGGCGGCGGGAAAGTCACCCTCACCCAACGAAGCATTTATAATCCCCTGGAGCCAGCCGCGTGTCACCTCCCGGGAAGCCAGTACTAACCAGGAGGGGCACGGGTCCAATAAACAAGTGGTCGCGTTCAGCCTGCCCAGAATCCTGTCCACGTCCTCAGGGGTCACAGGATCAAACTCAGTCCAGATAACACTCACAAGACCTGCCCCCGTCCCTCTCCCCGGGACTACCCAGTCGGAGTCCACGTCTTCCCGAATCTGAGTGATTTTGTCATGCAGATACTGAACAAAATCCTCAGCTCTACCCTCCAAGGGGTCCTCCCGCGCTTCCTGATTAACTAGGGAGCGGGTCACCCTGAAGAGGGCGGCTGGGCGATTATCTGATGACGCAATAAGAGCAGCAAAATAGTTGCATTTAGCTGCTTTTATCGCCACTAAGTAATTCCTAATATGGGATCTCACTAGTGTCCGGTCAGATTCAGAACGACTGGCTCTCCAACTACTCTCTAGGTGTCTTTTCCGGCGCTTCAACTCCCTCAACTCCTCGGAAAACTAAGGAGCCAATTGAGATTGGCGCCGGGTCAGAGGCCGCAAAGGCATGACCCGATCCAGAGCACCCATAGCCGCCCTATCCCAGGCGGCCACTAGGTCTCCGGTCGAGGCGTGTGCCAGAGCCTCAGGAAATGGCCCAAGCTCCATCTGGAACCTATCAGGTTCCATCAGGCGCCTGGGGCGGAACCAACTAACAGGCTCTGCCTCCCTGCGGCGGGGTGCAGCAGTTTGAAAGTCAAGACGAAGGAGAGAGTGATCTGACCATGACAAGGGCTCGATGACTAAGTCCCCTATCTCAAGATCACTCAACCACTGTCCAGAGACAAAAATCAAATCCAGTGTGTTTCCCCCCGTGTGGGTAGGGCCATGAATTAACTGGGTCAGGTCCATAGCTGTCATGGAAGCCATGAACTCCCGAGCCACCTCCGACGTCTCACCCACAGATGGGAGGTTGAAATCCCCCATGACCATAAGTCTAGGGGTTTCAACTGTCACCGCGGCGATAACATCGAGGAGCTCGGGCAGGGCTGCTGCCACGTGGCAGGGAGCCAGGTACGTGACCAGCAAACCCATCTGAACCCCATGACCCCACTTCACAAGGAGGGACTCACAACCGGCCGTCTGAGGAACTGTGGCCTCCCTCGGTTTCAGACCTTCTTTAATAACAACCGCTACTCCCCCACCCCTGCCCTGTGACCTTGGCCGATGGAATGCAAGGAAACCTGCTGGGCACATTTCAACGAGGGGAACCCCCCCTCCTGGCCCAACCAGGTCTCCGTAATACCTGCCAGGTCCGCTCCCCCCTCACAAATAAGATCACAAATGAGTGGGGCTTTATTTACTACGGACCTGGCATTGCATAACATCAGCCGAAGGATCGGGCCCTGAGGGTCTGTGCAACCTGGGGAACGGGTGGAGTCTTGGGGGCCGGAGCGCGCCACCGCTCGTAAACAGCGGGTGTGCACTCCCCTAACTCGATATGGCCCCCTACTCCCACCATATCTACTCCTCCCACTCACGGTAGTGATGTTCCAGGCACTATCCAGACAACCTCTAGCTCCCCTCTCCACCCCACCCTTGGAGTCTGCTTCAGCTTGCGGGGTCTGCTTGGGGGGACTTGGGGTCTGCTTCAGCCTCCTGGTGTGAGGCTTTGGGCAAAGGCTGAAGCGAAGTGCCACTGTTGGCAAAGAGCCAGAGGGCCTTGTTCCAGTGGGAGTGCCTCATGGCCTGGAACTAGCTAACCATCTCAGCCCGCTGAGCCTCCAGGTGCTGGTACCTGGCCTTGTACTCCCACAGGTCTTCCCTCTGCTTGGAAAGCCTATGCTTGTAGTCCTCAGTGAGGTGCTTCTGCTGAGCCTCCTTCTTGGCCAGATCCAATTTGAACAAGAGCCAGCTGTTTTTGCCAACTCTTTCTCATGATGGCTGCTTAGCTCCAACAACTACTTCCTATTGGGGCCCTAAGGAGCCCAGGTGGACAGGCGAGGAGTGTCTGGGAGGAGAGGGGCAAGTAGAAGCTGGCAAGGTGCCCCTCGATGTGAGTGACATCGAGTTGGCCACGCCCACCCAGTCACATGACCACCTAGCCACACCCACCCAACCAGTCTTTAGGTAGATCATATTAGTGGTCCACGGGATTTAAAATTATGAATTTAGTGGTCCCTGAAGTCTGAAAGGTTGGTGACCTCTGAACTAGAAGACCTCCAAGGTCCCTTCCAACTCTTATTCCAAACCCTGTATTTTAAGAACCATTCCAACTCTGAGATTTAATGAAAAATACTTAAAAGTGTAAAGCGGGGACATTTGGCTGGATGCAATGCTGTGCACCATAGAGGTTTTGTTCTCTGCTTCACAAGTCACATCATGGAAGTGGCAGTTTAATTAAAAACTTTGAGGAAGGACTGATCTATCTTGATCAGCTTCTGGACTTCGAGGACAGCGCCTTGTGACATTCACAGCTGCTTCTTATGTGCTTCACACTGTCATTTAGAAGCAAGCAGACCATTCTGTTGCTGAGACATTTCGTGGGCACTTCAATTATCCACGTGTTGAAGCTTTGTCTCTTGAAATCTCTGCATAACCCTAAATGCACATTTGCAACTTTCAAGCGAGGGACAACCAAGTAACGTTGGTATAGAGAGAGTTGCATAATAAGAAATTGCTTAATTTACAAGCCAGAAGTCAACGCAGGGATGAAATGCTCCCGGATCGGACCGGATCGCCCGATCCGGTAGCAATTTTTCCCTGTGGTTCGGCAATCCAATAGCAATTGCTGCCTGGGTGTCATTACTTCCTGGTAATGTTTTTTTTTTTAACCTTCTGCGCATGTGCAGAGGGTGTGCGCGCGCACTTGCGCTTCTGAACCGGTAAGGAAGGTAAGTAGATTTCACCCCTGAGTCAATGCAAATAAAGATTGAAATCCTTAATGAAAAGTTTGTTTGAGATTTTCTGCTGTTCATCTGTCAACATTCTCTATATTTTCAAATGCCAGTAAAAAATAACTCCCTTTTTATGACCCTGTTATCCCTGAATTCAGAGTAGAGTTGTGGCAATTGGATGGAGGTGAGCGTTTATTGGCCGGATGCCCTTCCTGACACCTATGTGGAGTTTGCAGCAAATATTTTCTCTTTATTCCTTAGGAAAGAAAAACATCTGCTGCTACCTAGATCTGACGTCTCAGCTTTCCAAGTGGGAGGTAAGTGTCTTTACTACTAGGCCACCAGGCCGCTCATATTTTCAAATGCCAATAATCCAAAGAAATCTTTATTTTAATTTTCTGGTGTCCTGCTATTCTGAATCATATAGCTTACCACAATAAATATTACATTTTTTTTTGGCATCAGAATAAAGCAGCAATAGCATTAAACACCGTTATGTATTTTTTTTTCCAATTTCTCACAAAACCTGTAACAGAAAGAGCACCACTATCTGATAAAATGACCACTCAAAATTATGACGGACTCGAAAAGAGTGTTCTTGAAGTTATGGCTGCTACATCACCATGTTCACATTCCATTTTGGGCTTTTGGTCACTGGCTCCCATTTACAACTGGTTGCAGTGTCCTGTGATCCAGTTCAGGGGTGAAATGCTCCTGGTTCGGACCGGATCGCCTGATCCGGTAGTGATGGCGGCGGGTGGTTCAGAGAACCGGTAGCAAAAATCCCTGTACCCCCCTCACCATGCCCAGCTGAGCTGCACAATATTTCTACAACCTCTTCTGATGAAAAAATGCTTTTAAAAGTAAAAAAAAAAACCTCTTATGATAGGGCGGCTCAGCTGAAATCGTTAGAGGCTTTTCAAAGCATTTTTCTCTGCAACCTCTTGGCTGAAGAGGTGGTTAAAAAAAAATGCTTTGAAAAGTCTCTGACGATCCCAGCTGAGTTGCCTGATCGGCAGAGGCTTTTCAAAGCATTAGAAAAAATGCTTTGAAAAGTTAAAAAAAAAAAGTTGGCCATGCCCACCCAGTCACATTACCCCCCCCCCCCACAAGCCATGCCCACAGAACCGGTAGTAAAAAAAAAATGGATTTCACTACTGCTTTAAAAGGTTACTAAACAAACTGTTGTAAATTGAGTATTACCTGTAGATTGTTAAGATTAACATCAATAGGAGAGTACTAAATTACATCATTACATCTGGTATCATATTCCATATTTAATAGATTCCAATAAGATAGATAATAGACGGAGAAACAGATGATAGAGAGAAATAAATCCCTTTTCTTTACTTATTTTTAATTATTTGAATAGTGTTAATGATCTCCCTTGGTAGTATCTTGTGACAGGAGAAATAATTGATTTATTATAAACTAGTTTAGACCAAGTGTTTGTCTAAACATATTAAGTAAAAATAAGTTTCTCGTTAGTTAAAAAGTTACTAACCTCACAAAAGCCTCTCTCTTCTCCTTCCTTCACTGGACAATATTTATTGGTGGGCTTAAAACTTCAGCAATAGAGGAAAGCAATAACAGAGAAAGGATCTCAGTAACAGTAACAGAGTTACTGGAAGGGACCTTGGAGATCATCTAGTCCAACCCCCTGCTCACGCAGGACACCTGTACTAGGGATTCGAACCACTGAACTGCCAGCCTTTCTGATTGGCAAGCTCAGTGTCTTAGCCACTGAGCCACTTAGTCAGGCTGCTTTTACTTTCCTCAGGTTCCCAAGTACTGTTCTTACAAGTTTCCTACTTTCCAAAACATCTTGGCTTGGTTATTTCCCTTTCAAAGTAATTTTCGGACCTTGTTTTATTGTTCTTATATTTTCCCTTTCTTTATATCGGTGAATCTCCTGTAGCCAATTAAATTATGCAGCCAATATTCTCTTCCTTTTGGCTAAACATGGCGGCCGATCTTCCCGCCAAATTCAGCTTTATTATTACTGGAAGTTCTTAAACGATGTAGCTCTCTAAATGAGATTGTAGACTTTTATGATCGTCTGCTTATCCTAAATCCCCACTTAGAGGGTCTTGGCATGCCAAGGGAAGAAGAAGGAATGTTGGCCATTGAGGGAGGGAAGGAAAAGACAAAAGAAAGAGAATGTTGGCACTCCGAAAAGAAAGACCCAGCCAGCCAGCTGTTTCCTCAAAAGCTCCAAACAAAACCCTCCGTCGTTCGACACCATCAGCTTAGGAAAGAGGCTTGCCAACCTAATTGCCTCGGAAAAGATGAGCGAAAACAGGAGAAAGAAAGCCTCAGACAGATGCTTCATCCCAGCAGTTAGAAGTACTGATCTCAGCAAGTGAATGTAATCTTTGCCAAGGAGAAAAAACCCTTAAGATACATTCAATGAGGTTCAATAAACCTTCAACAAGCTGCCACAAAGAAGAAGGGCTCAGGCTACCCTCCAAAGCACCTGAAGGCAAGATAAGAAGCAATGGATGGAAACTAATCAAGGACAGAAGCAATCTATAGAACGGAGGAGAAATTGCCTGACGGTGAGAACAATTAATCAGTGGAACGACTTGCCCTCCAGAAGTTGTGGGTGCTCCAACACTGGAGGTTTTTAAGAAGGGATTGAACAACCTTTTGTCTGAAATGGTATAGTGAGCTGGGGGGTTGGACTAGAAGACCTCCAAGCAGGGGTGAAATGCTCCCGGTTTGGACCGGATTGCCCGATCCAGTAGCGATGGAGGCAGGTGGTTCAGAGAACTGGTAGCAAAAATCCCTGCCCCACCCCATGCCCAGCTGAACCGTGCAATCACCAGAGGCTTTTTTTCTTTTAAATGGCTCTGACGATCCAAGCTCTGACAATCCAAGCTGAGTTGCCTGATCGGAGAAGAAGGGGAAGTGAGGAGGAGGAAGAGGGGAGGAAGAGGAGGAGGAGGGGAAGTGGGGAGGAGAGGAAGTGGGGAGGAAGAGGAGGAGG
>WNWU01000004.1:0-22125 GCA_012654045.1 Ptyas mucosa
TCTCCAGCCAGCATAGCTGGCTGGAGAATTCTGGGAGTCGAAGTCCACAAGTCTTAAAGCTGCCAAGTTTGGGAACCCCTGCTCTAGTATATACCCTTTGTGCATATTCCAGCTTGGATGCTTTTAGTAATGTTTCCCAAATATACATGATTCTGAATGCAATGTCACCTGTTATACATGCTTTTATGTGCATGCTTTGTAAATTGCATAGCAAAGTGTGATAAATGTAATTTTTGATGTATAAATTGTATCTCAGTTTGTATATAAAATAGAATATGTATATGGTAAATATTTGTAACCCTTGGATTAAGAAAGAAACCCTTGGAAAGAGCCTTGGATAGTACAGTGGTCTAAAGCCCTGTTATTAACATCAGCTGCCAGCAATTATTGCAGGTTCGAATCTCACCAAGGCTCAAGGTTGACTCAGCCTTCCATCCTTTCTAAGGTGGGTAAAATGAGGACCTGGTTTGTGGGGGCAATAAGCTGACTTTGTATAAATATACAAAAGTATGAAAGCTATTGCTTAGCGCATTTTAAGCTGCCCTGAGTCTCCGGAGAAGGGCGGCATATAAATCAAATTTTTTTTAAAAAAAACCCAAACAGATTTCTTCCCTATCACTGTTTTTATTGAGAAGTGAATCTGTACCTGATCTGCTTATTAGAACAATAGAAAATCTCTTAATTTCTATTTCAATTGCATTGCATATTTATTGATTCCTTCTCAGCAATCTTTTCTCTGGGTTGGAGATCTGATATGAATTTTTCTTTTTGTTTTTAAAAAAGCATTAGGTTTCTGTGCACTTCTGTTCCTCTTTTTGTCTTTCCCAATGTTTACATATATTTATGACACCCTAGTGATAATATTGTACTCCTTTAAAAACATTCATTCTATTTTGCTTTGTATCTATAACTTACCTAGAATCTGGTAAGCCATCCTTGGTAGTTTGGTGAGCAATTAAACACTATGTTAGGGTATTTATTTTAATTTATGTCACTTGGCACATCTAGCTTAAGAATTTCATTTATCATTTTATTGTTCATCCCTGTAAAGCCACAAGAGTTTTGGAAGACTTTATGATATGCTTCTTATTCAAATGCTTTACATTATTTTACATCATCTGCAAATTTGTCCACACCTTTTCTCAGGTTGTTAATTATTCTATTAACAAGAACAATTTCTATACACATCATAGGAGGCAACGTATTGTGCACCTATTTTACTGTAACGATACAACAGCTCATAAATTTCCTTTCTCTCATTCTTGTATGATTAATTTAGTTGTAATTTATTCTAGTCCCTTACTATTTATTTTTGTGGGGAGATTTTTGTGAAAGTCACTATCATACACTTTCTTGAAATATAAGAAACCAATATGGAATAGCCTAATATATTTTAAAATATGGCCTCAATTTGTAGTTGTTTATGCCAGAAGCTATAAATGGGGTTTCTCCTGCAAATGCCCAGAAATGTGCATATGAAAATAAGCCATCCATTACATGATGTGGACATTTCAATTTACAGAAATAAAAATAGATATGAAAGAGAAATATTAATCTTTTAATACACCTCACATTTTTGTACTACTTTGTTTCAGTATTGTGTGGTGCTTACATATTATAACCAGTACTTCCCTTTTAGATAAAATATGCTAGCCGTGACATCCTAAATTGGATAGGCTGTGGTTAATTTTTGATAGAAGTGAGCAAGGGTATGAAGCTGATTATTTAGTTATATAGTAAATCTTCAGTTTAATTTTGGACAACATCCTAAATATGGTTACTGTAAAATCAAAGTGGAAAATTTTGACCTCCTTACAATCATACCAGAGAGAAGAGAAAAGGGGGAATGTAGAAGCTAGGAACATATTCTTGTAACATTAAACCGTGATTTAGGTTTTGACTGAACACAGATATACTCCTTTGGGACGTATCAACAGCTCAAACTGTGAAAATAACCAATCCCCCTTTGTAAAAGAAAGGGAATTTCAGGTTTCTTTTATTAATTAATTAATTAGTCTATAGGCCACATCAATGTACAGGTTCAAACACATATTACCAATCAAATTCTAAACAATTTAAAATGAGAGTAGGATAAAATATAATAATTTAATACATAAATATGTAAAATAGAATAAAATGACATAAAATTATGTTTCTGTATCACCTCTGCAATCTATCCCAATCAGTCTCACATATGCTGATCTTAGTTGGACCATTTTAGTCAGAAATTGTACTGTATTAAATGACGTTTTCAGATTCTGGCCACACATGAGGTATGTTGTTTTAATATGGGCCTCCCACTGGGCCATACATTTAATATGTGGTTCAAGGAGGTTTCTTGTAAATTACTCCATAAATGATATACAATGTCAAACTAGTAGAAGAAATAGGAGTAGAGATGTCCTGGGATATTTACTTAAACTAAAACTGGAATGATGTATAAAGTAAATATCTATTCAGTAAAGTTATATCTTTGCTAAGAAACCTAGAAATGGCTAACAAGTCAGTGAGACAACTGAAGACAAAATACATCAAATTGCATCATCTGAATTGAGGTACACCCTGGACTAAATATAGATTGTGCAGATGTATCCTTGGCATTAATTAGCCAGTATGTTATGTAGCGTAGAGCAAGTTGCTGTAAGTTATATATATTTGTCTTGGAAAGTGTCGGAATATATGATTGGTTATATGGCAATATGAATAGTACCAGGAACTGTTTAATTATATCAGTGGCTTGCATCAATTCTTGATCTCACTTTTTCACTGGTTCCTCAGCATCTAAATTACATAATTAAGGCACATGCTAAGCATACCATCCCAGTAGGTTTCAAATCTGTTAACAAGAAGCTGCCAGAAATAAAATACATCTCTTAATTCATGGGGACTGCAAAAATCTACATGGAAAGATTCTAAAGCACAAAATAAAACTGTGGTAACAATCTGTGGTAAACTTGAAGTCAGTACAGTGATTACTTTAAGCCAGCCCAGCTTTGACAAGGGCTAACTTTTTTATTTTGATTTTGGTGAGAACAGGGATACAATGTATCTCATTCTCAGCAAAACATTTGATAAAATATACCATACAGTTTGTACTTGGGCCCAGAATTCTTTAACATTTTTATTAATGATTTGGATAACAAGAAGGAAGGCAAGCTCATTAAATTAGTATATGACACAGAATTGAATGAAAGAGCTAAAATGAACATGTTTTGGAAATAAGAGTTGAAAACCATAGTTTTCCTATTTGGGTGTAATAAGAAACTTTATTCAGTTCATACAGGATTTTCAGTGTCACAGCAATAAGAATGGAGGATGGAAACATTGCTAGGAAAATGAGCAGAAAGCTTATGAAAATCTCACCTAAATAAAGTGATGTCTAAATGGGAGAACTAGACAATACAGTGGATGGCAAGATGAATTTGATCTGAGACATCACTTATTACAGGACATCTCATCCTCCATGAATTTTATGAAGATTAAAAATAAGATAATCCTTAATCTTGTTCTAGGAAGGGGAGGACTTTATGTACATATATACCCAGAGGTGATAGATGTAGTTTGACTTATATTTCTATCTTGACCTTTAGACTTCTCTTTTCCATAGTGAGAAATCTATAGTGGTAGAACTCTGCTGTTTTGGAAAATCCTACAGTCACCTGTGATTAATATTCTCTTGACACTTGGCAAGGCTGAATGGTATACACAATCCAAAGAGAGTATAGCATGAACCAAAAGCAACATCATAATAGCTTATTTTGAAACTTGTTATGTCTCTCAACCAAAATGCCCCAAGAGGAAAAGTGAAGAGGGAAGCAAGCTAAAAATTCATGTTAGTAAGTCAGAAGAATGGAATTCACCACTAACGGTTTGAATTAACTCTGGTAGCTGATGTCCCATACTATAGATCCCTTGTTAAAGCAGCCTGAACATTGCTGACACTCCAGTTCCCCTTTCCAGGTTCTGTTTCTGCTTTGAACTAAGTTCATTAGTTCATTTCTCAGGCTGAGTCATATGACAGAGGAATTGTTTAAATTTATGTGTATAAACATTAGGCTTGGCATTTGTATATATTGGAACATGTATTATTTTAAACATGACCTATATCTAAAAATGCATTTTTAGTCTGTGCCTTGATTGTCTCAGGGTGATTATATATCTTCCTTTGTTTTTTTGGCCTTGCTTCATCTAACCACAAATAGTGTTCTGAAGTAGTCCCTAAATTCTGGAAGACTGCCAATTTCTGTGGTTTGTGTGATAATGTAAAAAAAATAGATATCAGTGTAGAAATTCTGCATTAAATTGCATGAACATGCAGAGGTGGGCACGGGCAAGAGGGAGACCTTAGTTACAGAGAAACAACTGATTAATTTATAGTGGATCTTATAGAATGAAAATTGATGGATTTCTTGCAAAATGTCAGAGAAGATGGATCACAGTCAAGGACTAATATAATAAACTTTGTTTGTGGTTAAGCATACATACAAAGGATTTCTTAAAGAGATTAAGGGAGAGGAATGGTTTTGAATTAACCATTATATGCTCACCTTTGCAAAGCAGAAAGGAAAAATAAATAAGATAAACCTTCAATGTAAGCAACTGTCTGGGCATAGGGAATCTCCATTAAATCCGAATGTCTGTTAAATCTGAATATAAGCCATTTGTGCCATCTCCATCAATTTATGTCATTTGCATTTTTTATTTATTGATGCTAGCCAAAACCCCTTGGAATCTAGATGGTTTATGGATATTAAAAGAACAAGAGTAACTAGTACATTATAATAGAATATTAGAGGTAAAGGTAAAGATCAATATGAATAAGTAACAAATAATTGTACAGGCTCCTCTGGTCTACAGGGGGACCCCAAAGGCTTTCTAGTAAAGCATTGACTATGATGATGGGGCCATTCCTACCATAGGGAGCATGAGAGGAATATCTACCATCTCCTCTTGTAATTTCTAGTAGATGTTCTCTGGGTACCTGGATCACATAAGCAGATTCTATCTGGGAAAGGAAGTCTCTTGGACACTGAGGCCCTGATCCTTATAAAACTTTATAGGTAGTGACTAGCATTTTAAATTCACTGTAGCTCTCATAGTAACAGTGTAACATGGCAGTACAGTAATGTGACTGGCCAGTAAGTACATGGGCCACACATTCAGAACCAATTGAAGTTTCTTGATGTTGCATATAGACTAAATTAGAATAATCTAGTTGGGAGATGGGCATGAGTGACAACCCAATTTTCCAGGTAAGATTGCATATGGCATATTAGTCCTTGGAGGCACACATCCTCCTTGCCTCAGCTTCTACCAGGAGTCCTGAGCCCAGAAAGACTCTCAAAATGTAACCTCTCTCTGGAGGGGCCCAACCCTAAAAAGAATCAAAGATGATAGAATCTTGAAATCAGAAGACTTCTGAAATAATCATTCTGTTTTTCCTTTTCTCTGTTCAGAACCTGGCAGTCTCAGGCACCGAGTTAGAAATTCTCCTGTTGGGTCTGGGAACTTGATGTGCAACTTGGTATTGTCAGCTATTTCAGTAACATAATAGAAGTAAATGACATCACTGGAGTAACATTAAAATTAATTTTTTGAGACATATTATCCCATGTTTTGTTTTGTTCTTTTTTTTTTGCTTTTCAGTGGTTGTGCCTTTTCTTTTTTCAGTCTCTTTTATAACATGACACCATTTTATTGATACTCTTATAACCAGTTTCTCAGTTTATTTAATCAGAAGTCACTTTAATAGAGTTTATAAGTTTGCAAGGTCTATTTACCAACAGTAGCTTCTTTGTGGCTGTACAGAGCATACAGGTTTAGCACATTTATCTTAATATAACCTGAAAGGTATTACCTAGATATTTGAAAAGAATTTACGCCTATGTAATGGAACCATGGCTGTGTATTAACAATGCTGCAGTTTTGTTAAAAGATAGCCTTCCATGTTGAGATGAATTGAATCACGGCCCTGTTTAAAGGGGCAGGACTTTGACTGTGTAGTCCAGAATATCATCTTGACTTTTTTTTTTCTTTGTCTCTTTATCAAAAACCGGGACATTAATTTAATAATGTTGAAATACTGTATAAAGTGAACTTATTACTTTAAGAGCAAAGAAATTCCAACAAGAGGCAAAGACCAAATAAAGACAATTGGGAATTGTAACTGTGTATATTATTGAGGTTTGGCTGGAGAGATTTTGCATTTTCTCTTCCAAATATATTAATCATCTTGAGACAGGAAGAAGGGGGTATTTCAGCCAGTAAAGTATCTATGTTAAAGGAGTATTAATATTTCCAAACCATATAAAAGAGTTTGCAAATAATATGCACAGAGTTTGGAACAGAAAAGTATCATGCATTGGGAGGAAACTGAACAGAATATTGCAGCAGAAACAACTACTATTATAATGGCTATTTTCATTGTACAAATTATACATTTTTTGTAAATTAAAGGCTAAGGTTAGTTATGAAAGCTTGTGGGTTGTGGCTTTGGTTGTTATATGGACAACAGACTATTTAAGAAAAGCCAATAATACAAGGGAACTAAACATAAAAGTAAAAATCCTATCCATGTAACTTTCAGCAGGTCCACAAATATGTGTTCATTTATACTGGCAAAATGGATTGAAAATGTGACACCAGTGTAATACAGTTTTATTAAAATTGCAATAACCAATTGACAGAAAATCCCAAGGTGACCATGTAATCGTATTTCACTATTTGAACTAAATATTGTCTCTATGCTTAGAAAATAAATGAACCACTGAATAACTGTTGTTTAGGGCTATAGATTGGCCATACATTAAACTTTCAGCCTTCTGGAAGTATGAAATCACTAGCAGGACTTATGTGTGCTTGGGAGGGAAACAAAGCAACAAATAATAACATGAACAAACTTGCATTAGACATTATGACACAAGTACGCCATGACCCACAAGTCATTAGTGTAATGTCATTGTGGCTTATTATAGATGCTATTCTCATGCCTGATGGTTTGTTGGTCTGGCATAATTTCTGTGTTATTTCAGTATTGGGGATTGACCTTGATAGAAACTCAAGTCATGGTTTAAATGATTTGTTAATTTCAGTCACACAATTGCTGTACATAAATTGAATCAATGTGGCTGGATACTCAGCGTTCACATAAACCTAGACTTGAGAACAGCCTTCCTGTCCAAAATCATTCTTGCCAGATTTGTTGGTTTTAAATACTCCCACCAGGTATGGCCCATGCTAATGAGACCATGTTTTACACATCTGGTGGACCACAAGTTAGAGGAGGGAGTTCTAAAGTTTCACCAATTCAGTTAATATTGTTCTTTCTTCATTTCTTACAATGCAAAAACCAAAGTGAAACAAAATGATTGGAGATTTAGAAAATAGTTGGGGTAATGAAACGTCTGCAAGAAAACAACTAAGCTCAGAGAGCACCAAGGTCCCCTCATATGTTTCAAGTGAATATTATATTCTTATAGAATTTCTCTTATTGCAACATTTCCCCCCATTTTTTCTCATAATAAAATTTGCTCCATTTTTACCTCCACAGTCATGAAATGACAGATCAGGATTGACTAAGAGAACCTAGTCAACTGAATGATTAGGTGGGGTCTTTAAACTATTTTTTTTGTGTGTCTAACTCAGTTTTCTACCCATTACACTGCCCTGATTCTTTTCCCCCTCCATCGTGGAGGGGGACAAGGACTTTATTCAATTATTTTCTTCTCTGCTATTTTCATGTGAAGTGATTTGAAATGAATATTTATCTCAGATTTCATTATTGACACCTATAGAAGCATCGGAGTGGAGCTAAGACTTATTATTTTGGCATATTTATTCCAGGTCACTGCAAGGCTGAAAGCTTCCTCTTTTGAGATGCAGTTGTTTGATTAGAGATGTCATTTCACCCTTAAAGATGTTTAACCTCCTGTTATGCTTGCCACTAATATTTTCAGTTTCATCTCCCCAGTTTTTTGTGATGTTTCCAGCTTCTTATTCCAAACAATATTTTCAAACGTGTGTATTTCTCTCCCCCCCTTTTGAAGTCAAGGTATATTTTATAGTATAATTTCTCTGATAGCTGTATTTACATATAAATCTACCATGGGCCTCTACATACATGTGAGATTAAAAATTAGCTACACAATAATTTCTTCTTTATTTTATGCATTTATTTTATGCATCCTGTGTTTTAAAACCCATCTCATGGGGTTGTTAGTGGAAAAAGGAGGAGGATATGCAGCATTATGTACACAGAGTTAAATGATTCTTTGATCATGAAAGCAGGAAATAAGTAAATATAAATAAATAGCGTGTATTGTATTTTATCATAGCTAATTGCATCCGAGCATTTCTATTTGTATATAAATCATTATAAACCTATTAAGGAAGTTAAAGTTAGTAAATAACGCTAAAAGGCAACTAACACTGTAGGAGCAAGTGAGAACAAAAGACAATTTTGGAAAGGACTGCATCTGATTTGTACTATGCAGCTTCAGTCCTGTTAATATCAAAACCTTCTTGATCACATTGTTATTGCAATTTACTTTTGAGATTTCTATGTTGAGTGATGATATTTGCTTGTAATCCTGATATTTATTTATTTATTTATTTATTTATTTATTTATTTATTTATTTAGTCAGTCAGATTTATATGCTGCCCTTCTCCCATAGGACTCGGGGTGGCTCACAACAATAGAAAACCTGAAAATAAGTAAAAATTAAATAGTATTAAAACCAAATTTAAAATCCCCAGATACCCAACTTAAAACCTGCAGCAGATCAGGGAAGTTGGTGGAAGAGCCATGTCTTTAGGTCAGCGTGGAAGGTGCGGCGGTCGGGGGCCGTCCGGAGCTCGGTGGGCAATCCAATCCAGAGGGTCGGTATGGCCACAGAGAATGCCCTCATCCTGGGGACTGCCAGCTGACACTGTCTAGCTGAGGGGACCCGGAGGAGGGCAGCCGTGATAGACGCATAAGCATTTGCAGTAAGCAATATTACTGGGAAAATTATGATGCACAAGTTAATGCTGTGATAAACCCCTGTTTCTATGTTCTTGTATCCTTATGTTGAGTGCAAGTATGGAAATCATCAGGTTTGTATCATCATGTACAATTTCTGGCAGATGCCTATACTTTCCCAATCCACATTGTTCTTTTTCTATTTCTGCTTGGTACAAGTTGTAGAATACAAGCATCACCAAGCATTTTCCAGGCAAAAGCTCAGGATATAAGCATCATTTTCTTGGCAAGCTGCAATACGTTTGGGTGGACAAGTTAGGAGGTGTGACCTAAAATATGTCCATCTGGGGTTTGGCCACCCAGAAAGTGCAGCTGGTATAGAAAGTGGTATTGACAGGAATGTCCAGATAGTCCTGGTCCTAACACATAATGCCTGTACTGTGGGGGCTGCTTTAGTTACCAATTTGTTTTGAGATGTAATTCAGGGTAATGATAATACACCATAAAGACCTATATGGTTTAGGATTATGATTAAGGCAGAAGGTGGAACTAGTCAAGGAGAAGGGATGAGTTTTGCTGCCCTCTCCTGCTGGGCAAAGAATGAGAAAGCCAGCAAGCCAGCAAAGAAAGGAAGGGAGGATTATTTCAAACAAGAAGAGAGAAGAGGATGAAAACCGAATGAGAAAAAGACCAAAAGAACGATCTCTGAGCTCACCAAGTTAGAAGAAAAGGAAAAACAGAATTTGGGCAGCTCTTAGATGAGTTTCCTATATGATATTTTCCTACACACGATCTTGAAACATCCACTCAGTAATAAGACCAGATATTGGCATTCTGGTTAATGAAGACAGCGCCAGTTAAGGAGCACAGCAAATATTTAAACAGACTAGAAATAAGTAAATGTTCAATAGAATCTTCATTTTCAATTCACTATCAATGTATGAGAACGTATTGATGTCGCAGTCCTTGGGCTAATAAATTAGGCTAGATTTATTGCTAAACTGTGTGAAGTCTGACTGGTCAGTGGCAGTATCCAGTATTTCATACTCCCCAAACCTACAGCTTCACCTTTTATATATACTTTACAGAAAGCAGGCTGATAAATTTTTGAAAGTGCAAGTATGGGTGAAAAAATTAGTTTGTGTAGGTTAAATTTTGCCAAGGAAAACAAGGAAAGATTGGAAGACACTCACTGGGAAGATAGGATGGCAAGGAACTGGGTCAGAAGGGATAAAAAAAAATAAGATAAATTGCAGGATAAGTATAAAAGTTGCACTGAGGAGCAAAAGTCAGAATGGGTATCATAACAGTTGAGAGATGTAGAAGAGCAGATTATTTCTTCTTTCCACAAATTAAGATGTCTGTTTGCCCACAGATCCTGATTGCAGCTGACCAATTGTTTATAATGCATAGCAAATCTATTCAGTACAAAATATGACTGCTTCAGTCACAGCTGAGATGCTTGTTCAAACGGTTTCTTTTCTTGGTGAAATGCTTGGGAGTAACATCCATGTCCTTTCACAGTGATTTCTTTATATTTTACCAAGGAAGGCAGAGTTTGAACTAAGGAATCCGGAGCATTTTTGCTTGACGTGAACCAGGAGTATTTATATGTATGCTTGTACTTTTTTTCTTTTTAGCATTTTCCCACAAGTGCAGGGTCCAGTGTTTTTTTTTTCCAGATCAACTGATTTTTTTATCCATTAATTGTGATAGGATGCAAAATCACCCAACTGGCTTTCATGCCTAAAATCGCCTAGAACTCACAGTCTTCGGGTTTCTAACTACTACACCAAATAGGCTCTCTATTTGTACTCCTGTACATGCATCAAAATATAAAAGTTATAAGTCATTAGGCATGAAGTACAGAAGTTTTGCCTTTCATATTTATTTATTTACTTACAATTATTTGTATGCTGCCAACTTTATATTGCTGAACTATAACTCCAGCATTTTTCACCTTCAATTCAGCAATATCTGAAAGGTACTATTAGTTCCTCATCTTTTCCTTAGGCTTTTATTTAAACAATTCAAATGCAATGCTGAAATGTAGAGGAAGGGTTAAGAATGTTATTGACTCCACAATAGGAAAAGAAATTAGTAGGCAGGAATCTGAGAAGGCACCAAGTTTGTATCAAGCTGTCTTGGTGTATATTTGTGGCTTTGGGTTTTCATCCTTTCATTTATTTCCAGGGAGAATCATTACTGTTGGCAGCTTCATTTGGGGATTCAAGAGATGAAAGTGCCTGTGTTTAGTAGCTGGATAATGGCTGTAAAATGACGTTTTTAGAAAATACATAGCTTTGTAAAAGGCGAAAGATTTATACGATCTGAAGAGAAACCAGAGTATGGCTTTGTCATGCATCTGTGGTGACCCAAAAAGTCAGAAAGCATTGGATGATAGTTACACACGTCATCTATGTTTATTCAATCCAGTTATATATCTTTGGAAAATAGATTGTGTGATCATTTTCATAATTAGATAATTTCATATTAGATTTGCTAATATGAACTATCAGTGCAGACAAATATATCATTTGCAAAGCAATAAAATCAAGAAAGTATTTTGTCTCCAAAGTAAATTCAGCTATAAAAAGAAGTAAGGTAAATTGATTCTACCACTGTTAACTTGGACTGTATATTTTCACATGATGGTTTAGGAAGAATAGCAATAACTCCAAATGTTGCAGTGCCAAATATCAGCAATATCACCAAGATACTGTGGGAGATATCTCAAATCTTGTGAGATTTTGGCAGGATACCATGGGATACCATGGGATCTTCTTACACAAGATCTTGTGAGACATCTGTGTTTTTACATGTGATATTATGCAAGATGTTCTGAATTCTTGAGTTGTCCAGAATAATTTGTTAAGATGGGAAGTCATATAACTTTATTCGATTAAATAAATATCATTAAGATCTCACTATTATCATCCACTATTCATTATTTCATAACCCAATTCAGTGTTTCATAACTTAATTCACTATTTCATAAGATTTCAGGTGTTTTTTTTCTGGGTCTGGCAAATAACCTTGGTCCAACAGGCAAAAAATGGCTGATTCCCTTTTTCATTAGGCAAGTGAAGTGAGTTCTAATGAAGTAAGAACGGGACTGAATGAAAAATAAAGTTTTAACAAGCAAAATGCAATATTGCTGGCAAAGCTTTTTGCCATCTTGATCAGGTTACAATTATGAGATAAATCTCCCAGTAGGAACAAAGTAGGAAAACTCTTGGATGCGTGCTCTGAAAGGCTTCAGAAGATTTTTTGAGTGTGGAAAGAAGGGGTGAAGCAATGAGGGTTCCAAGGAGAGGTTTCTCAAGTATTGGTGCTTGCTTCATTCATTCCATTTAAGTGAACTTAATTACATTTAAATGCTCTTAAAATTCCCTGAGTCTTGGACAGGCAATGCTCTTATAGGATATTGCCTCCCTATACGAACGAAGGGAGGGACAATCGTCTGTTATAGACTCTTTGGCACATGGCAGATAGTCATACAATTTAACTTTAGAGTAATTTAGGAGTCATCTGATGTTCTGCTCCCCCAGTTAATGAGCCCTGGGGCTATGCAACCACTCAATGCTTCAATACAACAGCTCTTTGAAAACACTGTGAATACATGTATGATTATCCATTAGGCGATCATGTGGTTGAAAATAGTTTGCTAATTTTCTACAAAGCTCTATTCTAATAAAATTTGTGTGGCCTAGTTGGAATGTTTGTGAGCTGCTCCATGGCTGAAAAAGTTCTATAGCTATAAATAACAGAAAGAATGGCTACTATCTATTCACTGTATGCTGTTTGAATTAAGAACAGAATTGACCAATTTAATGGCAGTCTTCGTTCTTAAGTGTGTCCAGCAAAGGAAATCTAATGTATATGCATAGTTCCAGCTGGCAATTTCCTTTCAGCTGAAATAAGTATTGTAAATATGGAAGATTCAAGACTTAGTGGTTTTCAGTTCAATTTTTAATTCATTTTTACATACTTTCTAATTCAGTTTCAATTGAAAACTACAAAATATTCACAAAGAGTTTCCTATTTATGATTGGCTCAATTCCATATTCAGAAACCAGTCTCAGAAGCTGGTTCACATTTCCAGATCTGCTCTCTTTGTCTGAGTCACTTCCCCTCTTTGTATTTGCCTTTCCATTTCTGTATCACGAAGGAGATAATGTACTCTGCTTAGCTGTAGAGATTTCACAATGGAAACACCAGGCCAGTTTTAAGTAGGTTGATCAGCATCCCATTTTCTTTAATACTTTCATTAAGCAACGTATATGATGAAATCAATATAATCTAGAATATAAATAAGAGACATACAGAACTGTTTATTGCATTAAGTTTACATTTTTTATATTATACTGTTGGATTAAGTCAAGGTTCTGTGTATTTCAGTTTCCTATAATAATCACCTTGACTCTTTAAAGTGATCAGCAGTTAAAACATAGATGTGGTAGAATTTCTGTACTCCAACATCCAGATGATTAGTATACATTT
Source organism: Ptyas mucosa (assembly GCA_012654045.1). Classification (NCBI taxonomy): domain Eukaryota; kingdom Metazoa; phylum Chordata; class Lepidosauria; order Squamata; family Colubridae; genus Ptyas; species Ptyas mucosa. Next base: position 13,464 of record WNWU01000004.1, read on the forward strand.
GTCCACCATCTCTTCATACTGAAGCTTCATTTAGCTATTGTATCTAATTACTTGCTAGTTCTAACTTTATCTTGGTCAACCTGGTACCTTTTAGTAATGCTATTTATTTTTATATTTTGTATTACTTATATACATCTTAGTTGATTTTCCTTTTTGCTTGGGGTGAGCATTTTTAATGGCACAAGTATCAAAGAACGGCGATGTTATGATGCTGGAGATTGAAGAAGCTGAGAAGGCTTGGGCCTTTCTTAAAAATATTTAATATCTGCAGAGATGGGCTGCATTTACTTTAACAAAGGTTTTGCTGGTTATGAGCGCACATGCACCCCCTTGGGAGAGAAACGAAGCTTCAAACATACTCCTAATCAACTCAGACAGCTCTGTTGAGTACAGCAGGGGTGGCATGGATCACAGCTGGGCCAGCCAACGAGCCAGAAAGTTAGTTATAAATGGAAACCATAGCACGGGCGGGTGGGCGGGCCCAGCCAGCAATTAGAGCTAAGGGTTCTCCCGAACCCTTGCGACCATGCAGCAGCCCACCACTGAATATTTGGTATATTTAGTCTATTTTGCACTTTACTTTGACTAATTAATGAAAAAAGTGCCACCAAAGTTTAGTGTTTTTCTGTGGTATAAATGCAGGGACTAGAGACTATAAGTAATCTTTTCTCCAAGAATGGGGAACCACAGTTTCAGTATATGAGTGAAATGTGATTTACATTTTCTTTCTCCCTTCTAATTGGCAGGAACAATATTAGCAGAAGTGCATCCAAAATAACCTACAACATCTGTGCTTGATTTAGAGTGGTGCAATGCCTAGAGGTGGAGCTCTCACCTCACAATCAGGAGGCTGTGAGTTCAATCCTAGGTAGCAGCAGATACTTCTCTCTCTGGGCACGATGTGACAATATCTGCTGCGAACTCTGCATTGGCGACAGGAAGGGCATCCAGCCAGTAAACACTCGGCTCCATTCAGTTGCCCTGACTCCACCCCAATGCAAGGGGTTACGGGGTCATTAAAAGACAAAAAAAAAATCTATGCTTGATTTTGTTCTAAAGCTCTTTGTGCGAATCCAGACACTGCTCTTTTATTTTTTGCTTTCCTTCTAAATTCTTATGGTTATATAATATTAACAAAACCAAAAGGCAACTAGAAAATATAATTAATGCCATAAAGCAATTCATTGAAGAACAGCAACATATAGTAAATGCCATACTGTGAAAAAAGAAGTCTTTTTTCAAGGTCTTTTCATAACGTATGGGAGAATCCTGATTGATAATAAAATTCTGTACCCTGAGATGCATACGTAAAAGGAAATGTGAACATATATGTCTTTGCCATGAAATATCCTGTCAGATGAAATAATGTTGATTGAAACATCAGTTCACGTTTACCTCATCATTTTTTAAAATTATCATTTGGAAAAATAAATTGCAAGAATATTGTGTCCTGGGAGTAATTGTTCATAGCACTAGACTTTGGAAGTGCAAACCATTTACTAGCTTAATTGAGGAATCATAATGATTTGTTTAATAATGATTTATAAGCCATTACTCTTGCAGAGGATTTCCGGAGCCTGGTAATCTTGCAATCTAGGGATTCTAGAGTTTGCCTCTTTCAAAAAATAAATGCAGATTATTCAATCAGGATCAGTTCAGTAATACTATAGCAAAGTATAGGCCAAACTGTGTGCATTTGTGTATATTCCCTTATGTAAATATTCCACAATTAATTTTCAATTAGGAAATATTCAGGAGCAATATCATAATGACAGAGAATGTATATCATATTATTTCCATGTTTAACTGGTAAAATGGTCTTGTCTGTAAACCTGGACAACTGCTAATTGTTCATGTAATCTAGATGGACCAATAGTTAAAATGTGTAATTTTCATATTTTCTTGTGTGCATATTTTCCCACATTATTTTTATGAAGAGTTTCATATAATTTTATATAATTTTTTTTGCTTGGAAATCCAGTCATACACTTTAGCAGCTTATATTTACTAGGGACACTAGGTATAATTGGAGTGCTATATTATGCTTTAAGTGGGGCTTTACTTTAAGATGATTCAGAAGTTTCCATGGCTCGTCTATTAACAAAGAGTAACAGATTTAGCAGGGCTACCTGGTTTAGCAGGACATGGCATTGGTTCCTAATCTCCAACTCAAAATACTGGTTATCACTTTTAAAGCCACAAATGGTTTGGCATCCAGATACCTACAGAACCACCTTTCCCAACCAGGTTTGACTCCATGTGTGATCTCTGAGAGAAGGAATGCTAAGGTGATGAATTGGACAACTTAATGTTTTCTCAATAGCTATCCTGAGCTACTGAGGAATACTTTAAATCATAAAATGAGGAATATCTCCAACATAGGTATTCTTAAAACTATTTTATTCCACCAAATACAATATTTGTATTTCCTTACTTAGATTAGATGTTTATTAATTGTAAACCATCTTGAGTCCTTTTTTGAAGTGGGCTTATGTAGAACTACGTAAATTTTAAATTGAGACTATTCTGTCTTGTATATAATCTTAATATTATTTTCCTCACCATCAAAACTGACACAGCCAGAACATAGAACAACACAAAGAAGTAGTGCAAGATCAGAAAATGCAGAAAGCCCTACTGTCCCATTGTATCACCAAGAGTAAGACATGACTGAATGAATATCATCATTATTTTCTTCCTAATTAAAAAAGATAAAAATAATTTTTATTGGAAACGGAAAATATTTTTTCCTTCAGAGACTAAAGCTTAAAACTACACAGCTGAGGAGTTGAATTTGGCTTTGGAACTATATAACAGTACTGCAGATGGTTATGATAGTAGTACAGGATGTGTTTGATGGAAGAATGTTTTTCCTATGATAAAACAAACTGTTCACATGAATATAAGTCATGTTTTGTGACTTACTGGGTAAAAGTGTAGAGTTCTGTGATATTTATATGCTGCTTTTCCTGCAACAGGTTTGTGGCCGTTGGACAAACCGTTCTCACCAGGACTGGTATAAAAGAAATTAGATAAATATATGGAATATTTGGCTAAATCAGTGGTGATGGCATCAGATAGCTTTTTTTCCCCCAACATAAAGTTTTAGAAAATCAGACTATTTGTAAGTTAGGATTAGAATCCAGACCAAACTATCACATTCACATCTGGGAATTAAAAGACATTTGAAACCATTATCACCTGGGTGTTTTTCGTGGACATGGAGACTTGCAGCAGCTCCTTCGCAAATGGGCTCGGTCCCTAGTGGTTGCCTTCCTGAGCTAGGTCACCTGGGGTCTCAAGCCATCGGGATTCTGGGTGAAGACTTCAAGGATTTACAACTTGCCCAAGAAAGAAGATCGAGAAACATGGCAGCAATCCCGTCCAGTGGCTCCCTTGTGGCAACCCACGACTACTATCGAAGACGGTTGGGTTCCACCTCCAAGTCTGATCCTGGACACTGGTGGGCTAGTTTTTTCTTTGGAAAACACACCCATCCAGTGATGATAACTGTGTCGGAATCTCCAGAGAACTCAGGAACCCTCCAGGTAGCCAATGGCATGATCACCTGTGACCTGGCCCAGGAAGTCATGAGGAAGCGCCACACCAGCAAACCCAGAAAGTCCAGTGCAGGTTCCACAGCGTGAGGAAGGCCGGCATTCAACAGCTGCTGCTTCTGATTTGACCGCTAGGGGCTACAGCCCATTTTCTACTCCCCTTCCCTTTAGACTAGTTTAGGCTGCTTCTGAGTACTGAATTTAGACGTAGGGTTTTTATAAAAACAAAAACGACAACTATATATATAAAAAATCCACACGCACCATTCTTTTCTACTCACTTGAGGATCAACACAACTATGTCGTTTTTTCCACCACCTTGATAACACGTTTTTCTTTCGTTTTGTACTTGTTGAATGGGAACTAATAAAATCTGAGCAGCCTTTTAAACAAAAACAAAAATAAGACATCTATACTTTTTGCAAAAGTGGGATATTTTAACGATTATACTGTAAATTCTGAAAATAGGGAACTGAGGGAAAGAGAGATTGATTATTTAATGATTTAGAAAGATTATATTTCTTTGACATTATAGTGATACCCTCAGAGATGTAAAGGATAAGAATAGAAACTTCAGTGTCTGGTCTTCTACTCTTTACCTATTTCTCATTTAAATTTGAGAGAAGGAAAGGCAAATGCCTACTAGTTTCATTTATAGTCATTTCAGCATCCTGAAACAAGATTTTAAAAAATTCTTTTTATCTGCTTTATGTATTGATAAAGAGATGTATAAAATGAATTGTTAATGAAGAGTACTTGTTCTATGGAGGCCAGTTCTTTTGTTATTTTACCAGCTGCTATCAAAACCTGAATCATAATAATTTCCATTAACCTGATATTCTTACAATGTGAGCCACACACAGATTTTGCCATATGTGTCAAAACACATTCCCTCAATTCTCAATTCCCTGAATTAGGCAGAATCATCAATGCAATAACAACGTGTCATCACGTAACCTTGCTGCACCAAGAACTAGCAATGTTCATGCTGTCTTGGATAAAGGAAATTTCCAAGTATGAAAAATGCCATCTCTTCTGTTACTTTGTTTTAATGAGAACAATGACAATGCCATTAAATAGAAACAAATGTAAATATATAACATTGATGTTCCTAATATTATAACTGCCCACTAAATTCAAAATATTTATTTTTGGGTGATACTTTCCCAAACACCCTTCTGAATTACACCTAAACATTATGCTCAGTGATGAAATGCTCCCGGTTCGGACTGGATCGCCTGATCCGGTAGCGATGGCAGTGGGTGGTTCGGAGAACCGGTAGCAAAAATCCCTGTGGCCCCCCCCCATGCCCAGCTGAGCCGCACGATCATCAGCAGCTTTTTTTAAAAAAAACTTTTAAAAGCATTTTTTCTACAACCTCTTCCAACAAAAAAATGCTTTTAAAAGTAAAAAAAAAGCCTCTGATGATCGTGCGGCTCAGCTGGGATAGGAGGCTTTTCAAAGCATTTTTTTCTGCAACCTCTTCGGCCAAAGAGGTGGTAAAAAAATGCTTTGAAAAGTTAAAAAAAAAAAGGTGGCCACGCCTACCCAGTCACATTATACCCCCCACCAAGCCACACCCACAGAACCAGTACAGAAATTTTACATTTCACCCCTGATTATGCTGTATTCATAAATCCAATAATAATGTATAACAAGAATGTATTTAAATTATTTCCCTAGTATTTTGACATTAATCTCTAGAGTAAGAGTGCTTCTTCCCTGAAAAGGGACTAACTTTGCAGAAACACAAATGAATAGCCTACTTTGAGGTCATATTATTTGGTGCAATACTGAAAAGTAGCAGAATTTCCATCATCAAAGTACGGTAATTGAAAGCCGAGGAGTAAAGCCACTAAATAAGAACACTTCTGTAAATGGGGGTTCATAAGAACTCATAAATCAGTATTATTTATTTTAGTGTGAAAAAGTTATCTTGGTGCAAATACTCTGCTTTATTCAGAATTTGGAAATTACTATTTTAGAAATGACAACACACAATTCTGGAAAACTATTCAGGACACAGTTCTGAAGTTTTAGTCCTGTGTGAGTAAGTGAAACTCTGATACACAATTCCTTATTAAGGAGAATGAGAAGAAGGAAGAGAGGGAGAAGGAGGAGGGGAAGGGAAAAGGGAAAGGGGAAAAAAAGGAAAACAGTATTATATTAAGATATCACTGTTTGGAGGATTGAGGGCATTAAAGGCTAGGATGTGTTCCAATTGGAACAGACCATTATTTCCATTTAAGAAATATGCCTGATGAGAACAAATTTACCATATTGATGTGGAGAAATAATCTGGTGTCAGGCATTGCTCACCAATACTGAAAGAAATGGTACCAAGTCAGGGCCTGTTTGCCTTTCAGCCCAGCAGGGATGCAAGTATTGGGCTAAAAGTAATGTGTGAGATCTGAAGCCAGCTCTTAATTGCAGTTCTAAAATAAACCACACAGATAAACTAATCTTACTTTTAAATATAATTTTGGGGGTTTTGTCCTTAGCCTGGCAGCGCCAGAGTAACAAAGCTGAATGTAAAATTTTCGGGAACAGTCCTAATGAACAATGACAACTAATGACACCGTAGATTGTTGCCTCTCCAAATTAGCTTCCTTGTGATTCAGGGGACAGCTCATTTTGGACTCTTGTCTTCTTCTGTTACAATGTTAGCCTAGAACTCAAGTGTTGTATCCAAAGCTGCCCCCCAAATGAAAGAATAGTGCTCATTTTCTAAATAAAATCCAACATTCATTTATTTCCAACTTTGCACTGTTTTGATTATGTGCCATCAAGTCATTCTTAACTTTTACAACTACATAGATCGATTTTCTCCATGATGATCTACCCCTAACCTGGATAGATTTTCTACAGTAACCTAGTCTACACACCCTCTTCTTCTCTTCCCTTCTATCTTTCCTAGCATTACAGCCTTTTCTGGTGAGCTAAGTCTTCACACAATGTGATTGAAGTAGTCATTCATGCCTCAAGTGAGAACTTTGGGTTAATTTGTTCAGTGATCGATCAGTTTATTTTCTTCGCTGTCCAGCATATTCTCTTCAACATCAAAGTTCAAACAGGTTAAAAACTCTTCCTATTCTGCTTCTTTAAAGTCCAAATTTCACTTCCATAGAATGTCATGGAGAATACCATGATCTGCACAATTTTGATCTTTGTAAATATAAGCATGTTACAGCATTTGAATATCTTATCCAAGTATTTCTGCTCTACGAAGTACTGGTCTGTAAGGTATTTCAACCTTTACTCTTGACGATTGATGCTAAAAGGAAGAAGCTACCCACCATTTTAATATCTTTATTGTCAATTCTGAGGCTGGCTTATTCCAGTTGTTGTCATTTGTTTGGTTTTCTTTATGTTTAATTTTACTTCAATTTTTTCTCTCTGTTCCTTGACTATTAGAATTCATTCATTCATTCATTCATTCATTCAATTTCTATAGCCAACTCAACCAAGTGACTGTTTTGCATTTTGGCTATTAGAATAGTGCTATTAGCATAACTCAGGTTATTTTTTCTTCCTCTATTTTAAAATTGCACTTATTTTCTTCCAATCCAGCTTCCTTTAATATATGTTCAGCATATATAAAATGCATAAGGGAAGAGTACACAATGCTGTAAACAGTGAGTTTCACCATGTTCTGACCATACTGTAGCTTCCTAACCTGTATATACAGTAAACTTCTAATAAAGACAATGAGATGTTCTGACACTATATCCATCATTATGTCCATCATTTTATAATTTCTAACCATGTGGTTTTCTTGGTAAAATATAGTAATGGTTTATCTCTGCCTTTTTTCCAGAGCACTGCGGCTCCACTCCATCTGTGGGTTAATCCTCCTTTCTGACAGCAACTGAGAGAACTTAAATCGATAGCTCCCACTCCGTGCTCTAGCCACGCCTCCCCTTAATCCCCAGTCTTTCTCTCAGTTGCTGACAGACTGAGGTGGAAAATATTTAGCTCCGTGCTCTGGTCTTTGGGCGTTAGGTTTCTTTATTTTCTTTAGAGTAGTTTCTTTTCGGTGGAGCTTGGGGCTTCGTTAGTTTGATTTTTGTTTGGCTTTTACTTTTTGGTTTATTTGTCTGCCTGCTTGCTGGTTCTGCCTGCGTTGTGCCTGGGGTGCCTGGTCACGCGGAGCTTAGGCGCTGTGAGCGCCTCCAGCCGCCGGATTCCGACCCCTCGGGGCGGATCCGGCTCGTTGAAGTCAGGGGAAGGTCGGCGGCGGCCACCTTCCCTTTCAGATCGCTCCCCCGCCTTTTGCCATCTGCGAGGGGAGCGGAGGCAGGCACGGCGGCCGTCCCGTCAGGGCTCTGCGGGCGGCGCCGTTTTTTCCCTGGGCGGCTGAACAGCCGAGGCGAGTCCCAGGTGATTGGCGGCTATTGCGGCGACCGTCCCGGCAGGGCTCTGCGGGCGGCGCTGTCTTCCCTCTCTCTCCAAGAGCCGAAAGCGTTGAGAAGAACGAGCGCAGGCGAGGAGGAACGCCTGTTCGAGGTCGGCTTTGTGCGGCTGCATTGCTCACAGCCGAATCGGGACGACTGCACGTGGGAGGCTGAGTAAGCGGCGGGCGCCATTTTGTTCCAACGTGGCCGCCCGCCATTTTGTTTTCGTGTTGGTGCCACAGCAGATTGCCGGGAGAGTTTGCCTTGGGCACTCTACTTGAAAGGCCTGGCTCTGGAAGTGAGGGCTTGCCTTTCCCCCTCCCTCCTTGTCCCGTTTAGGGGCCATCTGCAGGTCCCTTCTCTCCCCTGTGCCGTGACCTGGTCTTAACGGCTGGGGATACTTGGGCGCGAAACTTCTCCCCTACTGCCTGGGGTCGTTTCTGTGAATCAAATTTCTTGTGTCAGGCTTTGGCTGCAATTAAGGGGGGGGGGTGCTCTTTGGCCCCAACCTCTACAGCCTTGCAGTTGGTGTGGTTGTGCCAGGGCGGTTTGGTTTACCCAGCTGCATATATATATAACTGGCTTGACACAAATTGAGTAATTTGCAGAAATTGATAATTTGCATATAATTTGCATAAATTAATAAATTTGCATATATTATCAGATTTGCATATAATTTGCATATATTAATAAATTTGCATATATTATCAA
>WNWU01000004.1:22135-59793 GCA_012654045.1 Ptyas mucosa
ATTTGCATATAATTTGCATATATTAATAAATTTGCATATATTATCAAATTTGCATATAATTTGCATATATTAATAAATTTGCAAAAAATTACATATTTTTAAAAAAAAAAAAAAAAAAAAATAGGCTGTTGCCTGGTGTTTGCAGAATGGCCGATTCCTCATGTTCCTCAGATTTGGAACGGGAGCCTAGCCCGGTTCGGCCTCCCAAACTTGCCAAGAAACCTTCGGGCAAGAGGAACCGTAAATCCCACCATTCTAGGGCGTCCTCTTCAGTGGAGAAGGACGCACTCCGAAGGCACAAGGCTTTGGAGAGGCAGTGGGAGAAAGCTAAAATGGCTACGGCCACGCCGGCTACCCACGTGGAAAGGGCCTCTCCAGGTAGTCCATCTGGTCAGACGCAGGCCTTATCAGGGAGGGTCTCGTCTGCTCCTCTGTCACTTTCCAGGGGCATCTCTCAATCTCTGCCAGATGTATCCCGGGCGGGGTTGGACGTTGACCATAGCCGAGGCCGCCAGCCTTCCCCCGCTACGTTCACACCCACAGCTGCTGGGCTGAGAACGGTGGCACAGCCTGGCGTGGGACCACAATTTGACTTCCAGATGGTGCTGTCTACGGCTTTAGCCTCTATCATGGCGGCAAGCGCGCAGACTGCGGCTCAGGCTTCTGTTCCGGGACCTTCCCAGTCGTTTCCGGTGGCTCCTGTTGCTCGCAGATCCCGTGAGCCTGCGCAGCCCGAGACAGAATTATCCCGACGATGAGTTTTCGGAGGACGAAGGTCTACTACCGGATTCGCCCGCCTTTACGGGTCTGTTCCGACCGGCTCTGTTTAAATCCTTGCTGCACAAGGCACGCCTGACTACTAACTTGGGATCGGTGGGGGCTCAACCTCCACCTTCACAGTCTGAGGTTGGGCCGCATGATGCCTTGTTCAAGCAGACCAAGATGGAGAAGGAGTTTGTGCCGTGCCCTCAACTGTTTACTGATGTCCTGCAGGCTCCGTGGGGCCAGCCGGGTTCCTCGACTGCGCCCACGAACTTGGACAAAAAGTTGTTTTGTTCAGCGCCCGAGTTGGACGCTCTGCTGGAACTGCCGGTGGTGGATGCCCCAGTGGCGGCACTGACTTCGCAGTCGTTGGTGTCGGGGGATCCCCTGGAGGGTTTGAAGTCGGAGGAGAGGCGCACTGAGTTGGCCTTTCGTAAGGCGCATCAGGCGGTAGCTTGGGCCGTCCGTTCGGCTACGGCGACATCATTCTTCAACAGAGCCTCACTAATCTGGCTGAGGCAGCTGCAGGAACGCCTTCCTCCGGAGGAGAGACGTTTGCACCACGATGTTAATAAGATTATCGCAGCCACGGAGTATTCGGCGGATGCTTCTCTGAGCTCGGTCAAGTTTGCTTCCAGGGCTCTGGCGGCCTCTGTCACGTCTCGCCGTTTGTTTTGGTTGAAGCCTTGGAAGGCGGATGTTAAGACGAAGTGGAAGCTGGCAGCGGCTCCGTACAAGGCACCGGCGCTTTTTGGGGCTGCTCTGGATCCGGTCCTTGTGGAGGACAAGGATAAGCGGAAGGTTATGCCGTCGTCTTCTCACAAGCGAGATAGGCGTTTCACGCCCTATTCCTTTCGCCAGCCCTTTCGTCAGTATCCCGGGGCCGGCGGGTCCCCCAGTTATCGTCAGCCATTCCCAGCAGCTGATCGGTTTTCCGGGAGACGTGGATTCCGTGAGAGAGGTGGAAAGCAGGCGTCTTCGACCCGGCCGTTCAGGGGAGCCGGCCCCAAACCTTTCCGTCGGGGCAAATGACTCACCGCCGGCAGGGCCAGTCGGCGGTCGTCTTCGGTTCTTCCGGAATCAGTGGGAGTTGTCGACATCGGACCTGTGGGTACGGCGCACTGTAGCAGAGGGGTTGTCGATCGAGTTCTTGGATCGTCCCCCTGGGCGATTCCTCCGTTGTCCCGTTCCGTTGACAACCGAACGTCGCAAATTGATGCTGGAGGAGATCTCGCACCTGTTGGAGATAGAGGCGATAGAACCGGTGCCTCGGGATCAGTGGGGGACCGGATTTTATTCAGTTCTGTTTTTAGTTCCCAAAAGTTCGGGCGGAGTCCGGGGAATCCTCAACTTGAAACAGTTGAACTTGGCAGTGCGTTATCGCCGTTTCAAGATGCACTCTCTGCGCTCTATTCTTGCTTCGGTGCGGCGGGGGGATCTCCTCCAGTCCGTGGATCTTCGGGAGGCGTACCTCCATGTTCCCGTCCACCCGGCACATCGGCGGTTTCTGCGCTTCGAGTTTGCGGGCAGGCATTACCAATATTGTGCGATGCCGTTCGGGCTCTCCTCCGCCCCACGGACGTTCACCAAGTTGGTTGCGGTGGTGTCGGCTTCGCTCAGCTCGGTTCCAGTGCGGACTCTGTGTTACCTGGACGATGTGCTGGTGCTGTCGTCGTCTCGGGTCAGGGCGGTTCAGGACATGGACCTGGTCTTGAAGGCGTTCAGGGCGCATGGGTTCACGATCAACGTGGAAAAAAGTCACTTCGTTCCGTCCACGTCGATTCTGCATCTGGGCACCATAATAGACTCTGCGAGAGGACAGGTGTTTTTGTCTCCGGACAGAGTGAGAGACATCTCACTGTTGCTGGACCAGGTGGTCTCCCAGAGATCGGTGCCATTGTTGACCCTGTCGAGACTGTTGGGGAAGTTCGTCTCCTGTTACCAGATCGTCCCTTGGGCGAGACGTCATTCGCGGCCGCTGCAGTGGCTTCTCCTCCCCTTTCAACGGTCGGGGCGAGCCAGTTCGTTGAGGAAGGTTCCTGTTCCCCCCCAGGTCAGGCTGTCACTGCGTTGGTGGAGATCGGCGGCCATTCGGAGAGGTTGTCACTTCCTGGGCCTGGACCGGGTGGTCTTGACCACGGACGCCAGCCTTCACGGCTGGGGTGCTCACTTGTCCAATCGGGTGGCTCAGGGTGTCTGGACCCTGGCCGAGAGTGCCCTGAGCATCAATCTGCTGGAACTGCGGGCGATCAGGTTGGCGCTTCGTCATTTCAAGGCGGAGATTCGGGGGCGACACGTTTTGGTCCTCACGGACAACACGTCGGCCAAGGCGCACGTGAACCGGGAAGGCGGTACCCGGTCCCGGAGCCTGATGTTCGAGTCGGAGAGGCTGTTCAGCTGGGCAGAGCGGAACCTGTCATCGATTCGGGCGGACCACATTTCCGGCACAGCAAACGTCCAGGCAGATTGGCTCAGCAGGGAGGTGATCGACCAGGCAGAGTGGCAGCTTCATCCTCGTCTGTTTCGAGAACTGACTCTCCGTTTCGGGGATCCGGTGGTAGATCTCTTCGCCACTCGGGCCAACGCCCAGCTTCCTCGGTTCATCTCCCGTTATCCTTCGCCGATGGCCGAAGACACAGACGCTCTGCGTTGCCGCTGGCCTGCGGGTCTGCTGTACGCCTTTCCTCCGGTCACGCTGATCCAGCAGGTCGTCCGGAAGATCTTAGCGGAACGAGCGAGGGTGTTACTTGTGGCCCCGTTCTGGCCTCGCCGGCCCTGGTTCCCGGACCTAGTGGAGCTATCGGTTTCCGACCCGTGGGTGATTCCCCCTCACAGAATTGCCCTGCGCCAAGGGGCCATCTCTCACCCCGAGCCGCAGTGGCTCCAGTTGGCCGTCTGGGATTTGAGCGGCTCCTCCTGAGGAAGGGCAGGCTTCCGGATCCTGTCATTGGCATTATCCAGGCGGCTCGTCGACCGTCGACAACGCGGATTTATGAGGCGTCTTGGTGGGCGTTTTGCCGTTGGGCTGCTGAGAGTCACGTGGATCCCACGTCGGCGTCGGTGCAGGATGTACTTGGTTTCCTTCAGGCGGGGTTTGAGCGGGGACTCGCCCCGGCTACGTTGCGTCGCCAGGTGGCGGCTCTGTCGACTGTGATTTCGGTTCCTCCTTTCCAGTCGTTGGCGCATCATCCCTGGATCCGGGGGTTTCTTCATGGCGCTCGGAATTTGCGCCCGGCGGTGGTCCACCGTTATCCTACTTGGGATTTGCAGTTGGTTTTGCAGGCGCTTACCGTTGCGCCCTTTGAACCGTTGGGGTCGGTTTCGCTTAAGTTTCTCTCCTTTAAGGTAGCCTTCCTTCTGGCAGTCACGTCGGCGCGGAGGATTTCGGAGCTTGCCGCATTGTCGGTCAGGGAGGACTTGTGCATCTTCCGCCCTAATACGGTTGTGCTTCGTTTGGATCCGGCATTTACACCCAAGGTGAACTCGTGGTTTCATCGCGCGCAGGAGATCGTTTTGCCGGATTTTTGTCCTTCGCCTCGTCATCAGCGCGAGGCCCTTTGGCATACTCTGGACGTTCGTAGGGCCTTACGTCGGTATATCCGCAGGACGGCGGCTTTTCGGAAGTCGGAGGCCCTTCTCGTGTCTTTTCACCCGGCCTCCATGGGTCAGAAGGTTTCCTCGGCCACGGTGGGTCGGTGGATTAAGGCTTGTATAGCATCCGCTTACGAACGTCAGGCGAGGACTCCTCCGTCGCGGATTTTGCCTCATTCAACGCGGAGTGCCGCTACTTCTGCGGCTTGGTCGACGCAGGCGTCGGTGTTGGACATTTGCCGGGCTGCCACTTGGACTTCGTTGTCGCCGTTTATACGGCACTATCGGATTGACTCTTACGCTTCGGCCGATGCCTCGTTTGGCAGGAGGGTCTTGCAGAGTGTTGTGCCGGGGTCTTCAGGGGGGAGCAGTCCGCCTCCCGGCCCTGTGGTTTGAGCTTGGGTATGTCCCACAGATGGAGTGGAGCCGCAGTGCTCTGGAAAATGGACGTTGTCTTACCTGAACGTCCTTTTTCGGGGCACTGCGGCTCCACTCCATTCCCTCCCCTTTCGTTGCTTTTGGCGTCCTGCTGTTGTTGGTTGTTGATTGTGTTTTTTTGGTCTGAATAAAGTTTGTTGTTTCCTTGGTGCTGAGTCTTCGTTCAAGACTGGGGATTAAGGGGAGGCGTGGCTAGAGCACGGAGTGGGAGCTATCGATTTAAGTTCTCTCAGTTGCTGTCAGAAAGGAGGATTAACCCACAGATGGAGTGGAGCCGCAGTGCCCCGAAAAAGGACGTTCAGGTAAGACAACGTCCACTCCTGTGGAGTATGCCTTCAGCTAGGTAGCTAGGATGACTGTCACATCTTGGGTGACCCTGCTAGGAATATATATTTTTGGAATACATTCCTAACATTCTTCCTCATCCCTGTCAAGTTGAGTACCCCATGCCATGATGAAGTGGCACAACAGGACTTTGAGGAAGTGGGTTTCTTTATCCACAATTAAATACTATTTAAATTGCTAAGTGGTGTATTTTGGTCAAGAAGTAGCTTTATATTAAGGATTCTCTTCCAACATTATTATTTGATGAAAGGTTTTCTATGAATAGGAAAGAATGATGGCTGGAACTGTTTGCTAGTTGTGGGAAAATATTGCTTCTCGGTTCCTGTGATGGAGTGTACATTTTTTCAGAAAAATGCACAGTGAGTGTTTTATTCATTTAGTTCCACAATATATTTAATTCCATCAGTCAGAAAGGACATCTCGCTTGCTTGTCACCCTGAATAAAATGCACTCCTAGTTGTCTTTATTCTATTCTGCAGAACAGAGCTTGGCGCTAGTAATGCAGAACTTCTATGGCTTGAGCTGCTAAAACCTTCTTGTAACAATGAAAACATGAATGCCAAAGCTGCTGGATAGCTGGGTCTGTGTTCTCTGGGTGCTCAAAGGGAGATTGTGAATAATTACATCTAGAACAGATTTGCTTGCATGTACTTAGAGCAGCTTTTTAAAATCTTTCTCCAATTTTTTTCAATAGTTTTGCTTCCCAAGAGCATAATAAATTTTGATGATTATGCAGATTGATATTTTTCTTTCTTACTGAAGGTCAGTAGGATTTTAAAAAAATGTGGTAGACTGAGGCAACTACAGTGTCAGTACTCTCTGAATACTCCTTTGAGATAAATTTACTTGACATTTATTTTTGCATTTGAGTTCCCAAATCTCCTGTAATGTCTCTTCTTCCTTGCAGGTATGGTCCTGAGTGGGTTCAGTGGATAAAGTTTGTTACCAAAATATTATATCTTGATTTAGCAAAACATTTGACAACTTTCCTATCACATTCTAATTAATTAGTAAATGTGAACTAAATGTTATGATTATTATATAGCTTCAGAGAAGATACCTAAAAGGAAAGTTTGTTTTCTGGAACAATTTTCTCAGCAAAGGATGAAGTTGTAAAAATTCTAACAACTGAATTAGTTCTGTTTAGAATCAGTACATCCCTACCCACATAAGGCAAGATTTTCTAGCAGTCTTTCTGGCAAGAAAATAGGTCTTTTCATTGATACCAAGAAGCTTGCAACTGGCTGCTTACATATGTCTCTTGTGGATTTATGAATCTGGGACTTAACTATTATACCTGTCTAGAAAACTGTATTTAAGAATTTATTAATTGTTCCTCAATAAAATGCCATAATCAGTAATCTGCTGTAATGGCTAGCAATGACACAATCCCTTTTAAAAACTCTTCAGCTTTCTCATTAAAAATGTGAGTAAGACGATGGAGGTAATGCGTATGTATTGTTTCTCGTTCTTTTGATCAGAGCACTCAAACCTAAATCCCATAAAGATGATACAAAGGAACTGATCACATATAGTCTTGAGAAGAACAAACAAGGGGATAAAGATAGTGCTGTTTAAGTATCTTGTCCCATAGAAAAAAGCAAAACAAGATCTAGTCTCTATCATCACAGAGGGCAGATTGTGGTATAATAGATTTAAGCTATAGAAAGACCAATACCAGGTGTACATTAGAGCAGTTTGACAATGAAACCAATTATATAGAATGGTGGTCCTTCTATCTCCTTCACCCAATAAGCTTAGATAGAAGCTAGACGATTTTAATTTGGATTGCGTAAAGATGGAGTTAACTCAAATGACCCATTCTACTTCTTTAATTCTGTGATTCTAAATGATTCACTGAGTCTGTTCAGAAACTTGTAACAGTGTAAATTATACACGGTGGTTTGTGGGATGTAGCTACTTCCAAAGGTAGCCAAGATTGCTATTGGATCGGGTGATCCGGCCCGATCCGGGAGCATTTCACCCCTGCATTATAGCCTTTTGTGTTGTATCAACTTTAGTCTTTGTAAAGAATGTCAGATTTAGTTAAGAAATGTGGGAGGGCACTGAATCCAGCTAATCTGTTAACTTCTGACTGGGTATCTGGAACACTATTTTGAAGGAACGGTTGTAGGCAAAATTGAAACTGTCAGGATAGATTTCCAACTACTGCTACATTTGATTCCTTCTCCACCTCCAAGCAATCCTTGGAAATTTAAAGCAAAAGGAGTATTTTGCTAGTTAGTGAATATATATAGAAAATCCTTATTATGAACATAATTACCACTTCCCTTCCATTGCTAACCAAGGCAATTGTTAAGTGAATCATGCCTGATTTTATGATTTCCCCCCTACAATTGTTAAGTGAATTATCAGTCGTTAAGAGAATTTCCCCTTTGATCTTGCTTGTTAGAAGCCAGGTGGGAAAGTCACAAATGATGGTCACATCACCCTGGGACTCTGCAACCATCATACATACATGTCAATTGCACTGTAACTGAATTTTGGTCACGTGGGGATGCTGCAAAAGTTGTAAATGTGACAACCAGCTATAACTCACTTTTTTCAGTGCCATTGTAACTTCGAACAGTTGCTAAACCATTATAAGTTGAGGACCACCATTAAAGGTAGCCCATCATTGTTCTAAGCTGTTTGATATTTAATAACTATCAACATCAACAAAATTAAAATATTCCTTTCTATGATTTGGATACAATGTACCTCCATATTCCTAAGACATTTTGGCTGTGGCATCACATCACATATTCATGTTGACATGTTAGTACACTATGAACTAATAGGAAAAATCATGATTCAAAATCATCTCAATATATTTAAGCACTAGGCCAAATCCAATGGGGTAATGGTCAAGAGTAAGAAGGGTTAAGTTATGTGAGTTGGAAAAGGGACATGATTAGTGAGTCTCTTCTGGCAACAGTCTATGTGAGAAGGATATGATCCCTGTATCCTTCTCACATACTGTGTCCAGAAGAGTTTCTTTAATCCTGTCTCTTTTCCAACTCACATGACTTAACCCTTCTTACTCTTGAACATTTTTCCTATTAGCCAATTCTCTTTTGGTTGGTTTCATCTGTAAATTTAATAAGCAAATTACCCTCTAGATAATAAAGATACTGAATAATACCAGCCAGAGGAAGAAATCATGTGGGACTTTATCCAATATTTCTTTCTAAGTTAATGCAAAACCATTTGGAAACATTCTTTGAGTGTGGTTGTGGAATCAGAGGCCAGATGGGAGATCTGCTATAACAGTGACAGTCCAGCCACATGCTGCTTTGTGTTCTAAGTGAATTGATGCTGGGTTGTGATAAGCAGGAGCCACATTGGTGATGTCTTTACATGCAGTTTTAGAAATCTTACTGTACAATAGTAAAATACTACAGTATAGGGAAAACTCACACATTGCAGCTCTTTTCATTCTGTAGAGCTAGCATTAAAAATAGCTCTTTATCTTGGAATATACTATATTGCAATAGCGTTGTGAAAAATGCAACAATACATGTTAAAATAAAAGCTTTATATGAAGAAACAATACATTTGTTGGTTGGATATGAAAATAGATATGTCACAAATGGGTTTCCTAGGATATCCATTCCTAAGCAAGGCCGTTGGATATCTTGGGCTGATACTTGTTATGAGGAACATGCAAGATGGTGCAGCTGAGAATCAATTTAATTCCTTTTCTAGACATAAACCAGTGCCTATCATGAAATAAGAACTCTCTCCATTCACCACTTTACAAGTGTAACACAACAAATTGTTGTCACAGGAGCATACTGGTAGTAGTGTCTAAATAGGATCATCCGCTCGCAATGCTCTTTTGTGCCCTTTTGTTTTTTAGTTTGCAAACATTTGCTCTCCACATCACTGTCCATCCCTGGATTAGCCTTAGGGACTGAATAGTACATACCAGTGCCAGATAATTTGTGGAGAAAGCCATTTGGGGCAAGTCATTTCTTTGGAATCTTCATTGCTCTGACTTGGTGAATCTCACACAAAGCTGCTATTGTATGTGCAGTTCTGTTTCCTTCTCACATGGCATGCAATCAGGATTTCAGTAAAAAGAGATTCCTCCCTGCCTGCGAATAAAATTCCCGTTGAAGATCACCCATAAACAGCCTGTGTGGCAAGAACTAGCCAGTGACAAGGAATTCATTAACCTCAGGCAGCTAAAGGAGCCAGAGGTACAAGTATACCAAGTGGAAGGCAAGAGAAAACTAGAGTCAGCATTGTTAAGGATTGGCACTGTAGATACAAAAAAACCTCAACAACCCTTGATTAGTGCAAATGAAAGCATTCATTTTAGTTCATAATGATTCCTTGTAGCGTGTTAATCATTATTACTTGTGCGTACTTGGGCAGCTGACTGAAGGAAACATTTGTAGATTCTGAAAACTCTGGAAATCTTGGCACCAGCAATTTGTTCCTAGTAGAAAAATCTAGTACAATATCTGCAGTTGTATTGGTACGTGTAAACTGTTGCATTGATTTCCTATTTGGATTTGTTCTGTCTGTTCCATAATTGTGAGCTATTTCTGTCTCTCATGATTATCTCTTGGTCTATTAATTGAACCCTATTATGTCGTCATTGTATTTAAATGGGAAAACTAGGAGTAAAATAATTCATATAAAATCTAGTAAATATTACATTTTCCAAAACTGTTTTTATCAAACAATATAATAAGGGATGTTTAGCAATCAGTGTACATATATAATTTCACTTCTGCTCTTCTACCCTTATATCTCTTAGGGGGCATTAAGAACTTTTTGTTTTAAAGGTTCAGTATTATATATTTTAGAAATAGGATACACTGCGATTAAAACAAATCTGACACTATTATATGCCACTTAAAACAAAAGCAAATGAACTGGATAAATATTTGTCTTTTGGAAGCTGTAATTAGGTTAGATGGCAGGTTGGGGAATACTTCATTACATTTTTTGCTAACTGAACTCATGATTTTGGCTGCAGCAAGGTAACCAAACTGGTCTTTTAGAATTCATAGAAAGCATCTGATTGAGTAAGCCAGAGAATGAAGGCCCTGGAGAGTCTCGCTGGCTCCTTGTGAATTATTCACTTCCAGCTTGGCAGCTGCTAATCAATGCGCTTCACCTACTTCCCTTTTCACAATGGGATACTCAGTTTTTATGTTTCTTTACTCAGTTGTGCTTTGTTTTAGGACCACAGAGCACCATGTAAGAACAGGGGCCGTCCGGAGAGCTTGGCTAATTTAACCCCACATGAAACTGTCTGTCCTCACTCACACTCTCTCCCCCCCCCCCCCCCCTCTCACACACACACGGCATATGTACATATTGTAGCTTAGACCACAGTTGGAGAAACTAAGCTCAAATGGACTTTTGAATATATTTTGCATTGATTTCTAATTTTGTTTCCTGCTGTGGAGAAACTCTTCAATCAGGCTGCATATCTCAACGTGTACTGCTTAAGCCTGATTACGCATATAAATAAGACAAAAGTAAATTAAGATATGCTTACTTTGTAAATTGCTCATTCAAGGAGCTTGGTAAACTGAACAGTAGTAGCTTGGATAAATGGCTTTGTAATTAGCTAACGGGTTTATGTAGGATCTAATTTCATCAATGCATTTCCATATTTGGTTTATTTTATTTGGTTTTTTAATACCATGATGTTAAGCTGCAGATATACAAAAGGAGGAATGACAATTTTAAATGCATTATTGTACAGTAAATAAAGAGAGCCAGACTGATGTAATAGTTAAGACATTGAGCTGAGAAGTGAACTGAGAGATCATGAGTTCTAATCCTATTTTAGGCAAGTACTCATACACGCATGGCATGTAGTTGGATCTTTGGACCTTTGATTTCCTGAATTGAATTATTGGGGACCTTATATTTCCTCAAAAAGTCTGGGCAAATTAAGTCTGATTGTATTAAGTAATTTTCTGCATCAATAGAGACATGGTTTTGACTATACTTTTGTTTTGATTTTTGCTGCACTAACCATATGATTCCATCCAACTTGCCCAAAATGGTGTTCTTTTAGGTGAGAGTCCAACATTACTCAGACAGGCATTCATTCTTAACCTAACCTCCACTATCTATCTAGCTCCTACCTGCTCCTTAGTTTTATTGTACCTTGGAAGGATATTTTAAACAATGCATTTTAGGGTTTAAGAATTGCTTTCTTTTCATCTGCATTCCTTCCAAATGAAAGACCTGCAATGTTTGTTACAAGAAGCTTGGGGCCATTAACAATTAAACAGTTTGGTTTCAGGAAAAAATTGTCATGTAATCTACAACTCCTACACTGCAGAAACATTTGGACTACACAACTTGACCAGGGTAAAGCAATAGACACAATTTACATAGACTTCTGTAAAGCCTTTGATTCAGTGGCACATGACAAACTACTGTTAAAACTACACTCTTACGGCATTTCTGGATCACTGCACAAATGGATAGCTGCATTCCTGTCAAACAGGCAACAAGTAGTCAAAATAAGGAGTGCCCTATCAAACCCTGCACTAGTTAACAGCGGTGTCCCCCAAGGCAGCATTCTGAGACCCACTCTCTTTCTAATTTACATAAATGACCTTTGCGATCATATTATAAGCAACTGATGGCATAAAACTATTTAACACCACTGACAATACTGCTGCCCTGCAAAGGGACCTTGACTATGTGTCTGAATGGTTGAACAATTGGCAACTTCAAGTCTCAACCAACAAATGCACTGTTTTACATATTGGCAACAAAAATCAGAACACTAAATACAAACTGGGTGGATACGACCTCGTAGACGACCCTCACTCTGTCAAGTACCTAGGAGTATACTCATTTCAAAAGTTCTAAGCCCCAGAACTCACTGTAACAGCATTACCAAAAATGAATTAAGAGTTGTTAACCTAATTTTGCGAAGCTTCTTCTCTGGTAACATTGTACTGCAAACCAGGGCATACAAAACCTTTGCCAGACCAATTCTCGAATACAGCTCATCTGCCTGTAATCCACACTGTATAATGGACATTAATACAATTGAGCGAGTCCAGAGGTATTTCAGGAGAAGAGTCCTCCACTCCTCTGTTCACAATAGAATACCTTGTGACACCAGGCTTGATATTTTGGACCTGGACAACCTAGAACTTCGCAGCTTATGGTATGACCTAAGCTTAGTACACAAAATTGTCTGCTACAACATCCTACTTGTCAATGACTACTTCAGCTTCAACCGCAATAATACATGGGCAAACAATAGATACAAACTCAAAGTAAACCACTCCAAACTTGATTGCAGAAAATACGACTTCAGCAACAGAGTGGTCAATGCCTGGAATGCACTACCTGACTGTTGTTACATCCTCAAACCCCAAAACTTTAACCTTAGACTGTCTACTGTTGACCTCACCCCATTCCTAAGAGGTCTGTAAGGGGCATGCATAAGCACACCAGTGTGCCTACTGTTCCTGTCCTACTGTTCCCATTTATTATTACTCATTTAATATGTATATACTTATACCTTATAATTATATGTTTATATGTTATGTTCATACTTATACTTGTTTTCTCATACATGCTTGACAAACTAAATAAATAAAAATAAATGAATAAAATTAAATAAACTTTTCACTGGACTTCCAGTGCTATGGCAAACTGAAGATATCTCTACAAAAGTAAAGCCAAAGACCATGGCAAAGACGGAAGAACTGGTGAGTAGACTGGTTCTTTGGATTCTCTGGATAAGTAGAAGGTGGGAGATCACTTACATGTGCTCCAGATGGTTGTTCCTCAATAGGAGACCACAGAACAGTGATCTTCCAGGAGTTTGAGTGCTAGGAGACAAAGATTAGCCATGTTGTTTGCAACATGAAGTAAGCCTTATAAAGGGCACTAAGTCTTGTTATATGGATTTCCGTATAGATAAGGAATAGGATTTGGTGTGAGAGAGATCTATTTGAAACTTTATAGATGGTGAAGGGTTACTAAATTGGTCTATACGTGTAATGAAGATTAGAAATAACTTCTTTATATATTTCTTTTCTTTTTTGTTATCCTATTCATTCTTTCCTCTTTTTTCATTTTGCTTGCACTTTTTCTTTCTTACTATTCTTTTTCCTTTCTAAGTTTACTTTATATTAGCTGTTATTATTATAATTTCCCTTTTTGGAAATAAGGGGATCTATGTCACAAGGATTGACTATATATTCCTCCTTCCTCTTTAAACCTGAATGACTAAATTTTAAAAATATTCTAATTTCAAAGTTCATTTAAAATGTGATATCAATTATACAACTAAATAACCATATTATGGTTATATAAAATTATAGCAATAGCACTTAGACTTATATACCACTCCCCGGTGCTTTACAGCACTCTCTGAGCAGTTTATAAATGTCAGCATATTACCCCCAACAAAGGCTCCTCATTTTACTAACCTTGAAAGGATGGAAGGCTGAGTCAACCTTAAGACAGACAGGATCGAACTCCAGGCTATGGGCAGAGTTAGCCTGCAATACTGCCTTTTTACGACTGCACCACTTATGCATGCACACAGAGAGAGACACAGATACACACACCACTATATGGTTAAAAAAAAAAAATCTGCCCCTAACAAACTACTTAAGAATGGGAGAGGGGGGAAAGACAAGCTACCTGCAGGAAAGGTCCATTCCAATATAATTTATTTTCAGATAACTAGTAATGGGGCATTAATTTTAGGGCAAAGGTAGAGCGGTAATCCTTGTAATCCTTGTTATCATGGCCCCCAAACATGTTTTTAGTGATTGCCAGCGGGTTTGACTGCACTGCCAAATTTGGTTAAATACTATTGCTGTTAAATCTCATTCAAGTTGAGCTTTAACTCTCATGACTTTATAGATTCATCCATAGAGAAACATCTAGCCATCCTTGGCTAATTTCTGACAAGGTCAGTAGGTTTGCAACGTGGATGACAAACTTCCAGGAAAGACACTAGACTGCTCAGTTGAAGGCACCTCTGAGAAGAACAAAACAGTCAACCAAACCAGCTACACAGAGTCTTTAGTTTTACCTTTATGGTGTAAATTAGCAACACTATTTCCTATTGTTTTTAGGTGGCATATATTTAAATCATTTAAAAATGAGAGCTCAAAAGAAAGTAAAAGAGGACACATAGGAAATCATATGCCAAACATAATCATCATTCTACTATTGTTAGTCTCCCATTCACCGCAACATTTGTCCTTTGAATAAAACATTAAATGCAGCACTACCCAAAGCTTGCCCTCTTCTGCTTTGGTGCATGAGGAGATCTTAATGTGAGTGAAATTAAAATAGTTGATTGAGAAATTGTATTAGTAGCTGAGTCCTGTTTTTTGGATCTTCTGAATCAATTGCATTTCCCATGTCCCCCAGGATTTTAATCTATAAAGCCAGGAGCTCTATGGCAGCAAAGGGAGTTGCCTTGCTTTATCTCCCAATATGCTGCTCAACCAGAATCAGGTGAAATTGCTATGGCAACTAGCAGATGACATTGAGTTTTGTTGCCTTGGAAACAAGGACAAAAGTCCAAGAAAAGGCCCATCTGTAATTTCATATTTCCATATGCCTATTTAAACTACTTTATTTTATTTTTACAAGAGAGACAGGTGATACGTACTTGTTGTTTAATATGGCCCCATCTGTGTGAAGAAATTGTTAGTGAAATTTTAGTAAAGCTGAGTGTTCAACTTCTCCTCTTTGCTTTGTTCCTTTTTAAAAATAAAAACAGTATTTTTTAAAGAATGGTTGGATATGTGTGGAGGTCTGTGTGAATTCAGATTTCCATCTTATATTTGTAAATACTAGATAAATTATTTTAATCATTTGGTCTTCTTACATATTTTTTATTTGGGCTGTTTTATTGGGTTCTACCTGGCTCAGCATGGGACTTAGCTACAGTATTATGTGTTATTTTGCAGTTGGTTCCAAGTTGAATCTTGGTAGCAGTTACCTGGGCAAAGTAACTTAGCATAGTGATAAAGAAGAAGAGAAGCCAACGTTGAAAAGCGAGACTAGAATCCCTGCAGTCAACAACTGCAGTCCACAATTGTTAAGAATAGAATACTTACATTAGAGACCTACTGCACAGGTTAAACCATGTATTTGTCATTGTGTATGATAATAGAGCATTTTATGCCAGGTGAGGATTAGAGCTGTTCCCAACAAAGTGTGCCTTTGCTCTACTGCAGGTCTATCAAACACATGGCCCGTGGGCCGGATGCGTCACGTGCTGGCCACGCCCAGTTTAGCAAAGGGAAAAAAAGTTACGATAATGTCACATGACGACACCGTGACAACACGAGTTTGACACCCTTGCTCTACTGCCTTGGATTACTTTTGGGTCCTACTCAGCCCATTCCCTCCCCTTTCCATTTTAGGCTGGTTCTTCCCCTCTTCCTTTTTTCAAGTTCTGATTTTTTTACAATACAGATTGAATCTACTGGTTGCTGGGAACATGCAGTAAATGTCCCATTTATCTACTAAATGGTTTTGGGGGAGGACTGTTTTTGCATTTGTAGTCCACACAAGAGCTGATATGCTTAAGGAGGTTCTGGTTGCAGAGAGAAGAGCTGACAGGCTGTATCCTAGTACAGTCTGTTAAATGAAGAACTTACTTGAGATTCTGTAGATGTGTGAAAACCTAATTAATTAGATTTATAGACTTTCTTTCCTGAGAAACTTCGGATCCCTTTTAAAAGTCTGGCTTGCTTAAGCCTGGTGATGTTCAAGTTTCAGGTTTCTTAACTCCTTTCCATTTATTAAGAGAGATTCACATGGATTAGCAGAAGCTAGCTTGGAAATGCTGATCTGGTTGAAATGAAAATTTCTGTCCACTGGTAATTGGTGAAGATACCCTTCTGTGCTGTCTTGCAGTCACTTGAATGATGAGTTAAACCTTCCATGTCAGCACAATGTTCTGAATAAGTATGAAAAAGTAATGCGAACTGGGAACCACTTGGTAGCCGTTGGATTATGATTAGAATTTTTAAGTGGGAGTGGTGATTTCATCTTCACAAGCACTATGTTTATAGCTTTCATATATTTTCTTTCTTTTTTCTTTTTTTAAGACAAGGAAGAATCATGTATTTCAACAATATGAACTGAAGACAGGGTTAGAGATTTAAAAGAAAGCCAATGGAACTTTTAAAGGGCCATGCCTTTTATTTAACTTTTGGTTTTCAGAGAGATTAAAAGGAAATGTACAATACTTCCAGAATTAATTTGCAAAGAATCACCCATATATGACGAGCAAGTAACATGTCAGAGTTACCAAGAAAGGCAATTGAATTGTAATTGGGAAACTGCTGAATTTACCATTTTAGGTGGGATAAGTGGCAGAGAAGATATTAAAAAGCATTGTGGATTATTAATGGATGGATTTGTTTCCAGAATGGCTTTAGTTCTCCATTATCTTAATTTCTCAGAAATGAGGCCTGATCTCTCTTTTAAGTATATACCCATGGGAAATGCTATCTCCCTCATTTAACAGTTCCAATTGTGTGCACTCTTTTAACTGGAAAGGCTGTTAGATCCTTCTCAAGTTACCAGATCCAAGAAAATTATACAGCATAGAAACAGCTTCAGTGCAAAAAAGTCTGAAAAAAACTCTGTGAAAGTCTAATAGTGTTATATTTTAAAAACATTATTAGGGTTGTACTGCTGAATTGTTCCAAATGAACAAAATATACTTATTACAGTAATTATGAAAAATAGCAAGCAGCTGTTCTATACTGTGTGTTGTTTTTCTGCATACATTTAAAATAAAACAAGGTAAATTGAACTCAGTCATAGCAGTTTTTGGAGGCTGTATAAATTTCGACCTAAACAAACATTTAGACTTAAGAATCCATAATTAAATCTTTACTCTCTTTAGTACAACCTTCTGGCCTTTTCTTAATATACATTTATTATGAAACCTTTTGATTTTCTCCAGCCAGATTTAGAGAAAATACCACAAGAGAAAGTTTTGCTGTAATGGGCCTAATTAATTCATAGTATCAAGCCATTCATTCAATTGCATGATAATCTGAAATATAACTGCTGCATACTATAAACTGACTGCTGAGGCTTACCCCATAATCTGCACATCCCACAAGTACAGCAATTTAGCATTAGGTTTTATATTTCAGTTAAAAAGTTGAAGTCTGTTGTTGATTTGCTTTTAATTTGCCTGCCCTCTATTCCCAGCTTTATCAGGTATATACAAATGATTTTGAGTTTTATTTTTGAATAATAATTATTGAGGTGCCTGTCTGTCAATATGGTACCTGGCTTAATTATTTATCTAAAACAGATGGTGTCTTTTGTGCACAGCCAACCCAATTATCATTTTTAAGATTCCCATTGGGCCTTAACCGTCTTTCTTTTCCTGATCTTCATCCATCTGGAGAGGGGGGAAAAATAGGCTTTTACCACAGAAAGAGTTTGGGGAAGAACACTGACTGAAGTAAAGAAAAATGGAGCTACAAATCATAGCAGTCTTGATTGGAAAACTTGATGGGTTTGGATAAAGCAGGGGCATTTGTGCAGGCATAAGAAACTCACTTTTTGAGAAAATCAGGTTACTGTAAGAACAGCTAAAGTAGATACTTTTCCATCATCAAAAGAAGGTAGAGATATATTAAGGACAATGGTGCTTCAGAATTGGTGTGAGTGGCACCTGCCCATTTCCTTTAAAAACCTGCATATTTTCCAGGAAAGGCTATAGCTATGAACCACCAGCAAAAACCTTTTTGAAGAAGCTGTTTAGAAAAGTAGTTTAGTTCATTCTGGTGAAAAAAGCAAAGGGTAAGAAAAAAGTTCTTGCCTGTAGCCCTGAACAAGAAAGAAAACAGATGGAAGAACTTCTGCATAGTCTTTTCAGATTAAATTGCGAAAGTGCAATGTCCTTTTAGACCAGAAGTAAACATGGAAAGAATGTACTTGGGTTGTCAGCCTCAGCAATCCAATAGTTTGGCAAAGGCAGCAAGAACAAAGATAAATATCCCTCGTAAGGTACTATTACCTTTTCAGATGTTAATCTACTCTTTAACACATCTAGAAACACACCTGCAACAATAGATGGGTGCTAGAACAGCGGTCACCAAAATTTTGGTGGTCTTCAGAAAAATTATTTGCATTTTTTATACTGCACTAAATCAGGGGTTCTCAAAGTACGACCCCTTGGCCGGATCGTGCAATGAACATTTGTGTTGCTGCAAAGAGTCTCCTCCTTTGGAGTCTTTTTGTGTGGGTCGGAGTGGGGCAGAAATTTTGACTTGGGGTCTGCTTCAGCCTCCTGGTGCGGGACTTTGGGCAAAGGCTGGAGGGAAGTGCCACTGGTGGCGAAGAGCCGGAGGGCCTTGTTCCAGTGGGACTACATCATGGCCTGGAACCGGCTGACCATCTCAGCCCACTGAGCCTCCAGGCGCCGGTACCTGACCTTGCATCCCACAGGTTTTCCCTCTGCTTGGAAAGCCTATGTTCCTAGTCCTCAGTGAGGTGCTTCTGCTGAGTTTCCTTCTCGGTCAGATCCAATTTGAACTGAGCAGCTGTTTTGCCAACTCTTTCTCATGGTGGCTGCTTAGCTCCAACTGCTTCCTGTTGGGGCCCTAAGGAGCCTGGGCGAGGAGGTGAGGAGTAGCGAGTAGAGGCTGGCAAGGCATCCCTCGACGTGAGTGACATAGAGTTGGCCATGCCCACCCAGTCACATGACCACCTTGCCACACCCATCCAGCCAATCATTAGGCAGATCATATTAGTGGTCCGTGGGATTTAAAATTATGAATTTAGTGGTCCCTGAGGTCCAAAAGTTTGGGGACCCCTGTGCTAGAAGGCAGTCTGCAGGAGATGCTTTAGAATTCACTAAAATTTGTCCTAGAATTCATAAAGAAGTTGAAAGATAGGTTTCTATTCTCGCAGCCTCCAGGAACAAGGAGAAATATCTCAGATTGAAGCAGTTTGTAAAATACTTCCTGAATAGAGGCCCGAAGGGCATGGAGAATAAAGAACCACCCTGAATGTCAAGCCCTGGATCAGTTCATCAGGCACTGAATCTTAGGATGAAGACATTAAAGTTAATAGCAGAAATCCTACAAGATAACTTTCTATGTTTATCAAACCCATTTGCCCAGCATGAACCCTCCCATTCAAAGGTTCCTTAGGTTTTCATACAGATAAGGTATGAAATGTACCTGAATGCACTCTTTTTCAGTTTAATATAAATGTCCCAGGGGGAGGAGGAGTTCTATGGGTTCTAGGAACATAGATATACCATTTATGTAGGTGCCAGCACTAAATACAGGAATATCTACCTAACATTTCAGTAATATGGCCTTGTGGCAAACCTGGTAAGCTGGTACCACCCAAGGAGGAGCTACATCTGGGTCAATAACCACACAAAGACAAGGATGCTATTCCTGTTCTAGGAATTCCTAAGCTTTGAAATAAATTGTAGTATTCAGAAGGCTGATCCTTATCAAGTTGGAAAAGTTAAGGGCATTATTATAACACTCCTGAAGTTGGTTCCATGGATTTATTTCTCCTGCAAGTTACTATGGTGGCTTTCTGTCCAACTTCAGGATCAGATCAGCAACTTTCTTTATGTATAATGGTACCACACAAGAAATTCCATCTCTGCATTGGCAGCTGCATGATTCCATTATAAGTTATCATTGTTGATCAACAGTGGACGTAGAGAACAGTATGACTGACCTGAAAGCATTCTCAATTAGATGAAAAGATCCATTGACTGGTATGAGCAGACAAGATTCTAATAGAAACCTAATGAAAGAACTGAGGTGGACACAGGTCAAAGGGATTTTAAAGCAAATTCACAGGTTCAATGATATGGATGGAGAAACTTCTATTAATTGAAAACACAGAGGTGACTGCTGACTGCTATGGCAAGTTACTTAAGGAACTACATCCAGAGATTTCAATAAGTCATGGATGCATCTCTGTCAGCCTCTTTACAAAAGTAAACAACAGTTATTAGTTGAAGTGCTTCTGATAACAGAACAAGATTGATAGCCAATTTGGGCCTTGGCTATTACTACCGTGTTTCCCGAAAATAAGCCCCTGTCTTATATTTTTTTGAACCCTGAAATAAGCGTTTGTCCTTATTGCCATGCGCTCGTGAGCCACCCTGCTCTTTGGACCTTGGCTGAAATAATTATTTTATGTATTCCTATCCTTTGCAGCATTAGCCATGATGTGCAAGATAACCTAGCTGAGTAATTCTATTCATTACATTCTGGCCCAGGAGGCCACTTCTTGCCCTCATGGAGTTGAGTGAAGCACCTTCTGAATTGTCTGGGTATCCTGTCTAAAGGTCCAGATCTACAGGTAGGCTCAAAAGTAATTACCAATATATACTTAGCTACTCAATGGAGTAATCCTTGAACATGTATATCCTGCATTTGGTTGCAGAGAACACTTTGAGCCTTGGGAAAACAGATTCATCAATGGACTTGAGATAGTTTAAAGGGTGGCACAAAAGACTTTTGGCATAGTAATTACTGGACTTCCTGCAAATAAGGCTGCAGTGCAGGGGTGGGTTCTACTTACCTTTACTACCGGTTTGCAGCAGGGCCGAGCGAGCTCTTCTGCGCATGCACAGAAGCGTTTTGATGACGTTGGGGTCGGTGGGCGGAGCCTACCGCCAGTTTTACTACCGGTTCTAATACCGGTTCTACTGCATAAATAGGCTGCCCCTTTAGGCCCTGTTTCTGCTAGATAAGCAAGGGTCACTGCTTTCAGAGTATTCCTTAGGGTATATTCCTTTTCTTGCCCAATGATTTATTTTTTTCCTCTATGGATCTTTTGTGACTCGAAGTTTTAGTAACTATCCTGTTTCTTAGATAGATTCCTATTAATATTTCTATCTGAAGGACAACTTTCTCAGTAGTTCTAAAAATGGCTTGGAAGGTTAATCAGATAGAAGCACTTTCAATTATCTCCCAAGTGGTAGAGTTTCCTGGGCATTGCTGCATTCTGTCCACTAAGTGATGGATGGATTAACTCTTTATATCATAAACCCTGGGAGTTACATGTTTGCATAAATTGCATAAATTATGCATGAATTCACTGCATAAAAATGTGGCTAGAAGTTTTATTAAATTTTTCAGTAATTGATGAAGAACCAAAAATAGCTCAATTGTCATTCTTAGTTGATAATTTATTCCTTTGTAATAGCTGTCGAGGTTGGAATGTAGAAGTGAATTAATTTAACAGGAGATACCAGCAAGTTTTTGCCTCTAGAACCGGTCGTGCAGAAAAATAGTTCAGATACAGATTTTGTGTTATTGATTCCAAACCATTTAGATGAGTTTGTGAAGGCATTGCAAAAGTTAAATATTAGTAATCAGCATACGGAGTGTGACAATGTATACATTTAAAAAATCATGAAAGCTTTTTATTTTTTCTCTGTCACTTATATTGTAGTAGAAATGATTTTATACTTTCACCATTGAAGTAGGACATGATAACTTTTCTCGTTCCCTTCAAGTATAATAGTCAACTGACATAAATTTTATATCCATTATAGCATTTGGCAAATCTCCTTTCAGCTGCTTTGCAACAAATAATAATAACATATTCAGTTGATAAGGCACTGCCTTTATAGGCATGCATTTAATCATTCCAGTGTCCTTCAAGTTGAATTGATTGATTGATTGATTGATTATGTGCAATCAAGTTGTTTTTGGCTCCTGGTGACTACACTACCTTCTTCAAGAAGTTACAGAGCTTTTGATCTACAATCAGCTACCGAAATCAGGATTCTGTAAAACAAGCTTCCCTAATTTAATGACTTTCTGATATATTGGATCAGAACTGCCCTAACTCCCAATCAGCTAGATTATTCGGGAATTGTGGAAGTTGTGGTCCACCCATTTCAGAGGATATAACGAAAGGGAAAATTGCTATAGGAAGAAGAGGTTTCTAAATGAAATTCTATTCAAATCCTAGTTTTTGGATTTTTTTAAGGAAGAAAGAATTGGGAAATATGAGATTGATTTAGCATCTGCAGCCATATAGTATATAAATAGCACTGAAGAACAGCACGCAGATTTATTTCTTGAATTATCAAACTTGCTTAGGATAAATGTAACTCTCAACACAGCCAAGAGCTTTGTTTTGTTATAGGGATTTGGTATAAATGTCATCAGTTTATTACAGTATCGATTCAACTCTGTTTATAGGAGTACCCATATTAGAACTATTTGCTTCTACTGCCAATACAAGAAGTCACTTGCATCTCTAAAAAGACTAAATTTATTTATTAATTAATTTATTATTTAAATTTTTATACCGCCCTTCTCCCGAGGGACTCAGGGCGGTGCACAGACCACAATAAAACAACATATATCCATAAAATTTAAAAACAGTTTAAAACATATTAAATAATTTGGTCCGTATATTAAAAAACTAAAAAAACTAAAACACCCATTAAAATTTGTTATTTAAGCCAGCCCAGCCTGTTGGAATAATAAAGTCTTAAGGGCACGGCGAAAGGTATGTAGGTCGGGGATCATACGTATCTCTGGGGTCAATTCATTCCAGAGGACAGGTGCCCCCACAGAGAAGGCTCTCCCCCTGGGGGTCTCCAGTTGACATTGTTTAATCGATGGCACCCTGAGGAGTCCCTCTCTGTGGAAGGGTATTGGCCAGTGGGAGGCTATTGGTGGCAGAAGACAATCTCGTAAGTACCCAGGTCCTAAGCCATGCAGCGCTTTAAAGATGGTAACGAGCACCTTGAATCGCACCCGGGAGCCAGTGCAGCTCGCGCAGGAGTGGTGTTACATGGGTGCGCCATGTCGCTCCCATAATCACCCACGTGGCCACATTCTGGACCAGTTGGAGCCTCCGAGTGCTCTTCAAGGGGAGCCCCATGTAGAGAGCATTACAGTAGTCCAGATGGGAAGTGACGAGGGCATGAGTGACCGTGCACAAGGCGTCCCGGTCCAGAAAGGGACGCAACTGGTAAATCAGGCGAATCTGATAAAAAGCCCCCCTGGCCACAGCCGTCATATGATCTTCTAAAGACAGCCGTGCATCCAGGAGGACACCCAAGTTGCGAGCCCTCTCTGAGGGGGCCAAGATCTCACCCCCAATAGTCAGCGATGGAGTAACTGGAATCTGGAATTACTACCAGATCTAGGCCAGACCGATATGAATGATCACCAACACCTTCCTCCCATCTAATCATCTTGATGTTTGTACCTAACAATAAGGATGGAAAAAAAATATGTTTCGGATTATTTTTACAAACCAGTAGGCACTCCTGAAATACACATGCAAATCAGAACACATGTACATGTTAAGTGCTGAAATGTGAGCTTTTCAGAATTAGGAAATGCAGTTTGTAATTCCCAAAATGCATGCCCAAAAAAAAAGTATATTGATATATAGACAAAACAACACATATTAGACTAGTAAAGTATTTTATATTAAGGGAAAACCATAAAACACTTTATATTAGAGGAAAACTGTTTTCATATGAATTTTATATGGTTTTTTTTGTTCAGTTTGCTAACTCATGTAAAAATGAGAATAAAATAACTGAGCAAACTGTTTGGCCAATTCAGTTATCTCGTCTGAACATATACTGTTGCAAGAGAGAAAACTCTGTACAGGCAATTAAATAAAACCAACACAAATGCCTTTAATAAGCATTTGAGTATCAAGCGCCATTCTGGCCTATTGATGCTGCTTGGCAGTTCCTTCCTTTGATGTGAGCCTGCTGGTGGGAGAGAAGCCGAATCCATCTCTCTTTCATCCTTTTGCAGCCAACTGGTCCCAGTTTAGCTTCTATACTGGTTAGGAGGCTCCTTCTTTTGCTCAAGGTTCAGATATATTTTTATGCTGTACAGTGACAACTCTGAAACTTTTATGATCTCTGTTTAGTATATGCGCTGCTGCTATTCCCATAGCAACTAGGGAGTTCAGGAATAAGGGCATCAGCTGGCCATATTGTTGTAATTGTGGAAAGCACCTAAGGGTTTCATAAGGCAAAGAATTGATTTCTAAGGGGCAAAAATGTGAGACCTGATGAAACTAATTCATTTGTTTGATAGGACATAAAGCCAAGAGAAATGGAATTTTAAAGACCTCGTGTAAGATGTTAATACCAAATTCATTTGCTCTTATGAGAGATTTCTTTTTCACAATGCAAAGAGAAGAATGTCCTCAAATGTGTAATTTACCCAGTTACTAGAAAATAAATGTATTTATATTTTTTCTTCTAAAGTAGGAGACTTGATATGCTGCTTCAAATATGTTCACACATAGTCAGATACCACATGATAAGTTCAAACATCAGATTGGTTTCTACTCCAGGGAATTCTGTAATCTTGTGGTATCTGGGTAGTTAGAGTTATACATACATCCCAAGGCACACCGTTGTCTCTTAGTAAAGAGCTTGTCACAAGTCGTTACCACACATGTTTAAATGAAATCAGAACATTTTCAAGTTGTCTTCATCTTTTTCAGATCTGTGCTGACATCTGTCCTATTATTATCTTCATGTCTATAATTTTGTGCATCTAATATTAGGAGATGCAAATTAGCCAGAATTTGCTTTTGCTGCATCCAGTCCCTTCAACAGCCGAGTATTCTTTGTACCCAGCTGTCTATTTCACCACCCCTTGCCTGTATGTAGCAAACATATTTTCACCTCCTCAAAGTGGGAGAGTGTTTGATGAAAAGGCCCTCCCATGGAACAAATTGCCCTCTTGGGCTACAAATGTGTGAGTGAGGTTCCTGGTGTTAGAATAGGGATGTTAATTTTCAGATTTAAAAGGGGGGGGGGAAGGGGGGATATTCTCTTTGTTAGGGAAAGTGATAAGGGGAAAATAATGTATTGGGTTGTTAGGTACATTAGATATAGCAGTCTTAAAGCTTTCAGTGGATAATGCATTGTGTCTGAACTAAAAAAAGTCTCTAAACTAAGACAACTGTGGGATTTGTTGGGAGAATTATTTTATGCATAATAGAAATTTGGCTATGAAGGACACCGTTCTACATAATTCTGTTGTTCTTCAACAAGCTCAGTCTCTAGAAACAGCAGGAAGAAGAAAAGAAATAGTTGAATGGGTTGGATCACTTTGTGGAAAGTGCCATTTCTGGATGACTTAAACAGAGGATGGGTTTAAACATTAAACAAAACCATAATGTGGCCTGTTCAGCTTCATTTATTTATTTGATTTGTTGGTTTGATTTATATGCCATCTTTCTTTTCAAAAGGTTTTGGCTGAATATGTTCTGTGAACTGAGCCAATATAGTTTGTAAATCATAGTTTGTAGTTCAGCGCAATATGTCAATCTGGTCATAAATGCCCCTGAAAATAGGGAATTGAGATTTGAAGGACAAAGAGTCTTTCTCTACCTTTTGCTGTGCTCGTTTTCTTTTGCCAGACAGCTTAAACAAGGCAGAGGTCACTTACATCTAAACATCAGAAATTACACAGCCTGATGTGATGATCTCCATGTATTGAATTAGAAAGAAACCCCTTTCCAATAATAAGAATATTTCAGTTTGGAAAGCTATCAGATTGCACACCTTCGCAAATGGTTCACAGAGCCTCTAAGCCTTACTCTCTTTTTCCTTCTGCTATTGTTTCCAGGATGCTATTTCTAAATAACCCAGTGGGAGAATCTTGCCCAACCTGCAACCCAGAAATATTTATTATAATTTTTAGACCGCAAGCCCTCTTAACAAATAAAATAACCAGGATGAAATCTAAGAAAACTACTTCTCTTTTCAAAGTTTCAAGTTAATTAAGATCTTGGAAATCTCTCAGATGAAAAGAAAAAAGTTCATGGACCAGACCAACAAAAATAGACTTTTTCTTATCATTTAGGAGGAAGTTAGGAGATGAAACTCATGCTTTTCATGAGCAATGATGAATAAATAATGTCAACAGGAAATGCTAGTAATTATTTGGCACCACAACCAGGAAATCATAGGGCTTTAGACAAGTTTGAAAAATAAATGAGAAAAATTCCTGAAAGAAGACTGCCATATTATTGCCAAGAGGGCATATCCTTGACTGGTATGTAAAATCTGCCAATCATTTTCCATACAAGTACCTGATTTGGAAGGTTCAAGACAGGTATAAGCTATGATGGACTGCATTGTTACAGTATTTATTGGGTGTCCTTAGATAGCTCAAGGTGCTTATAGTCATATAGAGACAAGATAGATAGATAGATAGATAGATAGATAGATAGATAGATAGATAGATAGATTATATATATATATATATATATATATATATATATATATAGTATATAGATATATATAATGTCATATAGAGATATGACATTATAGTCATATATAGTCATATAGTGATTAGAATGCAGTATTGCAGCCTAATTCTGCTGACTGCTAAAAGTTCAATTTTAACTGGCTCAAGGTTGACTCAGCCATCCATCCTTTCAAGGTCAATAAAATGAGACCCAGATTGTTGGGGGCAATGTGCTGATTCTGTAAACCACTTAGAGAGTGCTGTAAAGCAATGGTGGTATTCAGCCGGTTTTATCCGGTTCGGGCGAAGTAGTAGGTGCGGCTGCAGGAGGCTCCACCCACCCGCCCGGATGTCATCATGTCCCATTTTTGATGCTCTGCACATGTGCAGAAGGTCGTGTGAGCGAAGTCCAAGTGTGCTCACATTTGCAAATCGGTAGCAAAGGTAAGTCAGTACCACCCCTGCTGTAAAGCACAATGAAGTGGTATATAAGTCTAAGTGTTATTGCTATTTCTATCTGTGAAGCCCATCATGGGGCTGGGTTACTGATGGGATCATCTTTCCCTAGTTGTTTCTGTCTGTCCCATCTGGTCCAGCAGGAGGGGCAGAGGGGAATGTTCCAGGGCTTGACTGTTAGGGAATGTCAGCTGGTGGGGCCCAGGAGAAGAGCCTTTCCTGCCATGGTGCCTGCCCTCTGAAATATCATCTTTCCAGAGATCAGATTGGCCCCAACCCTACTGACCTTTCATAAAGCCTCAAAGATTTGGTTCTGTGCTCAAGCCTGGGGCCCTGGTTGTGAGATGGAGTCTGTTTCCTGGTTGTGTTGACTGATGTTTTGTAATTGTTCTCAGCTGCTGTTTTGTATATGTTTTTATTATTTTTAATATTGTTAGCCACTCAGAGACATGTATTTGAGATGGGCAGCCATGTAAATTAAATAAATAAATAAAATGATTACACATATAACAACATATATAACATATAACAACATAACATATAACACATATAAGATGTGTGTGTGCATGTGTCCATAACTACTGTGAAAATTGTGGCTTAAGATTTGTGCTTTTCCATAATTTTTTACATTAGCATTGCTACCAAATTCAGCATTCTAATACTGATCTAATGACCTCAATTCTTTATCCTAAGAGGAACAAGAACTGATACTCACTGCATCATCCTTTTAGAACAAGAATCTGACACAAGTTAGATTTTGGTGCAGTACGAAACTGTAACGTCTTTGAGATCTAGTGTTATAGATAAATCTGGCTATTATGTTTAATTATTGGAGCAATGTGTGAATCCAACAGATACTGCAGTACTAAACATAGACTGAAGTCTCTTTTCTTTAGGCCAGGGATGTCAATCTTGATTTCATTGAGCGCCGCATTAGGGTTGTGTTTGCCCTCGTGGGGCCGGGATGGGCATCGCCAGCTCAATGTCATTTGTGTTGGGGGCACCTGTGGTGGCCTGAGTGCTCTGCCAGTGAAAATGGGCTCCCAAGCTCCGTTTTCAGCTGCGATGGCCTCCTGTAACCCTCTGCCAGTGAAAATAGATCTCGGGAGGGCCCTCACGAACTCCATTTTCTCTGGCAGAGGCACCGTGGGCTGGTCCTTTGCTGTTTCCAGGGCAGCTCTGCAGATGCAGATCTAAGCATCTCGTGGGCCTTGAGTTTGACACCCCTGCCTTAGGCTTTCCATGACACTGGCATTTCCATGTTGACAAGTATATAGCAAAGTGTGTCCTGAATTTGGCATTTGTATTAAAATGAATAAAATTACAGGGAAAGAGAAAAAAGAATAAATAGGCTGGTCCCTGGTGAAACCTGCAGATGTGCTGATTGCTGGGACACATGTGCATATGGTATGTTTACAAATATGCCTATACAGTACATGATGTTGTAGAGCAGGGGGCAGAACTCTTAAAAAGAACTAAGCAGCATAATTTATCACATGAATAATCTCTAAGGATTTTTTTTTCTGAAGGCAGTAAAATGAAATGAAAGAAACATATATATGATTCACTTTGGCCCTGACAGCTATTGTCTGGGTCTGGAAGAGTGAGCTCTCAGAAGGAAAAACTATGTAAATGAGGAAATGCATAACAGAATAAATAGCCTCAGGCAGCTGTCAGAATTGATATTTTGGGGGATTTCATATCATTTGGAAAATGAAAATTTAGACTGGGCCAAAAATAAACATTACCGGTAGGTATAAAACTGAATCTCCCAAAGGAAATAGCCATTATAACTTTTGGAATGTACAGAATTGGTGATAATTAGGGAACAAGAAAGAGGAGAGCTGTATTACCATAGTCACTGGTGGCTCAAAGTCCACCTTTTTCAACTAATGAATTTTGATAAAAGGCATAAACTTTGGGGCTTCTGGAATGAGTCACAACTGACTAAAGATGTTTCTGAGAATGAGACATATGATGATCACTGCGAAGAACAAAAGACAAGTATGTAGACTGATCCTTAAATTATCTCCTGAGAAGGAGAGATAGGAATATTGTATACAAGTAGTCTGAATGGGAATTTATCAGGAGACCATAAAACAGTGGTCTCCTGCAGGTTTGCCAGCTGAAGGAGACTATGTTTGTTCTCAGCAGTAGCAGAGCCTTTCATAAGTAAAGCCAGCCAAACTCACTTTCTAATCACATTCGGTTAGAATGTTCAATTCAGAAGTGGGCTTCAAAAATTTTAGCAAGGGGTTCTCTGCCTGGTTGCTGGGTGGGTGTGGCCATGGTAGGCGTGGCCTAGTTGGTCTCCTGCACCATGGTGGTGGTGGGGGTGTTTTTGCCCTCCACGGGCTCCGGAGGCTTTCCTTGAGCCTCTAGGAGGGCAAAAATGGCCTTCCATGCTTTGGAGGCTTATGGAAGCCAGAAATGGGCATGTTTTTCCTGAACTTCCGGTAGGCC
The DNA here is from genome assembly GCA_012654045.1 of Ptyas mucosa. Taxonomy (NCBI): domain Eukaryota; kingdom Metazoa; phylum Chordata; class Lepidosauria; order Squamata; family Colubridae; genus Ptyas; species Ptyas mucosa. The sequence goes on from WNWU01000004.1 coordinate 51,442, forward strand.
ATTTTCACCCTCCCCGAGCCTCCACGCACGCCCTGCACTTACCTGCATCCAAAATGGGCCACATGGGGACTCCTGGGTGGGGTGGGGCAGGGTGGGTGGGGCCAGCCAGGAGTGGGATTCAGGGGTTCTCCGAACTGCACAGAATCTTAGCTAGAGGTTCTCCCGAACCCCTGCAAACTCCCAGCAGCTCACACCTGGTTCAATTCAACAACTTTATGGATATTAGAGACCTTCAAAACTGTGAGCTTAATTTGACACCTGGTGAGTTTTACCATTTTTAAATTTAAGAAATTTTAAATAGAGCATTAACAATTTAAAATAATATACAATTGGGAAAAATAAAAAAGGATTTTGATTTAAAAAAGTTTTAAACAGATTGGGAGACCAGAGACATTAGGAATATTGGTTATTTTTTCATAATATAAATAATTTTCCACAAGTATATAATTATATAATATTCATGGGAAATGATATATTGGGAACTGATGCTTGATTAAGATTGCAAATGGACACTGGGGGGAACTAAAGGAGCAGGTAGAAGAATTTAAAGGCTAAGCGGACGGTAACATTTTCTTACCTCAAAGAGTTTTTTTTAAAAAAACAGAGCAGAAATACTAATAACTAATACCTCAGAAAGGATACAAATTTCAATGGATAAATTTTTAAAAGCAAAGAAAAACTTTAATAAACTTCTACCTGATATAAACATTATAAAGTTTGAAGGCAAGAAAGACAATAAATCTGAGATTACCAAAATTGGAATACAAAAGACAAAAAATCTGGACATGGAATATTTGTGACAAGAAATTGTGGCTGATGCCTCTTTATGGGGTTTACAAAGTAAGCCAACGAAAGCTTAGAAGACTCCTTTTAAAGGCCAAAGAGTGGTGAGAGATCAAATCCTTTGATTTAAAAGTCGAGATTCTACATAGCAAAAGGAAGGACTATAAAGCTGGACTCAAGGAAAAACTATTTGTTTGACATTTCTGGTAACCCTTAAAGGACTTTTTGCTGAACTAGGATTGAAAAGATGATGATTTCTGAATTTCATATAGATTAAAAGTTAGGCTATGAGGAGATGAGATCTTTTTAATTTAACTTTAATAGAGGGTGAAAAGTTAGCACATTCGCTTATGTTTGGTGTGATTTATTCTTTATTGTTTTGTTTGTTGCTTTTTTCTTTTTTCTGCACCATCTAAACTTTTCTTTTTCTTTTTTTTCTAGTGTGGTTTATTTTAGTTTGTATTATGTTTATCAAAAACTTCAATAAAATTATTAATAAAAGGCATAAGCTTTTGTGAATTACATCAATTTCATCAGAGAGAGTAGATTATGTAGGATTTCATTGAAGTGAGGCACTGGTAGATTGGGAAGAGAAGACAGATTGGTTATGTAGGTACAGATTACATGTTAAACAGAATACAAATTTTATACATACATACATATATATAATTTTTATATAATAAAAGACAAATAAAAAGAAAAAAGAAAAAAAAGAAAGTGCAGGAAAAGGAAAAGAAAACCAAAGTTAAGGAATGACTTCTGCCCTTCTTTTCAATGGATAATTACAACCTTCTTTTTCTTCCTCTCTGCAAATCCCCTCATCTTCTCATTGAATCTGCATCTTTTTAAATTTTCAAATACATTTATTTATTTATTTATTTATTTATTTATTTATTTATTTATTTAAATTTCTATACTGCCCTTCTCCTACTGGACTCAGGGCGGTGAACAGCCAAGAATAAAAACATCAAATACAAAATTTAGAATTTTTAAAAGAATTAAACAAATTTTGGCTCAATAATTTAAAACACCCCAACTAAAATCAATTTACAATTAAAATATCTAAAGGGGGGGTGCCAGCCCAGCTTGATGAAATAAAAAAGTTTTAAGGGCCCAGCGAAAAGCACGGAGATCTGGTATCCTACATTATCTCCAGGGGCAGGTCGTTCCAGAGGGCAGGTGCTGCCACAGAGAAATACATACATCATCAATTTCATTTTTGTTCTTTCAACAAAAAGTCCACATTAGGTTTCTAGTCTTTCAATACAAGTACATTATCAATACCAAATTGTAATGTGGGCAACGGCTGGGGAGGTGCAGAACGAGGGACTGGGGAGAAAATGGGGAGCGACATCCAGGAGGGTTGTATCATCTGCACGGTAGATGGGAGGGGCAGATACGATGGGAGTAGGGGGCCACATCATGTGTTGGGGGCACGCACTCACTATTTGAGAGTGATTGCTCGCCCCGGCCCCCAAGGCTCTGCCCAGTTACTAGGTGACGCAGTTACTGGGTCTCAGGACCCAGGCCTTCGACTGATGTTGTGCAACGCCAGGTCTGTAATAAATAAGGCCCCCCTCATCCACGACCTTATACACGAGGAGGGAGTGGACCTGGCAGGTATTACGGAGACCTGGTTGGGCCCGGAGGGTGGTGTCCCTCTGACTGAAATGTGCCCACCAGGTTTCAGAGCATTTCATCAACCGAAGGCCTATGGGAGGGGCGGGGGGGGTGGCGGTTATTATAAACGAGGATCTGGGTCTGAGGGAGACCACTGTGCCACAGATTGTCGGATGTGAGTCCCTCTTTGTGAGATGGGGTCATGGGGTTCAGATGGGCTTGCTGCTTGCGTACCTGGCTCCCTGCCACGTAGCAACAGCCCTGCCTGAGCTACTCGACGTGGTAGCCACGGTGGCAGTTGAGACACCCAGGCTTTTAGTCATGGGTGACTTTAACTTGCCATCCGCTGGCGAAACGTCTGAGGTGGCCCGGGAGTTCATGGCTTCCATGACGGCCATGGACCTGACCCAATTAGTGCATGACCCCACTCACAGAGGAGGACACACTCTGGACTTGATTTTTATCTCTGGCCAGTGGTTGAGTGGTCGAGTTGTAGGAGATATAGACATCAAACCCTTGTCATGGTCTGATCACTCACTCCTCCGCCTAGATCTTCGAACCGCTACACCCCGCCGCAGGGAGGCGGACCCTACTATATGGGTCCGCCCCAGGCACCTGATGGACCCTGAGAGGTTCCAGACGGAGCTTGGGCCATTTCCTGAGGAGCTGGCACACGGCTTGGCAGAGGACCTAGTAGCCGCCTGGGATCGGGCAGCTGGTGGAGCCTTAGACCGTGTCGTGCCTTTGCGGCCTCTGACCCGGTGCCGATCCCGTGCAGCTCCCTGGTTTACCGAGGAGCTGAGAGAAATGAAGCGCCAGAGAAGACGCCTAGAGAGCAGTTGGAGGGCCAGTCGCGCTGAATCTGATCGAACACTGGTAAAGTCGCATATTAAGACCTACCTAGTGGCGATAAAGGCAGCAAACTCTAACTACTTTTTCGCCTTTATTGCATCATCAGGGAATCGTCCAGCCGCCCTGTTTAGGGTGACCCGCTCCCTGCTCCATCCGGGAGTGCGGGAGGATCCCTTGGAAGGCAGGGCGGAAGAATTTGGACAATACCTGTATGACAAAATCGCGCAGATCCAGGGGGACTTGGACTCCGACTAGGTAGATCAGGGCAGGGTGGCGAGGACTAGTCTTGAGAGTATCACCTGGGAAGAGTTTGACTCTGTGACTCCCGATGATGTGGACAAGATTTTGGGGAGACTTAGTGCGGCCACATGTTCATTGGACCCGTGTCCCTCCTGGTTGGTACTGGCTTCCGGGAGGTTACACGTGGCTGGCTCCAGGGCATTATTAATGCTTCGTTGAGTGAGGGTCACTTCCCTGCTGCCTTGAAAGAGGCGGTGGTGAGGCCTCTCCTCAAGAAGCCGTCCTTGGACTCGGCATTATTAGCCAACTTTCGTCCTGTCTCCAACCTTCGCTTTATGGCGAAGGTTGTTGAGAGTGTGGTCGCACAACAGTTCCCACAATTCTTGGAGGAAGCATCCTATCTAGACCCGTTCCAGTCAGGTTTCAGGTCTGGGTACAGCACGGAAATGGCATTGGTCGCGTTGGTTGATGATCTCTGGAGGGCTCGGGACAGAGGTTGCTCCTCTGTTCTGGTCCTGTTAGATCTCTCAGCAGCTTTTGATACCATCGACCATGGTATCATGCTGCACCGGTTGGAAGAGCTGGGGGTGGGAGGCACCGTGTTGTGGTGGTTTTCCTCCTTTCTCTCCAACCGGTCGCAGTATGTGTTGACAGGGGGGCAGAGGTCGACCTCGAGGCCTCTTATCTGTGGAGTGCCGCAGGGATCGGTCCTCTCGCCCCTTCTGTTCAACATTTATGTGAAGCCGCTGGGCGAGATCATCCGTGGTTTTGGGGTGAGATACCATCAGTACGCTGATGATACTCAGATGTACATCTCCACCCCAGACCACCCCAACGATGCCCTTGAAGTGATGTCCCAGTGCCTGGAGGCTGTGCGGACCTGGATGGGGAGGAACAGGCTCAGGCTCAACCCCTCCAAGACTGAGTGGCTGTGGCTCCCGGCATCCCGATATAGTCAGTTGACTCCATCACTGACTATTGGGGGAGAGTCTTTGGCCCCCACAGAAAGGGCTCGCAATCTGGGAGTCCTCCTGGATAGGCAGCTGTCCTTAGAGGATCATCTGACGGCTGTCACCAGGGGGACTTTCTATCAGGTTCACCTGATTCGCCAGTTGCGGCCCTTTCTTGATCGGGATTCCCTGTGCACAGTCACTCACGCCCTTGTCACCTCTCGCCTTAATTACTGTAATGCTCTCTACATGGGGCTCCCCTTGAGGGGCACCCGGAGGCTCCAACTGGTCCAAAATGCGGCCGCACGGGTAGTGATGGGAGCAATGTGGCGCTCCCATGTAACACCACTCCTGCGCGAGCTGCACTGGCTCCCAGTGGTCTTCCGGGTGCGTTTCAAGGTGTCGGTTATCACCTTTAAAGCGCTCCATGGCATAGGACCTAGTTATCTACGGGACCGTCTACTGCCACAGACGACCTCCCATCGACCCGTGCGCTCCCACAGAGAGGGCCTCCTCGGGGTGCCGTCAGCCAAACAATGTAGGCTGGTGACCCCCAGGGGGAGAGCCTTCTCTGTGGGGGCACCTACCCTCTGGAATCAGTTACCCCCCGAGATAAGGAAAATCCCAAACCTCAGTGCCTTCCGTAGTGCCCTGAAAACTTACCTCTTCAAACAAGCCGGGCTGGCATAAGCAGTATTTTATATTTTAAATTTTAAATTTTATGGGGATTGGTATTTTTAATTTGAGCCGAAATTTATTATTCTATTTTTAATTGTTCTTATTGTTTATATTATGTGTTTTTTAATTCCGGCTGTACACCGCCCTGAGTCCTCAGGGAGAAGGGCGGTCTATAAATTTAATATAAATAAATAAATAAAAAATGTGTTAAAACCAATTGTGATTGTTATGACTGTCTGTGATTGAAATGTTTGATGTGTGGAGGTTTAGAAATGTCTTGGTCAATGGTGCTGTTAAAGTCCTTTCTTTCTAAAACAATCACTTTAAGGTCTGCCATAAAATGTCCTGGGAGGTTAAAATGGTTTGAATTCATTTTGTTGTTGTTTTAAGCCCTGATGTAGAACTTGTGTATATTAATTCTTTTAGATTGTTTGTTCTGTTGATCTCAAATAGAATACATTGAAAGCACAGCAGTGCAATTATGCAAGAGTTCCAGCATGGGCACATATGAACCAAACCTACCTACCTTCTCTCACGCACACAGGCTGGGTCCTAGTAATATATTTACAACTTGTCTCAACATGTCCAGAGTTGGCTTTTAGGAGATGAGTTTTTAGCAGGGATATATTCAGACTTAAAAGTTTCAGCTAAAGACAATTAGCTAGAAGCAGCCTACTTTGACTTGGACCAAGTCAGAGGTTTCCTGTTTTGACTTTAAGCTCCAGACTAAGAGAAACTTCATGCTTTCCATTGATTACCATGAATAAAAAAGACAAACAATAGTAACTTTTTGTGTGTATTTCAACCAAATGGGATGAGATTGGCCGGAGAGAAGAATTCTGGGGGATGGCATTTGTTCTTTCCCTTGGAATAAACTGTGCACAATTTCAAACAGATTTAAGGGTTTCTTTCCCTTTATAATATAGTCTCTTTCCCAATGCTCTTATTTGAATAGAACTGGAAGACTTTGAGAAACTCTGATGAAAATGCATCACTTACTTGGCAGGTATTCCTCTTTCTGCTCCTTCTTACCATCCTGTTGCTTTACAGATGATTGGAACATAAAGATCTCTGGCTTTTTGCCAATTCGAGACCTGATTTCAGAAGTGCTCAAGAATACTGAATGATTCATGAATCTGAAATTCAGGTTGATTGCTAGATAGAGACCCTGCTTAACTTTGTATATTCAGTCTGAAGCTGATCTTTTCAAGTTGTTAGTCCAGTTTCTGCCAGATCTGATTTATAATTTTTAGACAAGATTTCCCTCTAATGTGTTATATTTAAATGAGGAAGAATATTTTTATGTGGAAATACTGATATATATATGTTAATAATGTGTTTTGAGATGTGAGTTTCCCTCAGTATTTGAATAGGCTTGAATGTGAACTCAAGCATAGTCTTTAAAAAACATAGCCTTGTTCTATGGGATCAAATTTTGTCCCTTTGGCTTTAGCTTTATAAACATTTCTTGGCATGTGACAGAGTTCCTAGTAATAAGAAAAGACATTTCCTATTGATCGTTCACCCCTGTAGATCCTTGAGCCTTGGGAACAGGTCCAAATATTATTGAATAATGGGTTCCAGAAGATATTCTCAGATTATGGATTGCTGCCTACAGGCAGACAAATTGGAAGGCTATATTTTCCCATGCTAAATTTTGTTAAGAGTCCTTCTAAACTATTTTCTTATATCTTAGGCCTATTACTGCCATCTTGTGGTTATATATGGGACATACCAGAGTGCTTGATAATAGCGGCAGAAAAGGGTTGAAACAGGAAGCTGGAATTGCCGTTTGTATTTAAAGTGCACATTCATTTCTATCACATTCTTTATTAATTGTTTTATCACCTACCAATTTGTCAGAGAAAGATTGACCTCATTCTTTATAAATACTTTCTCTGTGAGTTCCTGCAGTAGAAACATCGTATTATTATACCACTTTTTGTATTTTATTATAACCCTTTTACTGTAACAAGGCTATATAAGCCACTCGGAGTGCTGGTTTATTGGAGTTGAATATAAGTTTATTTTTATTTTTACTTATTTATCATATTTAGGAAGAGTCTATTTCCTCCACAAAGGGACTCCAGGCGGTACACAATAAAAGCTGCAATAAGCAAATAAATAACCATTGCAAATATTCCTCAAGTCTCTGAAATGTTAGTGACATTGATAAATATTGAATAATGTCTGCCTTAGTGGTTACTCTGAATCTTCCACATCATTATTAATTTATCGGAATGATTTTCTTTCCAAAATATTTAATGCTTTCTCAAAGTTGCCAAGTGAATTCCTTAAAATACATTTATTCCATATATTTTTTATCTCATTTTCCTCCAGGGAGCCAAGAATGTGGATTCCAAGTTGCATCGTTTACCCAGTCTCACAAGTGACAAATATTATAAGAAATGTTTATCTTGGCTATATTGACACATATCATGCCAGCTTTTTCTTCCGTTATTTTGTCCTCATGCACTCTTCTTCAAACTATAGCAATTTTGTATCTCTCCCAGTAAGCACAATGCTGGAAAATCTCATTAGAAACTCTTACAGAAGACTCTAGTTAGAGTTTGTAGGAGAAGGAGTGGCAGAAGCTGCGGGGGTGGGGTTAAACTAGGGATCAGCCTAGAATCCATATGTAGCCGCAAGCATATTAAATCTGATTTCCCTTGAATTCCATTGACCCTTATCTAACTCAAACAGGTGTCAACTATTAATTGAGAAGATTTTTGTGCATAGGCATGATAAGCAATAAATCAGTTGATTTGGACCATCGGTGAGGACCTGATCCTTTGTGCCTGACAGAGTTGAAGCATGGACTAGCCAAGGAAAAATATTGAAGTGTTTTAAATTCAACTCTCATTTAATCTTAAAATGAGACGATTGACCTCTGGACCAGTTCAACCTGTGGTAAATGGTCCTCTTGACAAGAATGGAAACTAATCAAAGAATGCTCAATCGTATCATTTTTTTGAGCCATTGTAATTTATAAAATCTATAAATGTAAATAATATCAGTTTTAAACAGCTTTAACCATACATTCCCATAGATGATAAAATATCTGTAGAGACATCTCACCTGTTACAAATTATTATGTTATGCTGTAAAGCAGGGGTTCCAACCTTGGCAATGTTAAGCCTGGAGGACTTCAACTCCCAGAATTCCCCAGCCAGCTTTGCTGGCTGGGGAATTCTGGGAGTTGAAATCCTCCAGGCTTAACGTTGCCAAG
>WNWU01000004.1:59893-77807 GCA_012654045.1 Ptyas mucosa
TCCTCCAGGCTTAACGTTGCCAAGGTTGGAGACCCCTGCTGTAAAGCACACATGAAAGTGAAATTGAACATCCAAACCAGGAAGTATTTTTTTCTGATTTATCTGATGCCTCTATGGCAGGGGCGGGCAACTGTGGCCCTTTTACGACCTGTGGACTTCAACTCCCAGAATTCCTGAGACAGCCAAGCTGGCTCAGGAATTCTGGGAGTTGAAGTCCACAGGTCATAAAAGGGCCATATTTGCCCCATCCCTGCTCTATGGGTCTTAGGAGTTGTACTGGTGATACAAATTGCTGGAGCTTTCCTTTGCAGCATACTAGTTTGCCATTCATTATTTAATTTTTTAAAAATGCAGTAGTTGTACATTTGAGTTAATCTTTGTCTTCTAAGTAGCACATATCGTTAATCTGCCTGCTACTGGACATATCCATTTAGCCCTGTATAGACCATTGAGTGCTGCCTTTTAAGGCATAGATAATAAGAGATTGCATACATGGATCCTTACCCTATAAAGCAATCTTTGCAGACCTTGAGTCATCTAAGTAGGGCCTTTCTGAATCCTAGCTAATGGGATAATAAACACAGCAACACATAGAAATATACACAAACACTGATAAATACACCCACTCACCCTCCTAATAAATCAGTACAGGATAAGTAAACAGAGACTTTGTTTAATTCTGATTTCCTCAAACAGTGAGCTGTTTTGTATTAACTACCCACATAAATCTTTGCAGGGAATCTGCTGTGTTGGATGCTGCCTACCTTCTGTTCATTTTCTGCAGCCCCATATACAAGCATTGTCTACCAACAAGCCATGCTATAGGCCAGGGGTGAAATCTAGCAGGTTCTGGAGAACTGGTAGCAGAAATTTTGAGTAGTTCAGAGAACCGGAAAATACCATCTCTGGCTGGCCCCAGAGTGGGGTGGGAATGGAGATTTTGCAATATCCTTCCCCCAGGAGTGGGGTGGGATGGGGATTTTGCAGTTTCCTTCCCCTGGAGTGGGGTGGGAATGGAGATTTTGCAATATCTTTCCCCTGCCATGCCCACCAAGCCACGCCCACAGAACCGGTAGGGAAAAATTTTGGATTTCACCCCTACCATAGGCTCAACAGTTCTGAAGCATGCAATTCTTCATCATGAGGACCAAAGACCTCCTTAAAACCAATAGATCCACGTTCAACATAGATATATAGAGTGAGGACAATTCTGGTTTGGAGAGAATTATTTCTCTACATTTTAAACCCAACTTCAAGCCACTTATTGGTATTGAATCCTAGCATGAGGATAAAATAATTAGTTAAAACTAGGGTTTTTAAGCTACCTGTTAAAAGTTGCTATGTAAAGTGTATGATCTTTCTTGAGAGCCACGCTTCAGTTTTTTATTGAAGCGGCTCCTAGTTTTTTCATGACTTTTTAGTTTTGCTGGCCTATTCTGATGATTCTTGGGAGGATCAGATTGTGTCTTTCTTTGAAACACTGACTTCACTTTCATGTAAATGTCATTTTGCAATCAGGTCTCGGTTATGGACATCCAGTTAATTGCAAAATTGTAATGAATGCAACCCAGCTGAAATTCGGGGTCTCCAAAAATTTGATTACCTGGAATTGAGACAAATATTGACAGTGAAAATTTCTAAAGTATCTATGTACAGTACTATAAGCAGTCTATAAGGTGCTGGTTTTCAGTATCCTTTCTATATTCTATTGTAATGCAAATCAGTATCTCTAGAAGGAAGGCAGCAGCCTTTACATTAAGCTACACATCATTACAGCTATGTCTGTTTAAGAAAAGAAGAAAATAAAAGAAATGTGCATGCATTAAGTGAGACTTTAGATAAACCAAATTCTGATTTTCTTTTACAAAATTAGAGCAAACTGCCCAGCCTTCTCTGATGGTATTCTGCTCTTTGAAGATGAAAGGAAATCTTATTTTTGCATTATCTGAACTAGTTATCTGCTTGGACACTTTTTTTTTTGTCGTATGATCTGGCTCTTTTTAGAACAAAATAAGATATCAGATTGTCAAAATTTGTGAAACTTGAATGTTCTGCTTGGTTTTCCTTGCAACTACCCTCAGTAAAGAGAATATTTATAATCTGTCCCCATCTAAATAATAAGCATCAGAACATAGATTGGGGAGGTAGATTGTGGAGTTTTTGAACAATAGCCAATTAAGATCCATAAGTGCTGAACAGCTCTTTACATTGAAAGAAAATGCATGTTGATTTAATTTACGAGGCTCAGTATACTACTTTTCTTCATGGCCGAGTTAAGATGCATTCCTCCTTGAATTGACAGGGGAAAAAAAGTATCAGTATAATTTGCTCTGCCCAGACCATCAAGCTTTCATCTACCCCAATAACGGTTGTGAATTATTTGGTGCTTTCGGCTTTACTTGGGAGGATTTAACAGCACAGCAATTGTGGTCGTCTCTGACCTTTGTCTCCCTCTGATTCATGGTTACCAGCTGTTGAGGGGGGAAAAACTGCAAATTGCCTTCATTAAGGCAAGGAAGAATAGGTTTGGGTGAAGGTAGGCAAGTGCATCACCTTGCAAGTTGTTTTGTCACTAGTATGGAGATGCTCCGTGCTGGTACTTCCCACTGGATGTTTTTGAACATGTGTCTAAAAACAGAAAACCTCTGTCCAAAAATAGCCAAGCAGACTATTGGTAATGTGGGTGAAAGATGAACCAGGATGAAATGAGAGGTGCCTTACTGGGCTGGAAGGGAAAACTGAAACTTTGTAAATATAAGACCAATAAAATACATTTCACTCCAGCTCCCAAATATCCAAAATCATTAAGTGCTGCAAAAGGATGCCACTGTTGGCAATGATTAGCTAGTCTGATGTAAAGATGGAAAAATGCTGGGAATCTCATATTCATTTCTACATGGTATTAAAAGTTGATTCCACTGCTCTAATTTATTCATTGCAGGCTGTAAAAAAAATAAACAGATTTTTTTTTTTACAATTACATTTTTCATATTGCTAATTTGATACATTACTCCAACAAAATGAAACATTTCAGGCTGCGATCCTGAAGCTACCTTAGATCTTCTTCCATGAGAATAAATGGAAAAGTCCACCCATAAGAGGTCCTGGTTTGGATTTACATTCCTAGCCAGAGCAAAAACATCCACAAACAATTTTACTCTAGTGCTAGAATTTTAACATCAACTTTTTCAGATCAGAGAGGAAGAATAGGAATTATTCCAATATTACTCACCTTATCAAAAAATAAAAGGCAAAACAATTTCCTTTGTCCCACCCCATCCCATAGGAAAACAGCAGGGCATAGAAAGAGATCTGCAAAAGATAGCAGAGAAGCCTGTTGCACCAAAAAGCATTTATTTAAAAATCAAGGGGAGGGTAGAAAGCAGCATGTCTTATGCTCCTTAAAAGTGGAAGCAGCTCTTTCCAATAGTTTTCTCTTGGACCCACCACATAGCTATGGTGCTCCCAGATTTCCCTCTACACTCTTCAGTATTTTCTCTTGCATATGCCAAGATGCAATCATTGTGTTTGTTGATACTTCCATGTACTTTGTTATAATCTACTCTCAAACACAGCTGTCTCATCCTAATGACATAATCCATCTGGGCAGAAGAGTATTTATTTCTATTACAATACATACATACAATGTACACACAAACATATTGTTCACTAGCAGTATATCAGTATGTCCTGCAAAGCCAAATTCTAGCCTCTGTCAGATTATCTGAAGTGTTATTCATTCATTGCTTGCTTTTGTATTACACACACACACACACAGACACAAACACAATTCTGCCCTGTTTAATGTGTTACAAGATTTGTCCATCCATTCGTACTGTAAAGGATGCTTCATAAGGTTGGACATATATGTTGACATGCAGTTGCCATTTTCATTTAAGTCCCAAGATAGATTTGAAGAAACATCCATTAAATGACCATGAACAAGCCAATATAGGAAAAAAAACCCCTGGTGATAAATTGGCATAGAATGGGATAAGAAAGAGGCTAATTTTAAGTTAACATTCCCACTTGTTGCTCTCTTTGCACTGCTTAAATTACTTTAAATATTCATTGGGGACATATTTTGTGAAATTTAGTAGCCTCATCTTGAACCATGATGAGATCTTGATCATAAACACCAAAGTCTCACAATGTGTTACTGCTCTTGAATGGGAAAGATTTCCATGTTCTCACACGAGACTTCAGAGATCACTAGAGGCTTGCTATTTAAAATAAATACAGATTTGGAATAGCTTTTGTGGGACTGCAGGCATGGTATAAGGAAGGAATAGATATTTTGACATCCCAAAGCTGCAGATTGTTAAGTGAATGAGCAGTAATTTGAAAAAGAAACACAATTCCAATTCATAATCCATTGTGTGTGTGAAGACTAGAAGTAAAATTAAAACCTGTATTTCAGAGCTAGAAATCCAGTCTTGTCCTGTCCCATTGTTCATCTCCTAAAATGTAAAATTTATTGCTTATATAGGGAAATGCTAAACTAAGATGGTTAAAGATTTTCTAATAACATTACCAAAAATATTTCTGGAGCAGCTTTTATTTGCTCTTGAGTCCCTATCATGGGACTTCCCTCCCCCCTAAAAGTGATTCAAGTGTTACAACCCCCTCAGATCCTACAGCTTGAAATAGCAAGGTAGTTGATTAGTAAAACGACTGCTTTAGTAGTAGCAGTGTGGAAACCTGAAGTGAAAGTTTGATTGACAGACCTAATATATAGAAACCAAAAAGATTAGAATCCACTTCCAATCTATATCTGCATACTTAATAAATTCCAGCTGTATATAAAGACACTATGCTAAGAAAACTATCTACCTTCAGTAAGTTATTATAGTAAAAGAAAAGAAGTTGTTGATAAGTGGTTGTGATGATCACCTCAACAAGAATTGTGCTTAAGCAGAGCATTTCTACTTGTAGCTTGCAGTCATATCCTCAGCATACCTTCTTTGCCCAATTCTGGGTTGAAAGATCCCCATTCTAGGTTCTGCGTAGGCGAAGCTGTGGAGCAAACCAGCCATTTTTGCTATCTTCCAGCAACTATCATCTAAGCCACAGGTGTCAAACTCACCGTGTCATGTTGCCATCATGTGACGTATCACAATGTTTTCCCTTCGCAGAGCTGGGGTGGGCATGGCCACCAGTTTGACACCTTGATCTAAGCCTTCCTTATCCCATTAATTAAATTAATCATTTTCTCCATATTTATACATATGGATTGTACTGTTGTCTCTAAGTAAACAGGAAGTTATTTTTTATCAGAGCATTTGAGAAATTCCTTTTTTCTTCCTGGATCCTTTGGTTCCATAACTATATAAACGGGGTGCTCTGCTCTGCTTCTCAGGGCAGCAAAACTTCACATTCCTGCATGCAAAGTCAGATTGAAATTCTTTAGAGCAATTCATATCCCAAATAAGGAGTTTACCTGATGCTGAGAAAACCAGCTTCAGCCACTCATTCCATCTGAAGTCAGCTGGCTGCTTTCCCGGAGTTCCCATTATGACTCCTGTTTTATTACTTTTTTTTTTTAAATTCTCACTCTTCTTTATTGCTTCTTTTCTTCCAGTTACAACTTCAGATTTTCTGACCAGGTTAAGCATTGCTTTTAAAAACCTTTTGAGGGTGGCATGTGATTGTATCCCTATCCACACAGTTTACAAGCAAATATGTGTAGATTGTGTGTTGGGTTTCAAATTTGATTGTCAGGAGGATTGTCTCAGGCCAGATAAGATAATGCAGAGTTGAATTGGAGTGGAGGGATTATTAGTATTAGCTATGTGGTCACTAAGACTTGAAAATGACTCGATGGCACACAATCAAATTATAGAGAGGAAAAGTGCAGCTGCCTAGCAGTACTTGACTCTTGTTCCCCTATTATAGAATATGTAAAGGAAGTATCTACTATAATATTTAGATTACTAAATCAAAAGACTACTAATTTTCATTAAGTAATAGTCAAAACCATTCTATAGATGCCTTTCTATGGATCAGCCTATTCTGTAAGCTAATATAATGGCTGCCTATCACTGGCAGAAGTATGGTGCTGTTACCAGAATAAAACTTGGATAGGAAAGATGATCAGGATTACAGCTGGCAAAGACTTGGACTATATCGTGAAATTTCCCTGTCTGTCTAGTTCTGAATTTGTGTGGTCTATATGTCAAGCAGGAATCTTGGTGTATACTGGAATGGGAACTAATTCAGGGGTGATTCATAGAATATTTTATGAGTTGGTTTCATAACCTGCTGTGATATGCAGTCCACTTTTAAAAAATTGTGTATGTTCATAGATATATTTTTATATCAAATCTTGAATGTATTGCAAAGACATAGAGCTCAGGGGGATATGTTCTAATTTAAGGAAAAAGGGGAAAATCCATGTAAAGGGTCAGTTATACCACTGAGTCCAAATGCTGGTATGTGGGCATCCAAATCAGTGCACCTCAGGCAAATGTCAGTTGAGCTTCCAATTAAACATAACCAAGCTCACTAACCCTTTGACTACTTGGTTACATTTTCAAATTGCTATTTTTGTTAGGAAGATTTTTGTAATACGAAGTCTGACTTTGTCTCTGTGCAACTTAAATCTGTAATGAGAGAGCGCAGACCTTAAGCTTTTCTGTCTGACATCCCTTCAGATGTTTGAAGTGTTGGCATGTCTCCTCTCAGACATCTTTCTGTGCCAAACATATTACTCCACAGTAGCTGAATTTGCACCACACATTTCAGTGTCTTTTTGAATTAATTCATTTTTGGGGATTGCAGAATATATCAAAATAGGAAACAACTAATTTAATCCAAATTTACATAAAACACTAAAGTACCAACAAAATTCAAGTTAATTTAGCTTAGCAAATGCAAGCATGCTTTAATTAAATTGTGCACACTTATCCCCTCAATTCCTTGACAACTGTCTTCACTCAACTGTCTTTCTTTACTGGAAAAAAGACAATCCTGGAGTGAGTAACAAAATGGAAGATATGGTAGAAAATAAGGAAATTTCGGTAGTTGCTTGTCATGTGCTTCTTTGTTAATAGACTCCAATATCTGGTTTCTGTGTGACATGTCTGCATTTGGGCCATTGCCTCTGTATTTAGTTTGGCTTTGGCAGAAGAGTTTTGAGCTTGTTTCTGATTTCCTCGATTATATTTTCTCAAGTAATTTTATTTTGTAAGGTATGTTAACATCAGTATAATAATAGAGGATAACAAGCCATGATAGTTTCTATGGAATGTAGTTCCATCAGCTGGATCATATGACAGGCTATTCAGAGTTTATAGAAGATCTGCTTCTGATGCCTCGGTAGGAGACCAGTAGTGATGTGTAAGTTAGTTGTTTAAAGAAATGGTTTTGTTTGCAAATAAGGTAATTCAAAGGCAGATATTTCAAGCCCCATACATATAATGCTATAGAAGAGACTATAATGTTATTAGTGTTCATGAATGCTTGATCTAGATCAGGGGTGTCAAACTCGTGGGCCGCAGGCTGGATGCGTCACGCACTGGCCATGCCCACGCCCGGTTTAGCGAAGGGGGAAAAAGTTGTGATACATCACGTGATGACACCATGACGATGTGAGTTTGACACACTGATCTAGATTAAGCCTGTGGAACAGAAAGAATTTTTTTAAAAAATGTAACAGAAAATATAGCTCTCTTTTCATTGTCTGTCTGTCTGTCTGTCTGTCTGTCTGTTTATCTATCTATCTACCATCTATATCTATCAAAACAGGAATATTTTTTTACTAAACGAGTTAGATGCTTGCATGGACTTGCAAATTTCTGTACTGAATCTGAAACTTGATCGAACTTAACTTGGTGAACAGATACAAACACACATATGCCATCATCTGAAATGGAATATGAACAAGTGAAATAGGTAAATACTATATTTGTGAAAAGCTGGGCATGAGTATGGTTGTAGCAGATGATAAGTAGTCCATGAATGGAAAGATGAAAGCCATGGATATGTGGAAAAGTTGCAGCTGCCATTCACTGTCTGAGTGATATAATATTCTTTCAACATAATATCAACCTTGAACATACTATCCATTTTCCCAACAGACCCTGAATCCCAGAGAAAGAGGACAGTACAAAATGTGCTCGATCTGCGGCAGAACCTTGAAGAGACCATGTCCAGTTTACGGGGCTCCCAAGTAACTCACAGGTGAGATCTCTGCTCTTGGTTCCCTCTACTCTTGGCTAAAACACTGAAGTGACATTTTGACGGATTAATATAAATCAGTTGGCCAATTTCTGTTTGACCTTTTATTAAATCAAAGGGCAAAAGCGCTAGCATGGCTCATCTGGTAAAAAGCAAAAAGCACCTCTACCCTAAAGGATTAGGATTTTGAAAAGCTGGCATTAGAAAGGCGGCTGTCCTATTTTCCATATACGCTCTTCTTTTCTGCAGACCCTGCAGATGCTGATTTTATAAAATTATTCAGTTCTTTTAATTAATTCAGTTCTTTAATCTTGGGCCTCCTCTTTTCTGCATGCTGTGATCTGTGTTAATGGTATTAGGATGTATTTTGATGTTGACAGCAGTACGATTAGCCTGTGTTTTGATTCAGAAAGTCAAGGCACATTTATTCAAAAACACCAAATATTGTATAGTGCTTCTAAATATAGAAGACTATTTTACACCAAACTCTACCCCTAATGTATTAGGCTTGTTTTTATTTAACCTAATGTTAAATAGCCTTAGCCTTACACGTGAACCAACTGCTATGGCTTAATCCACAAATCATGGTTAAAATATTTGGTCTCATCAATAATCTCTATAATCTTAGGGATGATGGAATTGTGACATTAGCACACAAAGCTGTAATCGTAGCGCTTCCATTCCTCAGACCTGAGCTTTGGCAGCAGCCTCTGGGCAGTAAAACTTTCCCTTGGCTCCCTATTGTCCAAATGAGCTAATGCAGTGACAGCAACTTTTTTAGACCTCCAGTGAGCAAACCACAGCTATGTATCAATGTAATTTGGTGGAAAAAAGGCAAGGAATTGGCTGGCAAGGTGATCATTCTCCAAGCACATGGAAATGGTGATCAGATTATTTTTACCATTTTAGGGAATGAGGGGAAAACACAGTTACTATCAGCTCACTTTTGTGCTCAATTCTATAGTTTAACTCTCTGGCATCCCAAATTACATTCTGAGCTTTGCACCAGAGTGTGGATACTGACTTTAATAATACACCAGCACAAAAAAGATGCTTAACCATAAAGCTTTAGTGTCTGCCAGTGTGAATTTAGCTTCATTTCTCAAGGAGCTTGGTAGCCCCAGGTTGAGTTTGAAATTACTAAAAGGCAGCTGGAATCATTTGAATGTACTCTGCACATAAATCCAGATATTAATGCAGGTCACAGATTTTGTGTGTCCGTGCGTGTGTTTGAGTGAAGTTCAAGTAATAACTGACTGCTTCTCTAGATGCAGTGCTCCCTCAGTGTTGCTCAATTGGTGTCTTAGTTTCTGTCTTGCTTTTAATACCCCACACCACAAAAAGGCCCACAATGCAAAATAGAAGTTCTCATACTGACTGCCTCACTCCATGTAGGGTGGGAGCTGGCAGATGAACTCCACCCAGATGAATCACTGCAGCATGAGATCCAGCAAGGGAGGACTGCTGGGCTGCTTCCAGTTGATTTGTTTAGCTAAATGTGCTGGAGGTTGGATCAAGGGAGATTGCTTCATGGAAGAAATCCAAAGCATTCGTTACTTCTATAGAAGGCTAGTTTTGAGAGAGCTCGGCTAGGCAAGAGGGAAAGCATATGGATCTTGAGAGATGAGAAGATGCCAGTATAACAGAATCTCTGTGCATATCATTGGCTGCACATGTGCTTTCTGCCAGATACCAATTCAAGGCAATCAGTTTCTTTAAGGATGTTTAACAGCTGCATTTATGCTTATGCCCACCAAGAAGCCAATCATTCATCCATTCATTGCTTGTGATGTGTGCAAGAACTAGGAAGAAGCAGGTTCTAAAGAGTAGCTATTTTAGTCTCTTGAAGCTGAACCAAGAAGAGTCTTGTGACACTTTTTGGTCTAACAACATAGGTAGTCATAGACTGTAATCTCTTCTTCAGATGCAAGGCAGGGATAGTCACTGACTGTGAAAAAAAGCACTTTAAAGATATACCATTATCTTTAGAATAAAAAGATATGCACAGACAGCACTACGTGTGCATAAGCCTGTGACTTGAGAAGCATGTGATACCTTTGATGAAATGACTTGCAATCCACAAATCGTAAATTAGTCTTTAAGGCCCGCAATGCTTTTCTTTTTGTTGTTTTGGAAGGCAAGATTAAAGTAATCTTAAATCCAATGTTATAGCCAGTAAACTCAATGATTAAAGGACATACAGCAGTAAAAGACATTGTCTCACATTCAAATTATAATTTATATTCTTTCACAGTGGATTTCATTGTTCGAAATTCATTTGGCTATAATCACATAGCGGTTTCTGTGTATTTTTCCTTTGTGTCGACTAGTCTTTAGATGACAGGTCAATGAATAGTGGTGTCTATTGCTTTCTTTTCTGTTTTCATTGTAGGTATTAAGAGTTCTTAGATCTAAAATCAGTGTGCTACACCCTAAACAATCATTTTTTCAGTGGAATCTTCTCTCTTTGGATGCGTTAGGAAATAGCATCTTGACATTCAATTAGTCACAAGAAATAATAGTTAAAAATGAATATGGTGAATCTTTCTCCCAGGTTTATGAGTAAATAGTCAAAATTATTCATTTAGAAATGCTCATATATTGAATATAAAAGAAATGTCAACACTAAACCGCATGCATATTCTAGTTTGCCTTTTGCATTGGAACTCTCAAAGCTTTTCCTGAATAAAGTATAAACAGGGGTGCCAAACTCACGGCTCACAGGCCAGATGTGTCAAGTGCTGGCCATGCCCACACCTGGTTTAGCAAAGGGGGCGGGAATTTATGATACATCACATGACCACACTATGACAATGCAAGTTTGACACACCTGGTATAAAGTCTTTACTAGGCTTCCACAAGCACAGCAGAAGCACAGTAAAAACTCTCTTTAAACTTTATTTCTTCTCTGCTTACACCAGTATTTATTTATTTATTTTATTTATTTATTAAACTTTTATACCGCCCTTCTCTTTTCGGACTCAGGGCAGTGAACAGCCAGAATAAAACAGTTGTACATAAAAGTTAAAATAGTTATTTAAAATAGATTATATAAAGTTTGGCCCATTAATTTAAAATATTCCAATTTAAGATCAATGTCAATTTAAAACCAAGATAAAATCAGGCCAGCTCGGATAACTGAAAAAGGTGAGTTTTCAGGGCCCGACGAAAAGTCCGGAGGTCTGGGATCACTCGTATCTCTGGGGGTAGATTGTTCCAGAGGATAGGTGCCACCACAGAGAAAGCTCTCTCCCTGGGGGTCGCCAGCCAGCATTGTCTGGCTGACGGCACCCTGAGGAGGCCCTCTCTGTGGGAGCAAACTGGCCGGTGGGAGGCAATTGGTGGCAGAAAGCGGTACTGTAAGTACCCCAGCCCTAAGCCATGGAGCACTTTAAAGGTGATCACCAACACCTTGAAGCGCACTCGGAAGTCCACTGGAAGCCAATGCAGCTCGTGCAGGAGAGGCCGCATTCTGCACCAGTTGGAGCCTCCGGGTGCACCCCGAGGGGAGCCCCATGTAGAGAGCGTTACAATAGTCCAGACGAGTAGTGACGAGAGCCTGAGTGACCATGTGTAAGGAGTCCCGATCTAGAAAGGGACGCAACTGGCGTATCAGGCAAACCTGATAGAAAGCCCCCCTGGCCAAGGCCGTCATATGCGCTTCTAAAGACAGCCGTGAGTCCAGGAGGACGCCGAAGTTGTGAGCCCTTTCCGTGGGGGCCAGTGATTCGCCTCCAATAACCAGCGATGGCGCCAGCTGCCTATACCGGGACACCGGCAGCCACAGCCTGGGGTACATGGGGAAGGCTGTTTTCGCCCTCCCCAGACTCCTAGAGAAGCCCTGGAGGCTGGAGACAGCAAAAAATAGGCCTTCCGGTTCCACTGGAAGTTGTCAACGGGCTGTTTTCGGCCTCCGGAGGACCTCCGGGGGGGAAGGCTGTTTTTGCCCTCCCCAGACTCCTAGAGATGCCCTGGAGCCAGGTGAGAAAGAAAAATGGGCCTACCGGGCCATCGCGTGCCAGGAGTGGAAGGAGCGGGTGTGTGTGTGTTATGCTCATGTGCGGGGGCAGGGTGCATAGAATTATGGGTGTGGGTATACGCACTTGGCCCCTCCTGCTGGCACACAATGGCAAAAAAGTTAGCTATCACTGCTCTAAGCTGATTTCTACTTTGATTTCACCCCACTGCCATTCCTTCTTACAGCTATCTAAAATTATATAACAGATGTAGTTCTCAGAGCTGCTCCTTAATGCCTTTAGTTTCTTCTCTGTTTAGTGCTACTGAAAATTGTAATCGATACCTTAAATAGGTTTTACAGGGATTTTTTTTTTAAAAATCAAGAAAAAATTCAGACTCCCTTTAACACTTAGGAAAAAGTAAAATTCCAGACCTTGACCACATGATAGAATCATCCCTGTTTTGCGTTACTGCTCACCGTCTTCAATTCTTCACTCTCCAAGCAATATCTTGTCCACCCCTGTCACTAGAGCTTCAGGACAGCTTCTTGTGTCCTAAATAAAACTCATATAAAATAGCCTAATTATTCCCCTCCATCTCTTATATACCCAGACTCACTTTCCATGAGATGGGTGGCCATATAAATGAATAAATAAATAAATATAATATTTTTATTAATACAATTAATAATACAATTAATAATTGTTATTAATTTGAGGATATTTCTTCCAACATGCTAAAGTAACTTTTGATCATTGAAGGAACACATATAGTAAATAGATTTTGAAAATGGTGATTAATATTCTATCTTCTTTTTTTTAAAAAAAGAATTACACTTTGCTGCTTAAAAACACGTTATGTATGAAATCTAGATATGCTAGTTTTATTTTCCTGCTACTAAAATTGTTCCACGAAGCTTCTGCCATTTGAAAGCAAGTAATCAACCAGCTAGAAGAACCAATTTTATACAAAACATGATGCTGCAAAAGCTTATAATATCCTTGTGGTGCTGCCTTGCTAAAATCAGAAGACAGATGGAAAATGAAGGGATTCTCCTATTGAGAATTTGGAGTGTGTGAACTTTACTGCCTGGCCATTAGCTAGACTGAGCTAAAGGACAGGGTTTCAGAATGGAAACCACTAAGGTAGAATAGGCAGTGGATACTCGTGGTATGAATTTTTGCCAGCAGGAGGCTCCCTTTTAAAGCTGGAAGTGTATAAAAACAATTTATAGTACCGCTAAGATGTTATTTTAGTTTGCTGTAGGAGCTGTTCTCATTTGTGGGAAAATATAATGGTTTCAATAGTTTGGGGGGAAATATAGAAGCAATTATTTAGATCTAAGTGCAAGGTCAGAATATGTAGAGACCTAGCCCATAGAATCACCAAGAGTCAGACACCTGACTGAATGCATAACATCATCATCATCATCATCATCA
Source organism: Ptyas mucosa (assembly GCA_012654045.1). NCBI lineage: Eukaryota > Metazoa > Chordata > Lepidosauria > Squamata > Colubridae > Ptyas > Ptyas mucosa. The sequence continues at coordinate 73,468 of WNWU01000004.1, forward strand.
TCATCATCATCATCATTTAGATATGTCTTCAGCTTTAATAAGAGTACATGTACCACCTGAGGAGCATTGATAGAAATTAATTTTTAAATGTGATATATTTTTATTAGCATTTAATTTCAGTTTAGTCATCTAAGCTCCGTTATGAATGTAATTACTGAAACTGTACATGCAGGCTTTGTGGCCTGACTCCATTCTCTCCCCATGTTGTGAATCCATTCCAGATACGGTTTCAGTTATCAATTTGTATTTGATGTCTGGTGATGGGTTTATTGAATCTAAATGAAACGCATGCCTGGGAGCTAGAATATCAGCAGGGCCCATTAACTCTAATGTTTGCCCTTATTTGTAATGGAAACGTAATGTTATCAGCTGGCTTGATCAGTCTTTCCTACATTTTACACACCAGTTTGAGGGCCTAGTTTTTATATCACTGTCCATGGTATGCCATGAATTAAGAGGAGTACTTAAGCTGTAAGTTGTTATTCATGTGAATTTGTGCCACAGCTATTTAAAGCCTGTGATTAATAGTTATTCAAGTGCTCACTAAGAGATAATGATCTGCACTGGTTCTATTCAGAAGGCATAATGGTTTTACGGAAAGTGTGGGTGAAAGAATAGCTTAGCTTGCTCCTTTGTAAAAGAATAATGTCAACGTGAAAATGCATTTCAGTACTAAGGAAAAAGAATACTCGTACTTCATTCTAATAATATAAAAGAAAAAGGTTCAAGAAAGGCAAAAAAGAAAAGGGAACTGTGTGAGTCACTGTGTGTGAAGTACGGTGGCTATATAAATTGGTTTGATAAATAAAAACAAATGTGTGCTTATTATTCTTCCCAAAAATCGTAGATCCATATATAGAGGATTCTTCAGTTGAACGATAAAGAGTTATCTTATCAGTGAGATGTGTGGCATATAAATTTAATACATAAATCAAAGGTGGGTCCAACAACTGCTTAGTATGGGGAAGTTGCACTCTCATATTTAATTTGGGATGAAAATTTTGGGGTGTTGGTACCTTCTGATGAAATAACTGGTTTTCTTTGGCCAGTTAACAGGTTGGATGGCTGAATTGTAATGCCCAACAATAAGTTTCCCAACCCTGTATATGTAAAGGCATTATCAGCAAAATACAATATTACAAAGGAGTGCACAAGCAGTGGCAGTAATATTTGATGCATTTGAGAAGTCAATTTCATTTCTCTAGATATAAACTATAACAAATATATAAAAGGAGAGATGTATTATCTCATTCATAACTCTAATATTATCATAGCAGCAGCAGCAGCAGTTACATTTATAAGCCCAAGAAAACTTGTGTCTGCTTTAAAGACAGACACAGGTTTCCTTCTAAAGCACCAAATACTTTATAGTGTTGTCCAAAGCCCTAGAAAATATCTGGGTCTATACCCATAATTAGACACAGAAATATGAACAGTTTGCAAGACTGTTGTATTTTGCTGATAATTACAGCATCCATTGCGAAGTTGAGCTCCACCGGGCAGTTGAACAATTGAAGTTGAAGATAAAGGTATAAGAAAAGCTTTACTAAATTAGACCAATGGTCTATCTAATACATTGCCCTGCTTTCCTCAGTAGCAAACCAGATAACTTATGAGCAAGTCAGAGTTTTATCAGGATAATACTCCAACAGTTAAGCTCTGCAGGTTGGAAATGTTGGGAATTTTAGTTCCAATAAATACGGAGATACAAGGTTGGGGAATGCTATTGTGCAGGAGAGATTCTTAGGATTATTACGTGATATTGCAGTTCTTGTTGCAGTCCTAAAATGTCTGTGAAATTCTCGACTGACATTTATTTCCTTCCTTCCTTCCTTCCTTCCTTCCTTCCTTCCTTCCTTCCTTCCTTCCTTCCTTCCTTCCTTCCTCTGGATTAAATAGTTTAAGTACTGTCTGATTAGGTTGCTAAATTGGGACAGCTGACTGAAATCCAGGCAATCACTAGAGGGCAGTAAAGCGTTATCCTGCTGCCATCTACAATAGTGGACATCTGGATTTTTGGAGTTCAGATTTGATATCTTTCAGCTTGCATATATAGTGCTATGATTTTGTGTGCACATAGCTCTTGGTTGGTGGTGATCCAACCAAGTAATTACTAATTTAAAAATCTTTAGGCACAGGTAGCCCCCACCAGATTTTTAGCAATAAAAAGAAATCAAATCTGGTTGTAGCCTGCTACAGGGCTTAGTACTACCTATGTGACATTGTTCAAAGACAGCACCCAGGATAAAATGAAATGTAAAGAGAAACAGACTATGGGTTAGTGCAGGAGACAGTTTTGGTGCTTACTGATCTGTGTGAGCAATACGGTAGAAAAGAGCAGGTAGAAAAACAGGTAACCTACAACACTTGTCTGTATCCCTTAAATCGCACGAGAGGGCTTTAAGTTGCTACTGTTGTCCTTCTCTTGAACAGAGAGCAGGACTGCTCCTTTCAACGTAACCCCTAACTCTTTAACCTAGTATTTCTCAACCTTGACGTGGTTAAGAGGGGAATTCTAGACATTGAAATCACATGTCTTGACTGCATGAAACCACATGTAGTCAAGATTGAGAAACACAGTTTCAACCAAAAACTAAGGTCTGGAAAAAGGCCCTATCTGAGAGATTTGCCTTGCAACTCAGATAAGTCTAACTGGATTTTGAGAAATGTCTTGCTGAATCTCATCCCTCGTTGGTCTAATTTTCCACCTTTTTTTCTTCTCTCTTCTTGCAGCTCATTGGAGATGACGTGCTATGATAGCGATGAAGCCAATCCCCGCAGTGTATCTAGCCTGTCCAACCGTTCGTCCCCTCTCTCATGGCGGTATGGTCAGTCCAGCCCACGCCTGCAAGCCGGAGATGCTCCTTCGGTCGGTGGAGGGTGTCGCTCAGAAGGCACTCCTAGCTGGTACATGCATGGGGAACGAGCTCATTATTCCCACACCATGCCCATGCGCAGTCCCAGCAAGCTCAGCCACATTTCCCGTTTGGAGCTGGTGGAATCCCTTGATGCTGATGATGTTGATCTTAAATCTGGGTACATGAGTGACAGTGACTTAATGGGCAAGACAATGACTGAAGACGATGATATCACCACAGGGTGAGTACCTTAGCCCTCTAGAAACATCAGCCGGCTATTTAAAATTAGGCTTGATGTTCTGTATATAGCAATATCCAAGGCAGATAACAGCCATGTTAATAGGTTATATTTCTGTATTTTTTTCTTCCCTTTGCTATGCAACTATTTCCTTGGCAGGTTAGTGATAAATACCCAAGACATGCAATAGAGCCGGATACATTTGTTGAAAATGTTTTTTGGTAGACAGGGATTTAGATAAGGACATTTATTGGATTATTACTTTCAAAGAAAAAAAGGAGCTTGTCCAATGTGATACTGTTAGAGCTGATTCATCCAGATGGATAAAGCCCAGTGATCATATGGAACACATGTTTCTAGTCAAATGTTTCACTGACAATTATATTTTCAAGCCTAAATACCTTATTTGAAGAAGAAATGTCTATGCAATATTTTAGGACCAGTTATTTAGCAGCTAACCATTCTGGAAAACAGAGTTTTAGCAAGTGAGCATTTTTAAAAGCATGGATAAAACATGATCTGTCTTGCACCATGTGGTAACCAAACTGTGGCTTATTAAACTATGACTGGGTTAACTCAACATATTGATCCATAAACAATAAATTTCATTTAATTATTTTAAAACTATTTTAACTTTTGTGTACAAATGTTTTATTTGGCTGTTCACCACCCTGAGTCCAAAAGGAGAAGGGCGGTATAAAAATCGAATAAACTAAACTAAACTAAACTAATAAGAAGCTAAGCAAAGAAACCATATTATATAGCCCAATGTGATGTACGAACCAAGATGTGTAAATATTTTATAACTGAAATGCTACCTTTTCTGTCCGAAATTTGCTTGCATTGTTTTATCATTTCTTTTCTCCACGTTCTATATTTCTTACCTTTAAAGAATGACAAAGGATGAAGGAATTTGGGTAAAACGGGACGAAAGACTCAATATTTACTGTTTTTAACTTTTAAACTCATAACATGATCTCTAGGGTTGTCTCATGGGTACAGTATGTGTCATAAAAATACTATATAAAAATGCTATATATAAACTGTATGATGTCAGACATAAAGATTTAACTGATATTGCATCATATAACTTTTAGCATCTCGTATCTGGAAAAACATACCCTAAATCAGAGGTCCCCAAACTTGGCAGCTTTAAGACTTGTGGACTTCAATTCCCAGAATTCTCCAGCCAGCTATGCTGGCTGGAGAATTCTGGGAGTTGAAGTCCACAAGTCTTAAAGCTG
>WNWU01000004.1:78207-188334 GCA_012654045.1 Ptyas mucosa
CTTAGTTGTTATTGCGCTCAAAGGGGGTATTAATAGTACTTTGAACTTTGTATAAATTATATTTTGCTCCATTGCATCCTATGATTTTATTATATTTGGTAACATTTGTTAATATAGTGTTGAGCGCAATAAAAACTATGTGCTGATTTTAATATTGTGCTCAGTGTTCAGCTTGGAAATGAAGGGTCTTTTTTTCTTTGGCTGATACCTCCAGCCAAAGAGAGGTCAAAGAGAGATGGATACTGACATAGTGAAATATTATGTCATACATTTTCCATTTTAGAAGTTCCAGAGCTCCATCAAGGGAAGGGATGTAGACATGGTCCTAAAATATATATATTATAGGAAATTGTGCTGAAGAATCCTTGTTGATCACAGAACTTTGGTCTACAGATGTGAGTTTTGAATCAGTTATGAAGCCTCTTAACATTGCTATTATTAGAATATAGAATAGGTAATCACTGATACAGATCAGGCAGAAATAGGCACTATGTGACTGAAGTGTGGTTTCCCTATGGAACATCAAGACTTCTTGTGAAGTGATGAGTAGCTTTGAGTTGCCAACAGATCTTTCTCTTGATCTTTGCTTGGTAAGTTTTTCTTCTCTATGGGAAAAAAATGCCATCTCTTAATTTTGGGGCAAATTAAGTGATAGATAACATAGTTTTAATCTAAAATTCTTGCTAGGAAAAAGATAATCAGTATTTTTCGAATCAGACTATGATATCATCAGTTCATGGTACTGATTATCATATTTAAAGTCCTGGATGGATGGTGCCTGTTTATCACTGGGAGTACCTCTCCTTGAGGATATCTGTCCAGCTCACCAGCTTGAACAAGATAAGTATGCATCAGGTCCCTTTCCTTAAATATTGCCACCTGGTGAGACCTTGGAGATATGCCTCCCCTATAGGTGTCCTCCCCTTTGGAACTCAAGCCCTCTTCGGATCTGGAAAGCGTCTTCCCTTTTAGTAATCTGGAAGACTGTGAAGCTCTGACTGTTCCCGCAAGTAGTGGAGTTGATAAGTGTTATGGCACTGTGGTGGGAAATGTGCTTCTTTTGTGCATGAGTGATGTGATTGGTTTATTGTTTTTATTGGTTTGGTTGTGAGGCAACTGGTACTATTACATATACAATAAGATAAGCAGCCATATAAGTTTTAAAATAAATAAATTACTCTTTTATTGTATAGTATATAACTATACAATATATTGTATATATTGTATAGTATATAACTATCATATGTATATATGTATAGATTATATAGAGTATATATATAATACTCTTTTTATAACTATTGCTTTTGTTTTCTTTTTTCTTCTCTTTTCCCTTTTTTTGTATTTGTTTTTTTTTAAACAAAACAAAAGAATAAACTAAACTAAAGTTCCAGAGCAATGTTTTTTTAAAAAATCCATTTTTTTAAACAGCTGCAACTTTTTAAATTAACAATCATAGAAATGTGGATTTGGAGTAATTGCTGCTGTATTCTTCTGTGTTCTGAATTAAGGGACATTCTCTTCAAATAAAAGACAGCAGCCCACATGCCTATTGTAACCTAATTATTTAATTACTTGCAGAGGAAATGTCTCATTGAACATGGAATAGTGGCATGGGACAGAAAAGTTCTGTGATGTCACCATTGATATGAAACAGGGGATTGGCATAATCAATATGCTGAGGATGTGCAACTATACATTTCAACCCCAGGCTGCACAGGTGAAGCTGTCAGTGTACTAACTCAGAGTCTAAGAGCTGTTTGGGACTGGTTGGGCAGGAAGAGATCAGCTCAATCCTCAGAAAATTGAATGGCTTTGCTGTTTGGGCTTCCTGAGTTAGGGATATTTTGAGCATTCGTCATGGATTTTGAGACTGGTATGCAATTTGGGGCTCTTCTGGACATACAGCAATTCCTCAATGGTTAGGCAGTAGCTGTGGCCAGGAGAGCATTTGCAGAGATTCATCTGGAGGCTGTTTGGGTTTGAATGGGGTGGAACAGACTTTGGCTCAATACTAACAAGACAGAGTGGCTATGGCTGTGGTTGTTTGGACCCCAATGTCAGGGATATTACCATTGAGTCATGGTGGCGCAGTGGTTAGAATGCTGTACTGCAGGCTACTTCTGCCTGCTGCCTGCAGTTTGGCAGTTCGAGTCTCACCGGCTCATGGTTGACTCAGCCTTCCATCCTTCCAAGGTGGGTAAAATGAGGACCCAGATTGTTGGGGGTAATATGCTGACTCTGTAAACCACTTAAAGAAGGCTTTAAAGGCTTTTTAAGTCTAAGTATTATTGCTATTTTTGGTCTTGAATGGGGATGCATTTCCCCATTCAAGACTGGCACACAACTTGGGGGTCCTTCTTCAGTTACAGCTGTGAGCAGGAACATCTTTGCACAGGTTCATCTTGTATGCCAGTTGTACCTTTTCCTAAAGGCCCTTCTGACAGTTGCTTATGCTCTGATCACCTTATGATTGGATCATTGCAATGTGGTCTACATGGGGTGCACTTACAGATGACCTGCAAGATACAGCTGGTTAAAAATGCAACCACATGACCAATAATGGGTACTTCTTGGTGTATCCATGTGTTATCATTGCTACACTGCATTGTCATTTTATAGGACCAAGGAAGAAGTATGCCTTTCTGTTGTGTCTCCCACCCGTACAACAGCATCTTCCTTGAGACAGAGACACAGACAGAGACAGAGACAGGTTACTAGCAAGTTTGAAGTATGGAGTCCTGGCAACTGCCTGGACACTTTCTTGACAAGAAATCTTGGCAAGATTTTGGAAATGGCTTGCCATGGCCTTCTTCCTATGGCTGAGAGAGAATGATCCAGGGTCACCCAGCTGTCTTTGTGCCCAAGGCAAGATTAGAAGAGTCTCTGGGTTTCTAGCTTGGTTTCTTAACCACTACATCAAAATTCCTCTCAGTCCATATAGTTTTCTTGACAAGATATCAGAAGTGGTTTGTTGTTGCCTTTTTCCTGGGGCTGAGGATTCATATTTTAATTTCTACTGAGAATTGAAATGCAAGCATCTTAAAGTTGTCAGGTTTGAGAAACCCTGATCTAGAGGGCAGTTCTCAATTCACTTTATTTTTTCTCCCTGTTTAAATCTACTGCAGCTGCCTCTAAAGGCACCTGCAGCACCAAAGACATCTCTCTCAGTCAGAGACTTAGGTCATTTTTAAATAACTAAAACTTTGACAATTACCCAACTCTTCTCATTGCACAGTTAAAAGGCAACCAAGATTGAGAGGACTGTTCAGCCTAAGTCAGTATATTAAAAACACAACTCAAATGGGCCAATTTATTTGTTTGCAAGTCTACAAGGCTTGCAGAAAACTGGCAGACATTCAGGACTTGTTGTTCCCGCCAGTGGATGAGCACAGAAATGTTTCAGTCTAAGCTTGTCTGCGCGCCAGTAAGAAGTGTTTATCTTGCCCTCTCAGTTTTGAGCTAAAAAAATTCTTTTCTCCTGTCAAAAATGAAAAAAGCCCACACATTTGATAGGCTTACATTAACGGAAGGCATTGAGCCACTGAGGTACTGTAACTATATCTGAGTCCATTTGCACAGACCCATTATCCAACTCTGTTTTCAACTTCTCCCCAAAAATGTCATAGTTCCCTTGTTTTACCTTTTATTCTTGATATAACAAACAAAGAAAAGTTGCATTTAACCAGAACAAAAATAATTATGTCTCTATATTTTTAAAAAATGATTCATTGGAAGAAACAGAAGCCAAGATATAAGCCCTATGATAAAACTACAAACCTGAAAAGCTAAAAGTTGTGGTTTTGAAAAGGGAAAAGTTGAGAGTGTATTCATCCAGAACACAAGGCTGAGAAATATCTCTTTGCTGCCAAGAGTAAGGCTACACTGTTGGCAGTAATATTGATTTAACCATTATTAGTGTAATTAAATTTATGTTTCATTTCTCCCCAAGTATTAGGAATTACTAATTAGAGTTATACATAAAACAAAACTGCATATGTATCATCAATATTTATGTTATTTATCAAATTTATTTGCCGGCCATCTCTTAGTTCCAGCAACTCTTAGTACAGTCATTTGTCCTATAAAGTGGCAAATGAATGAGAGGCCATTGAATCGTTTTCCATATTCTTTTTTTTTTCTTTTTACTAATGCTTTATTATTATATTTTTAAAAAATTCTCTCAAAGTTTTTATTCATACAACAATGTCATGAAGTTTGTTAAGGTAAAAAAATTGAGTTTCATGGTCAGTGAATCTAGGTCTTCTCATTACTATTGTGTCTTCTATTTAATATTAACTATACGGTTCTTTTTATTTTATTCCCTGTAGTTTTATTTTTTTCTGTTTATTATTTATTTATTTAGCAAATGATGAGAAGAAAAGCAAACATTTTTCCTGTTAGTGGTGCTTTTAATGCTTTTATTCTCACTTATGTGCTGAAACTAAGGTTAAAGCAGGGGTCTGCAGCCTTAAACACTCAAAGAGCCATTTGGACCCATTTCCCACAGAAAAGAAAACACCGGGAGCCACAAAACCTGGGTGGGCGTGGCAAACTCGACATCACTCACTTCCACCAGACACATGACACCCCCCCCAGCCACGCCTACCCAGCCAGTCATTAGGGCAGAAAAACGGTTGTTAAAAAACACCGAGAACCACAAAACCCTTTTGACATCTCTCGCTCCTCCCCTCTCTCTCCCTCTCTCCCCACCTCTCACTCTTTATCTCTCTATGTCTTTCTCTTGCCCCCTCTCTCTGTATCTTTCTGTCTCTGCCCCGGCCACTTCTCTATCACCTGCTGTTGCTCTTACCTTCTCAGGCCAGGCGACGAGTGACTGGGAGGGGAGGGCGAGTGGCGGGGCCAGCCAGTGGTGGGATCACCTGACAGGGAGCCACAGCAGAGGGCCCAAAGAGCCGCATGTGGCTCCAGAGTTGCAGGTTGCTGACAACTGGACTAAAGTATCTGAAAAGCAGTATTTTCTCTGTTGCAATAGATGATGCTTTATAGTTGGCCAAAGACCATTATAGTTTTGAGCCAATACATATGTGTTTATTTGCATTTGGTTCTATTGAAGTGGTAGGGCTCTTGTTGATGAATATGCACACATTTTCAGATCTTAATAATTGAAGAATGTGATATTATTCTACTCTATTCTGTCTGCTCTTTGTGATTCTTTGGCAAGTAGCTGCAGGAAGCAAGATGGTGACCAGCAGAAATTCAGAAGAGCTGTCTATTTTAGTGTGAACCTGCTCAGCCACTTCTTAAAGTGAGGCTCTCTTAAAGGTTCCTCTAGTACTAGTCTCTTGGGAATGTAGGAAACAGGCTTAATGCGTACAGTCCTCAAATTTAACAATACATATATTTTAACTGATGTTTAACTCTATTGTTGTTTATTTTGCTGCTGCTACTATAAATGTTATAATCACCTTTATTATTAGGAATATGGCAGAGTTTGTCTCACCTACTCTAAACTGTAGTTTTAAACTTAGGGAATTTTATAAGAGTTTGAGCATAAATTCATGGAACAGCTTTTATGGAATCTAGCAGACCAAGGCGCTTTGCTAAAAAGTTCTTTTTTCTTTTCATTGTGCACATGATTTCTGACTTGTTTGCAACCTAGTACTTAATTTGGGAGTGCCTAAAACATGTCAAGCAGCAGGACAAGTTCAAAAAATTGCTCAGTGGCTTTCCTCCCCAACCTTTTGAAAAGAGTCCAGCTCTCCTGTATTTTTTTTTTAAGAATGCAATCACAGCTGCACCCAAGGTTTAATTTGAGGATGGTGCATAGTAACAGAACTAATTATATTGTACTTAATATTTAAAATGTATTACATACCAAGACCATATTTATATTTGCCAGAGCTACGACACACTGAAAATAATTAAGGTGAAGTATAGTACTTTAAATCTGTGCAAGTACAATATGCATGCATTTTTTAAAAAAACCCCACATATTATTTTTTTCCAGATTACCCTGTAAATTATTAAGGTAAATGCAACTCTTAAAGCAGGTTTTGGTAGTACGAAATTTATGAAAGTGTTAAAAAAAAAAGACTGCTTTAATGAATAGCAAATGTTCAGCATTTGCATGAGGTTCAGCTCAAGATATAATCATTATTTGCTTCTTTCTATCTGTATCTGAAGACCTTGAGATCAGTGGCGACCTTATGATGAGTGAACTTCAACTCCCAGAATTCATGCTGGCTGGGGAATTCTGGAAGTTGAAGTCCACACATCATAGAGCATAGGTCAATAGTTCAATACACTAAACAAATGCCCTTCTCCAGAATGATTAGAATTAAATACAAAAGTGATGAAATGAAATATGGAGTGAAACTGGAATGAAGGAATTACTAAAGATCTTTTCTATAGAAAGGAAAATGCAGCAAGTTTGAATATAAAATGAAAGAGGTATCACTTGTTTCATGTTCCCAAGAAAGCTTTTGGCAGAATGTTGATTGAAAAGGGTACAGGATGGAACAATAAGTAAACTCTGGGAATTTGAGTCTGCAGAATGTACCAGTTTTTTGCACTTCAACAGGTCATGGAAAATATATGAGTGTGAAAAATAAAGCTTATTATGCATTTATTGATTTAAGGAATGTGCAAGATAACATTGAATAAGCTAGAATTAAGGAATATTTGTGAATAAAGAGTTGAAAATTGTTTGCTGAATGCGGTAAAATGCTTTTCATTTCTTTGACTTACCATTTCTTACCTCTTTTCTGCATAATGTTATTTGCCCCAAAAATGATTGGCATGGATAGGCATGTATGTAGAGATAATATTATTAAGTCAATGTTTTGTACTGGCTCTTTTACTATTTTAGTAGAGATTTCCAGTGAGTTCCAAACTTATTCTCACTAAAGAAAAGGTTGTGTGTGAAGATGTTTGCCTCCCTTGGTCACACTGTTTTTGGCTAGAGGGCTCTTGTTACATAACTATTGGTTACTGAGGAAAAACTGCCAAGCATTATATTTCAATGTCTCGCTCTCCAAAGATGTGAAAGTCAGCTAATTCAATGTCTAAGCCAGGATTCCCTAAAATTTATAGGAATGCAAGTCCAACATATTTAGTGAGCTGCAGTCTGAGTTAAGCTCTTTAAATAGCCACCTGCACTCGTTCAACTGCTTCTGCCTTTAATTTGTCCTTCCTGCATTGCATGTTGTGGTTTTAAATGCTGATCCAGCAACAAACTAAAGACTTTCTGGTTTTGATTTGCTGATTTTGGAGATGCTAAGGGAGTGATGATAATACAGAAATGGATTATGAGTTTTACATTCAGATTTAAGTAGTGATCTATGGCTGTATTTCATAGGGACAGAGTATATTTCTTCATTTGCGGTGACTCACAAAACTGAATGTTCTTCTCTGAATCTAAGGGGAATTGATCCTGTTGTGCTCAGCAGCTGTTGCTTTTGGAGTTCCCGTTGAACACTGCCTTTTTCTTCTACAAAAATAAAAACAAATTTACAAACAACTCCATTAAGCAGGATAAGAGGGGAGGGTCTATGTCTAACACCCTCGACTTCCAAAATGAAAACATTTTTGTGCTATGAATATAACATGATGGTCATATCTATACTAGATAACTTGAAGACAGAAGTGCACATTGTAATTTCACAATTCTTCTATAGATTGACTGAAAAAAATTACCTATATCAGAATCAGAAAATTGACATTGTGTCCAAAATGGTATTCATGATATCACCAACAGAAGATCTGGTTAGAAGTTTATGCTGGCTCTTAATCAGGGAGAAGCTGTGGATGGGAGAAGTGTGTAATGTTCGCCATGCTTTCTGAGTTGATTATTGGGAGTATATGTGTAATACGGGGAAGATATATTTCTATCTTGGCCCTGATCCTACAGAAGGTCCACTTCTTCCTTAATGTCATATGTGGACTTACTAGATAAAATCATTTTGCTTCTCCTCTTCACTGTCACCGTCATTCATTTTCTAGTGGCTAGAAAAAGAGGACAAGTGAGGCCATGGGAGTTTTGGGAAGTGGGCCTTATCAGGTGCCAAACATGCCAACCCATGACACCAGTTTGATAAGGCTGTGATTGTTCAGCTAGGAGGATATGTTATTCTAAAGAATCTGATCACATTTAAACAAAGGATCATAAAGTAGTTCTTAATTACCATATAAACTGTAGTTATTAGGCTAAAAAAGGAAGGTCCTAGTTTGATATCATGTCAACTTCAGAATCAGTAGACTTAGCACCATTTTATTTTATATATTCAACTGAAATCTAATGTTGTTTGTCTTTACTTTCTCTTCTGAGATAGGAAAATCAGATTACCATCAATAAATACAGGAGTTATGTTCATGCTAAGGAATGATTAATCTTAAGCAATTTCTACCTTTAAAATGTATGTATATGTGTGTGTGCATGTACACACACACACACACAAGCTATTTTTTAAAATTGCTACTAGAATTTTATTTCTTACTTTGGGTGGTATCCGATCATGTATGTGGATTCTAGAACAGTATTTCATTTCTCTCTGAAAAAGGAAACAGTCTATTTTATTCCCTCACATGGATGATGTTACCCAATTGAGTAATGAAACATCTACAAGGAAACAATCAAATTTAGAGAGCACCAACAACTTCACACTTCAACCCTGAGCTACATATGTTCTCTTCTATGAGTTATTTTAAGATGCATTTCAAAGGATAAAGGTAAAGATAAAGGTACCCCTTGCACATATGTGCCAGTCGTTCCTGACTCTAGGGGGCGGTGCTCGTCTCCATTTCAAAGCCGAAGAGCCAGCGCTGTCCAAAGATGTCTCCATGGTTATGTGGCTGGCATGACTAAACACCAAAGGTGCATGGAATGCTGTTACCTTCCCACCAAAGGTGGTCCCTATTTTTCTACTTGCATTTTTTATGTGCTTTCTAACTGCTAGGTTGGCAGAAGCTGGAACAAGTAACGGGAGCTCACTCCATTATGCAGCCCTAGGGATTCGAACCGCTGAACTGCCGACCTTTTGACCGACAAGCTCAGCGACTTAGCCACTGAGCCATTGCATTCCTTTCAAGGGATAATGATCCCCAAATCAATCTATGGAGGTTTACTCTCAGTTTGGTCCAGTATGTAGTTTAAAACTATAAAGCTGAGGAAGACAGGCAAAGGCTGAATTCCTGATTTAGTTGTAAAATTGTTCATTCCTCTGCTATTCCACTATCTCTCCTGGCTTTAATTGCTTTATCTACTTGTTTTTTTTCTATCTGTCAGATGATAGGGAACCATCTTGGTAGTAAATATACATACTTGGATTTTTACTATAGCCTCCTTTTACATTCCTTACTCATAACCAGAAAGAAATTTCCTCATCCTTATTGCAGGTTTCCCTTGCTTTATATGTACATGTTGCTACCTGAATTTAGACAGTCACAACAAATGTGCACATCTTTTAGGGATGACAAGTCTCGTATTTGCCAACTCCTACATTTCAAAGTAGAGGATAATTTGTGACTGCAAATCCTTCCAACTTCTTAGTATTTAAATCTTATTTTAATGTTAAAATAGAGCCTGGCACTCTTCTCTCTAGATTCTGCTCAGGTAATTCCTCACAGGTAGATATCACATCTTTGAAATATCAGTGGACATGACACACTGGCTCCGTGATTAGGAACTCCCAGGGTTCATTTTAAAATGTTTAGTTGCCACGCAGACAGGAATAGATGCAGTTCTGGACTGTGGTGTTGGAAAACCAGGAGTTAACTTCACATCAGTTTCCCAACTGAAATTATTTCCCTTCTGAGGTTATTTGCCTTATAAAAACATATAGGAAACCGTAACTTTTTAAAGCAGAGGAAATAACAGGCCTAGGAGGGGATTTTACTTTGGATAACAATAGGGTAGGGAAATATTAATTTATGTCCTTGCCTAAATCCATACACCAGTCTCTGACATATAGTACATGCATGCACACACTTACTTTCCTATGTACAAATCCACACACAGAATCCTGATCACAGAATTAGAGACTTTTTCGCCATCTTCATTGTAAAATAGTATTATATTTTAGTTCTGTGACTTTTTTTTTTAATGTCCAGGTTTTAAATGCTATCTTATCTGCATTAAAATTCCAGATCATTTTATGCATTTTGACTCACTAGTGGTGATAGTCAAGGAGGATCCTGATAGCTGCTTATCTTAAGTATCCTTTTGCATGGATATTATGATATATTACTTTTTACACTTTATTTTTGTAAGTTTGCTACTGGGTGTAATTGTTTCTAAGTTCTGTTTGAGACTTAGCTGTTGCCATTTAATGAACTAGGACTCTTACCTAAAGATTTACTTCCTTTTTTTCTTCCTGTAGGACAGATGTTCAGTGGGAAAATTATTCACCACCAAACTAGACCAGGTAGCTCTTGGTAAAAATATATATTTCATACCCTTCTGTTTTATCTATCTTTCTGTATTCTGAAGCTGTTCCTTCAATGTATGTGGGTAGGTTTTTCTTTACCTTGCTCAGCACTCTCTTGTATAATATTTGTAGTTTTTTAATATTGCTTACAGACATAGCAGAAATTTGCTACTTGGTGTCTAAGGAGTGAGTGCAGATACTAGAGGATAGGGAAATATCCAGTTCTGGCCAGATGTGAGACATCCGTCCCAGCATTAACATAACATTCCATGTTTTTTGTCAAATGTGCATTTTGTGATATAAAGTTAAACTATTCCGTTTAACATTTCCTAGTCTCGGAGTATTCTAAAAAAGTTGACTCAGTAGATGCATTTATTTTTGTGGGTGATCTATGGATGCTTTGTATAACTGAACTACATATTACATATCTATTAAATAACTGTTAATATAATCCTTTCAGGCAGACTTGTACATTGGTTTGTCTTGCCCCAGATATCACCCTGAATTGCTCCAAATTTGGAATTCTCTTTCTCTCTTGGATTAAAAGCAGCTTGTCCTACCCTCTTTCTTTACTTTGCCTGGGTCATGTTTGCTTAAAGAATGAATCATTCTGGCATGCATTGATCCTATGTTTACATAGATTTCTCTGACTTCCCCATCTTGGCTTTGAATCTTTGACAATGTAGAGCCAAACTAACAGAACTTTTCCTGCCCTCTGCAGCCATATTGCCTCAAGTGTTTTGCCCCTTGCCTTGGGGTTGTC
This sequence comes from Ptyas mucosa, assembly GCA_012654045.1. Lineage (NCBI taxonomy): Eukaryota > Metazoa > Chordata > Lepidosauria > Squamata > Colubridae > Ptyas > Ptyas mucosa. The sequence goes on from WNWU01000004.1 coordinate 89,356, forward strand.
TGATTAGTTAAACTCTTATGCAAACTGCAGAATGAAGCTAGTCAAGCTAGGGAATTGCCTTTTAAAGCAGACCCTTGCACAATTACAGAGTTAGAGCAAGGGAAAAATACCTATCTTTTCAAGACATAAGCATTAACTGATCTATGCACAGTTATTACTCCTTACCTTTCTTGATTCTTGACACTGACACTTGATTTGTTGTTTCACAGCGTTTTAGTAATGTCCCACGCTAAACTGGGTGTGTCTACAAATATGATTGAACACTATTACCCTTCTTAATCCATTCAAAAGCATAACTCAAAACATAAAAACAAGTGGTCCTTAGGGGCTGAAGGCCTGTTGAAACAAAATATTTGTTATGCCTTACAAAACATGAAAAGGGAAAGGAGCCACGTTTACTTGGGGAGCAGCATATTCCACAAAGTGGGGGCCACACATGAAAACTCAGGATCTGATCTATGATTGAAATTTATATTTGTTGCAGATGAAAACTGTGCTTTCATTCTGTGAATCTCCCAAGTGTGGTAACAAAAATAACTGTTTAAATCTGATATGTGACTCTGAAAAGTAACATAATTATTAGCAGCAGTTGAAGTAAAGCAACAGTTGAAGTAAAGCAGAGGTCCCCAACCCTGGGCCGCTACTGGGCCTTGAGCCATTCAGAACCGGGTCATGGAAGTGGCAAGCACATGCATGCATATGCACGCATCGCAACTTGTATGAGCAGCAGATAAATGGCAGGTGAGTGCGTGTGCATGTGCTCCATTTACCCATGAGGGCGGGTGGACATGCTCGCCACTCACACAAATGGAGCTGCCCATGCACATGTACTTGCCCACTGCTCACACAGAACCATCCCCTCTCCCCCCCCTTTCCACCATCCACAAAGGCAGAAAGGTTGGGGAACTCTGATGTAAAGAACAATGTGAGCTGAGAATACAGTTTTTTTAATCTCTAAAAAAACACTGAAGGTATACTTAAGGGTAAATAGGAACCTAGCTGAATGAGGGCATAAATCCAGGCTCCAAGTGAAAAAAAGAATCAGAAGGAGATATAATATAATCAATATGATCATTTACATATTGTAGCCCAATATATAATTTAAATAAACATAAGTGCAAATTTCACATGTTTATTTTTAAACAGAGTTGGAATTTTTCCTAGTGTACCTTGCCCATTAAATAGATGGATGCTTTCTTAAGGGGATAATTATAGTGGGTCCTGAATGACCCAGAAGAGGTAATGATGCTCTCTTTTTTCTTCCTCTAATTTTCTCTCTCACACTCTCACAGTGGAGGAAGGGAGCGTTGTCACTGATAGTCTTTGAATTCTTCAAAGAATTCTCTTCCATATCTCTTCTAAGTCAGGATTAACATTGCACATGATGGGGGGTTGGGGAGACAGTTGTAAGTGCCTGTTTAGCCAGATGCTCCAGAACAGCTTATGTCTCTGGCCAATAAAACCCTTGAGATAAAAACATACTAAGCCTTCAGCATGTTGGCAGTCACTAACAGTCAGTGAGATGGGGATTTGGATGCAGCTGTATTTTTCTGGACACATAAACATAACTTCTGGGATTGTCTTCTGGCCTGTGGTTTATGAGGCAATACTTCCTTATTCGCACTGATTACCCTCATCTGACTGCTTTATTCCATTGTTTGGAAGCGGTTGTTACTGGATGTGTACAAGCATGCAAAGAGACAAAGGATTGGTGCCTGTGTTAAACTGTTTTGGGCTTCTTGGATCAGAACTTCATACCTGCAGAGGGCAAGTGGAAATGAATTTATACGTAAGCATATGTAAGCACCTATAAATAAGCAATGCACTGGTTTCTATTCTTTTTGGGAGAGGATCACAGTTTTAGGTGTTTGAGATCTGAGGAAGTTAAGCATAAAGTAGCTTTCCAGATAGAAGGAAATAGTTTTGCAGTTTGAGTTAAAAAAGAGAAAGGGAAAGAAGTTTGAGGTTTGTTATTGGCTGTGGAAATGCATCCTCAGGGATTTGGAAATTGCAGGCTGTTACTTTAGAAAGTCTAGACTGATGTTGTATTAGCAATCTGTCATTATGCTTGCTTGCTCCTTCTTTATGACCTACTTTACATTAATTTGCAAATAGTTAGATGTTGCAAAACTATATCCAGTCATTTCAGAGTGAAATACTCTTTAGCTACCATTAAATTTCTTACTGCTTGAAAAGTCAGGAATATGCAACTCAAGACTTATAGTTCTTACAAATGTAATACATGCTATTTTATCTACAACAGTACTCTAGATTACAAATTCATTTGTTCATCAATCAAGTTTTGTTCAACGTTTTCAGGTATTTTGAGAAGATCTGTTTTTAAGAAGGAGGAAGTGTGCATTTGTGTGTTGCAGCAAAGATAGCAATCCTTCAGCTCCTGAGCCAAATCTCTTTTTAGTTGCACATGTAACCCATCAATCTTTTCTTTCAACTGGTTTATTATTCCCAATAGTCTCTCTTTTGCCTAATATTGACTAGAGACAAAAGCAGCTGTTTGGCTAAATTCTGTAGATTGAAGGAGTTCAGGGAGAGCTTCTTTGCCATTTCCCAGCATCACACATAACAAACCAGAAACCTTGCAGCAGTGCCTTTTTTGTTGATCCAATATTTTATTCCTAGGATCAGACAAGAAACTCTCTAAAATGATTTGTTTCTTGGCAATAGAAAAGAGTTCAAGAAAGCTGATGAATAATCAGGAGAATACTATAAGAAGCATTCATGAGGTCATTATCATGTCAGAACTATTTACATTTGTGCCATGAACCAATCATACACAAGCTCCTGAGATTTGGTTTATTTCGTTCAATATGCTTGGATGTTCTATATCTATAAACATTTCCTGAAGCTTAATATCTAGCTGGAATCATCCATCTCTCTATAAATCTCGGTTTCTTATTGAACGTTAAATATCATAATACATAATGCATCCTGTATTTGACACTCCATGTCAAGTACAGGAAGCAGTGCTGTGAAAGATCACCAAGCAGAGAATGGAATATCTTGGCTCTTTCTATGGAACGGGACAAGTTGCTGCAGCCAGCTCCCTACAGAACAATTCTCTGCGGTACAATTCAATGTGGGCTAACTCAAGAAAGGGAAAAGTGACTTGTAGCAGGCCTTGTCTTGCTTTAGGTTTGAACCTTCTCAAGTTAGAAGTTGTCAAGGCTGGGGTGAGCCACACCGTGGAGTTCCAGCAGCCAAGACATGCACTCCATCATCCAAGCTGTGAAGCAAACATGGCACACCTGGATAGACCCTGCATGGATCCAGGCCAAGGGCATCGTGCATCTGTGAGAGGAGGCCTGCCACTGCTACCGCTTCTTCCTGGCATGCCAGGAAGTTAAGGTTTGCTTGCACAGAAAGGAAAAAGGCAGATTTGGAGCTGAGACCAAGAAAGGGGATAAGGGAGCATAGGGGAGAGAAAAAGCAGATGCACTGGGGAAGACAAAAAAAGGAAAAAGCTCAACCATATACCATGCTCCTATAACCGTATCTACTTGGGAGTCATCTTCACTGATTTTTAAGCAAATTTATCTTTCACCCCAGACATAGACATACAAATACACAGCCCCCCAAAATCTCCCTAGCTTATTCATCAGTATTTTACCATTTCTTAATTTTGTTTGCATGGTGGAACTAAGCAGGGCAAAGTTGGATATGTTGCTTGATTTGTAAAAGCCTCAGTTTGGATGATGTATTGCAGTTGAATGATCGATTTGCAGAAAAATTGCAAAGGTTCATTCTAGGTCTGGTGGTCTCTTTTTAAAAGACAAAAATGACAATTTTCAGGAATGGCAGGTATGGCAGATGCTTCCTTGGAGACTGCTGCTGTCAACTCATTTTTTCTGTGTTTGGCTCCTTGTGGTAGAGTGGGAGCAAATGGGCCACTCCCAGAAACCCCCAAGGAATCCTTCATTGACCAGGTAGGACAATGCCAATGGACTAATTAGGAATTCTTTCTGGCTGAATAAATAGCCCTGGGGAAATCTATGACATCTTTTAAAATGAAGCTTCCAAAGATCTCGAGCCCACAGCTTCTCCTTCCAACCCTGTGCATTTGGCAGGCCTGGAGGTGCAATACCTGGATGTCAGTAGAGCAGCAGGTGTAGTAGGATGAAGTGGCGACAGACACACTGCACTCTCAGTTTGAATCCATGCAGGGACCAGCTGTGTGCTACACTTGCTCCATGGCTTGGCTGATGGAATGCACACTTTGGTTGATGGGCCACTGGGTCTCCATGCTCTGGCTCATCCCTCCTCAAGGACTTCTAACTTAAGAAGGTTCAAACCAGTGGTGAAATCCAAATTTTTTTACTACCGGTTCTGTGGGCATGGCTTGGTGTGGTGTGGCTTGGTGGGCGTGGTGTGGCTTGGTGGGCATGGCTTGGTGGGCGTGGCAGGGGAAGGATACTGAAAAATCTCCATTTCCACCCCACTCCAGGGGAACAATACTGCAAAATCTCCATTCCCACCCCACTCTGGGGCCAGCCAGAGTTGGTATTTGCTGGTTCTCCAAACTACTCAAAATTACTGCTACCAGTTCACCGAACTGCTCAAAATTTCTGCTACCAGTTCTCCAGAACCTGTCAGAACCTGCTGGATTTCATCCCTGGTTCAAACCTAAAGCAAGACAAGGACCCTGCAATTCACTTGTTCCTCTCTAGAGTTATTCCCATATTGATTGTCCCACAGCAAGTTGTCCTGCAGCGAGTTGGCTGTGGCAAGTTATCACATAGCGAGTTGGCTGTGATGAGTCAGCCAGGATGAGATGACTGGGGCAAGTCAGTCATGCATGAGTTGTCCTAGATCCATATTTCTATGTCAAAATACTGGAATGTCATAATGGACATGCTTTGCGAATTTAATGGTTTTATGATAAGATACATAGCACATTGTGCTGCTTAGCAGGATGTTAAGATTATATTTTTAAAAAAGTTGGAATAAAAACTGAATACATTGAGTTTACAGAACACAGGCAACATTAGACTAATAATCTAAATCTGCCAAGCAGCTAAATAAAAAGTGCTGGCTTTGACCTATTAAACCCTATATGGCCTTGCTCTGGTGTAGCTTCAGGAAAATCTTCTCCATAGAGATATATTTTATTTTATTTTTTATTTTATTTTATTTTAATTTGATTTATATGCCGCCCTTCTCCGGAGACTCAGGGCGGCTTACAATGCGCTAAGCAATAGCCTTCATACTTTTTGTATATTTATACAAAGTCAGCTTATTGCCCCCACAAACTGGGTCCTCAATTTACCTACCTTAGAAAGGATGGAAGGCTGAGTCAACCTTGAGCCTTGGTGAGATTCGAACCTGCAATAATTGCAGGCAGCTGTGTTAATAATAGGGTGCTTTAGACCACTGTACTATCCAAGGCTCTGAATTGGAATTGGATTGGAATTCCTCTCAGAATAATTGATCAGGGACTAATATTCATTTTGAGTGTTTTCACCTTTCCCATATTTTATTCTACTTTTCCATTATTCAGAGGAATTAGACACGGATGTCCACTTTTATCCTTATCTATGGGGAAGCCCTTGACTTCTGCAATTAGACAACATAGTCTAATATAGTCATAGAGTAGTAGATAACTAAGTTGAACACAAAGTGGTTTTATTTGCATGTAACATTCTTTTGTTTATTTCTAAACCTCAGTACTATCTCAGTGTTGATGCAAAGATAGCTGTTTTTAGCAAAATAGTAGGATATTCTATTAACTGGTCCAATTCAGAATTGATGCCAGTAGATGAAAGTTGGGTTACCTTTCCATTAAAGGAATATCAATTTCCCATTTGTATTGAATCCATTAAATATTTAGCGATGTATATACCAAAGATATAACTCAGTAACATATAATATAAATAAAATATATACCGAGGTGTCTTCAGATATCAATAGATGGAAGTCATTAAACCTTACCCATTGGTTTCTGGTTTTAAAATTGCTTTAACTGTGGTAAACATCCATATGTCTATAGAGATTACAGATTTATTAATAAATAAATGAATAAGGCAAAGGAATTAATATAGATTTAAAACCATTACTGATTTCATTGTTTATGGTGAAGGATTGAGACAATTACTGAAGATAATTGATGAGGCTTCAGAATAGGGTAATAAATATGCCTGTGCAAAGAACGTGGGGGGTGGGGATGGACATGGAAGAAAAGGAAAAGTGTGAAAGAAACTGGAAAGAAAGTAGAATGAAAGTATGCATATATGTATTTAGCTAATTTATATGCCATCTTAACCAAATAATTCTGGTGGCTAACAAAATACATGGACAAAATGTAAAAGTTATATAGATTTTATATAAATATAAAATTTAAAAAATAATCAAGACTCCATGCAAATTTTTCTTGGAATATAGAATAGAATATACATAAGGGTTCCATTACTATCCTGGCCCCAGCTCTGAAGAAGTCAGTAATTATTCAAAGTGTTTTGGAAGGCCAGGGTCAGGAGAGCATCCGTTCTGTAGGGTAGGCATTGCAATTGAGAGAACCCTTCTGGGGTCCCACTAGCTGACATTGTTTTATAAAAGGACCCAGAGCATGCCACCCTGCCAAGAGGGGCTCCTGCATTAGTTTTTCCTAGATAAACAAATTGATTCTCCCATGTTTTCTTTCATTTCACCTACACTTCACCTTCCATTATTTTCATATAGTGTTGATATAAACTGGTTTTACCTGTGTCTTTATTTCCAACAGTACAGGTGGGACACCACCTTTCTTTTGTTTCTGCAGAATATAAAGTTCCACGAGGCTCTCTACATGAAGTATTAGTGCAAATTTGTCTAACCCTTTCTTTAGTCATTTAAATCAATGTGAATTCTACCAATTAGGCTTTATATGAACATATTTTTCCCTGGATGTATTGCCCGTTATTTATTTGTAAACTGACCTCTCTTGATTCAGCAGAGTTAACACAATGGCATTTAATCAACAATGGTATTTAATCAGGGGCTTGAGGGCTCAGCGGTTAAAGATACTAATCTTGTCAGCTGGAGAACTCACAACCCGGGTTCGAGACTGAGCTCCATGCAATGGGGCGAACTCCTGTTCCTTGCCCCACCTCTTGCCCACCGAGCAGTTTGAAAGCATGCAAATGCAAGTAGATAATAGGTACCACTTCAGTGGGAAGGTAACAGTGTTCCGTGTGCCTTTGGCATATAGTCATGGAAATAATCTTTGGGCAACAATGGCTTCTTTGGCAATAAATGGAGATGATCACCATTCCCTAGAGTCAGACATGACTGACAGGGAAGCTTTAACTTTTATTTAACCAACAGTACATACCAAAGGTCCTGAACTGTTCAGTGGCAGCTTCTTATTATTCCCTGCCCAATAATGCTCAAGGCACTGATTACCCTGCCTCTTCTCTAAGATAAATATTGTATCTTTTTCCAGTGGAAAATAGAAAGTTGTGGCCATTTCACTGCTGAATTAATTATTTCAATGAAGAATTAACAGTTGCAGCCATGCCTACTGTCATATTCTCAATAATTTGAAGAAATCAGTCTGGGTCATACAGACACAATGAAAGATTTGGGGGGCATTACTTCCCAGGCATGTTCTTACCATTAGCGCCAGATGTTAGCTTTGGAAGCCATATTAGCACCCGAAGCTTCCATGCTGCCACCTTCTTGTGTGTGGGAAAGTAGGAGGGGGGATTTAGTAGAGGGAATGTAGTTAGACAAAATAGCATTCTTCTTTTCGGTCAAGGTCATGACAGTCCTGCATCTGGAGAAGGAGTGGTTGGAGTGATGTCTCGAGATGGGACGGATGGTGATTGGACCACGTGATGGACTGATGGGTGCAGGGGATGGATTTGGGGGGTTTTGAGTTACTGAGGGAAAACCCGGAACTCTTAGATTCGGGTTTTCCCAGATGTGCCAGTATACCTACTCTAATAAATGGAACTTTGAGAAAATACTTGTCTCAGAGTTTTTAATTGGAATTGTGTTTTTCCGGATCATTGACACCAGATTGGAATGCCTTAATTTGGTAATGTGACAATAGACTTCTCTCAAATACCTTGTAAATTATATTTTCTATGCTTCTGCATACGTAGATGAAATTTAATCTATGATTTTTATTATTGTAGCTTCCTCCACTCTGTGCAGCTCAGCCTAAATGAAAGAAATTATATAGGAGTGATGTCTAGGTTCCGTAAATACAGTTTGTCAAAGGGAGAATAATGTGTCTATTCTCGTAGAATGGTGTAATATCTAATGCAGAGTTACAGGGAATGTTTAGCAGGGTAGGGAGATTTGTAAATATGGTGCAGAAAATTTATTGCTAGGTATAATTGGGAGGTCTGTAACTACCAAGCTACATACGTAGTGTCTGTTATTAATACAAATTGTGTCAATATGGAAAAGAAATGTGATGCTTGCAGTTGATTTATTTATTCCACTTTATATCACAAAATCAATTACAGGCTCAGATGGTAGTTGAGGAATTAATCAGAAGTGAAAAATCATAACATAAGTTAAAATATCCATGGTGAGAATAAAAAAAAATAGAAACAACTAACCACTAACCAAAATTTTGAAATGCAGAAATAATAGTAATAAATAGAATAGAACTATGACATTAACCAAAAGGAAAAGGAAACATGGCAAATTAAAGATGACAACAACCAGTATTCTTTAGAAAAATTCTGTCATAGGTAATTTCTGGTAAGTTAGAAGATATGGAGCAAAGCAGTGACTGGAAAACAATCCCTCCAGGCCTCCATTCTCTTTACTTCACAAAAGCAGGGTATAAGTGGGGCATCTGGTAGGAAGAACATACTGGATAAGCCTATTCACATAATGGAAGGCTGACCTCCAAGTTCCAGCCAGAAACATATTAGTGACTGAGGTAGGCTCCATGTTCATGTAATGTGCTGATAGCACAGCATTATTACTATGCTACGGTATTGAAGGATGGTGATGTAGAAGGAGGTGTGTATTGCATTTTTAGCCCTTGGGAACAGATAGCTTTGAGCATAATGTGTATGTGCATCTGCAAAATGCTATGTCATTACATTCCTTTTGTTTGTTACATTGCAGTGCAATTCCCTTCTGAATCTCCAGGTTTTTTTTCACTGAAATGAGATCACTAACAAAGCCATTTGGCTGGCAAGTGCTTTATAGATCAGCCTCTATTTTCCTGTTTCACAGGCCAACTTTGCTGGAGAGAATTCAAGACTGAATGGCAAACTGGGTGTTGCAGGCTGTCTATAGTTGGCACTTAATATGCATGGAAAGGAAAAGGAATGTTCTTTACTCTGCCTTTTTGATAGGTCTGGATCAGCTAGAAATAAGAGTTAAGCTTAAATGAAAGGCAAATGAAGTTAGTGAATTGTTAATTCTATACTGTAAGGTTAGAACATGGTTACTGAATTATCCATTACCTTTCCTTTACAAATATGACCTTCTTCACATTCAGTGCAGTTTTGGGGGGCTGCTTTAATTTAATCTTTTGTCTTATGGTGCTTTCATATTAAACTTTTATTGCGACTACAGAATGTATAGAATAACAGAATTGGAAGGGACCTTGGAGGTCTTCTAGTCCAACCCCCCCCCAACTGCCCTCCCCCGCTTAAGGAGGAGACCCTATATTATTCCGGATAAATGGCTGCCCAATCTCTTTGTAAAAACCTCCAGTGTTGCAGTACCTACAACTTCTGGAGCAAGCCATTCTCTTGGTTAATTATTCCCATTGGTAAGAAATTTATTCTTAATTTTAGGTTGGATCTATCTTTGTTAAGTTTCCATCCATTACTTCTTGTCTTGGCCTCAAGTCCTTTGGAGAGTAGATTGAATTTTCTGTGACAACCCCTCAAATATTGGAAGACTTCTATCTGTTACCCCTAATCCTTCTCTTCATTACACTAGACATTCCCAGTTCCCACAACTGTTCATCATATGCTTTTTCCTCCAACTTCCTAATCACTTTTGTGGCGCTTCTCTGCTCTCTTTCTAGTGTCTCTCTTTTTGTATCCTGGCAACCAAAACTAGATGCAGTATTCCAAATATGGTCTTATCAGTGCAGCAGAGGTGGTATTCAGCAGGTTCTGACCAGTTCTGGAGAACCGGTAGTGGAAATTTTGAATAGTTTGGAGAACCGGTAAATACTACCTCTAACTGGCCCTGCCCCCATCTATTCTCTGCCTACCGAGTCCCAGCTAATTGGGAGGAAATGGGGATTTTGCAGTAACCTTCCCCTGGAGTGGGGAGGGAATGGAGATTTTACAGTATCCTTCCCCTGCCACGCCTACCAAGCCATGCCCACCAAGCCATGCCGCGCCCACCAAGCCACGCCCACAGTACTGGTAGTAAAAATATTTGAATCCCACCACTGCAGTGCAGTATAAAGCAGTACTAACACTTCATGTGATCTTGATACTATTCCTCTGTTGATGCAACTGTAGTGCACTGCTCACTCATACTTAAGTGATTGTCCACTTGGACATCTAGATCCCTTTCCTAGTTAGTGCTGTTGAACCAGGTGTACCTATTTTATACTTGTGCATTTCTTGCATAAGTGTAGAACCTTAGTTTTTTCACCACTGAATTGCACTTTGTTGGATAGAGCCCAGTGTTCAAGTCTATCAATATCCTTCTAGATCTTGAGCCTTCCAAAGTGTTGGCTATTGGTCTTGTCTGTAAATTTGATGAGTACCCCTTCTATCCCTTCCTCTTAATCATTTATGAAGATGTTGAAGTGTACTGGACCTAAGACAGAACTCTGGAGAACCCCACTGCATGCTTCCCTCCAGGTAGATGTAGTTCCATTGAAAATTACACATTGGTCGGTCAGTGAGCTACAAATCCATCTGGTGGTGATGCAGTCTATTCCACATTTTTCTATCTTACACAAAGGTAGTCTATGGTTTACTTTGTGAAATGTGCCTTACTGAAGTTGAACTATGCTATGTCCACAGCATGTCATTGGTCCTAAATTATGTTCACTAATTCAGTTACTTTGTCAAAGAATGCAATAAGTTTTGATTGGCATGATCTGTTTTTGGCAACCCATGTTAGCTTCTAGTAATAGCTTTGCTTGTTTCTAGGTGTTCGCAGATCCATTGCTTGATTATCTTTTCCAGATATTGATGTCAAGGTGATATGGTATATAGTTTCTTGTGTCCATTTTTTTAAAAGATTGGAACCACATCAGCTCATTTCCAATCCTCTGGTAGTTCCCCGGTACCCCTGGAGTTTTAAAAAGTATGATTCAATAGTTTTGAAATAGTTCTGAGATCACGTTTGCCAGCTCCTTCAGAACCCTGGGATATAATCCATCTAGTCCTGGGATTTAAACTCATCTAGTGTGGATGGATGTTGTCTTAACATTTTCTTGCCTATTTTGATGTGTATTCCTAGTTGTCTTTTTAATATAACACACTGGTTTGCTTTGATCTTATTGTATTGCTTGTATCTACATTATGTTGATTTCCAATCTGACGTGGTCTGTCTCCCACAAAGTTCCACAACTTCAATCCCTTCTATCATTTCATTGTTTTCATTAACAGTGAGGACTGTCTCATATTTCAGCCTCAGTTGTTTGTTGTTTGATGGAACCTTTTGGGGAGAATCTGGTCTGGTTGGTTCGGACACTCAAAATCTTAACAGGAATGAGTAAACCAAAGCCAGAGATCTTTGATGCTCCTACGAATTATACCAGCCTAAAGATTCTACTGGGAGCCATCCACCTAACACAGATCTTCTCAGAGTCACAGGAACTGGTCCCAGATATTCACCCATGCTTTAGGCCCGGGGTGTCAAAGTTGCATCATCACGTGACATATTGCAACTTTTCCACCTTTGCTAAACCAGGCATGGGCATGACCAGCACGTGACACATCTGGGCCCCAGGCCACGAATTTGACACCCCTGCTTTAGGCTCTCACTCAGTTGGAAAGTCCTGCAGTAGGCAAGATTTTTTTTTTATGAATAGAAGTTTGCTAGTATGTTTCAAAGGATTCTAGGTTCATGCCCAGACCAATATGATAGTATGTCTCCATGTTCTATTTTATATATGTCACTTTTCTTTTTGAATCTGTTCCCCCAATAAACTAAAGAAATACTGTAACCCTGTGTTGCTGTGATTAACAGAGTATTAGTTACGGTTTCTTTATCCCTGAATGCAGGGAAGCATCCTTACCATCCACCAAGGTATTGCTCTTTGGACAGTGAATGCAAGGTTTAATTCAGATGCATTTAGAACCAGAACACTTGATTGTGATTTGATATTCATGTCATTTGTACAACTGAATAGATTGCTTGAAGTAAGCATTATGGGATTGCTTGCCCCTCCCCTTGTTTGCTTGAATGTTTTGCCAGGAAACTGGAGCCCACTTGAATAAAGTAATGGAATGGAGAACTTTGCTGATTATCCTGGACATTGTATGTTTGTAGCCATGGATGAACTCCAGCAGCTATAAGCACAAAAAGAAAAAAGAAAAAGGGTAATGGCAGTCCCAGTCAGGAAAGATTAGATGACTGACAGCACCTCCTGCATCAGGAACATTTTTGGAAAAGCTATCTAGGTTGAGAGCTGAATTATCCTTTGATTCTTTGAATCTGGTGCTGCCAATTGTGAGAGAATGAGAGGTCAATATAATTCTGGTGGTTATTATAGTAACAATTATTATTCTCATTTAAATATTTCCATCTTCATTCTGGTCCACATGATAACTGATGACTTAGCTATTCCAGTTGTACATCAGAATGTGAGAGACATTTATTTTTTATATGTTTATAATGCAACGTGGGATTGAAAAGTTTATATAAAATTTTAGATCTAATAGTCAATTTCAAATCTCTACTAAGACATTGCTGTCTCTCAGCTTTATCAATATTAATGAAATTAAAAAAAGGCAGGATGCACTATATACAGGATCTTAAGCTTCTTCCAATGATAACAGAAAAGGACCTTTTTATTTACCTCAGTATCTTTATTGGTGCTATATTAACACAACAATGCTTGATAAAGAGTTTGACTTTTTAAATCAGTTTCATCAAAATCGGTTATAGGCCTGTAACCATACAGACATGCTCACACAAACAAAAATAATATTGGTTGGTTTAATGCAGCAGCTTTTGCCTTAATTGTTATTTGAAGTTATCCATTGGGTTTCTAAATAATATTAGGGTCACAGGGTCATGTGAACCTGGCCAACTGATGATTATTCAACAAGCTACAATATGAGCTACAAGTGATTGAATCAGTTATTGGTTCATGTTACCTAGTGGTGAAGAAGTAGTACTCTTCCTGGCTACAAATAGGACATTTTCTGATCACCTACTACATTATAGTTTCAAAGGAGATGCTAATACAGAGCTCTGGTCCCTATAATATCCTACTCAGCAGCAGGCTGAACAAGAGTGGCTTTTTGTTTCGGTGCCAAGAATGTAACTGTGCTATGTCACCTGCTTGATGTTGGTAAGGGTATAATTTTTAATCAGCTAAATGCTGACAGATTCCCAATGACTATCATTGGCTGCCTGAGCGCCAGTAGGGAATTGCTGGCCCAAATTTAGACATGAGCATTTTTCCTGCAGTCAGAGTAGTTTAACTCCTTTAAGAGGAAAACAAATGCAGAGCTTTGGCATATCAAGTCCTCAGAATGGCTTCTAACTGAGATTAAAATTCTGACAGAAAGATGATAGTATTAGGCAATATCTCTTTTTCTGACATTTGCCAGACAAAAATATTGGCTAATAGAGATAATTATTTTTATCTACCCTAATTAGAAGGATTGAATAAAAGATTAGATTCACCTTGATCCTTCTCAAAGTCAGTTGCAGTGATTTTTGGAGTTAAATGCATGATTCATAGCCTTGCTTTATTTGGTTCTCCAGCAGCTGCAGTGTTGACCTGCATAGTTTGGTACAGAATCTAAAGGGGAGGGATGTCTTTTCATCAAGGCTACATTCTAGAAGCCTCAATTTTATCAAGCCCTGGATAGTGGTGGTGGGTAGGAACCCCAAAGAGAGCAGGTGTTTGCTTAAAGCCTACCACATTTTCCTAGCAGCTGTTCCCTCCCTTCCCTGGCAGCATCAGAGCTGCATAAGTCAGCCCTGCCTTCCTCTTGCATAGCCACAGACATTATCTTCTTCATGCCAATTTTTGTGGGAGAAAAGTAGCTTTCCAAGGCTGTTCTTCATTCTGCTAAAATTGATCCTATCTTTTACCCTTTCAATTATAGCAATTTAATTGGGAGGTCTTCACCATCAGTCAGTCTGATAGGCCCATTGACTAATGCTGTTCTCTTCCACCCGTGTGAATGATTCAAAAGGAGGCTCTGTGTTGGGCCTCCTAAGCTTTAGTTTCTCAGGACAGAGCCTACCCAGACTTACTTTAAAGCCATTCCTGTACACTGACATTGTCCCAATGATCATATTTGTAGTGTTTCAAAGAAGCCTTATAAATGCAACTTTAACACAATCTCTAGGTGCATTGTGGGCCTCAAATTGGAGCAGAGTGTGGGTTGCATACCCCAGTGCTGCCTCAGCGATAGGTAAACTTTTGCCTATTTTTTGAATTTTTAAAGTATGTCATGGTATTATGACAAAATGACTATCATGATGATATATCCTGTCACAAGCATATTTCCCAAAAGACAATTCTGATTGCATTCAGCCAGTGATGAAATTTAAAAAAAAATACTACCAGTTCTGTGGGAGTGGCTTGGTGGGCATGGCTTGGTGGCATGGCAGGGGAAGGATACTGCAAAATCTCCATTTCCACCCCACTCCAGGGGAAGGATACTGCAAAATCCCCATTTCCACCCCACTCTGGGACCAGCCAGAGGTGGTATTTGCAGGTTCTCCAAACTACTCAGAATTTCCGCTACTGGTTCTCCAGAACCTGCTAGATTTCACCCCTGCATTCAGCCATTTTTTGTAAACCCCCCCCCCCCCCCCGTGTACCCGCTATCCCAAATAGTCCTATTGTTACTTTCTAAGAATGGCTCTGGGTCTACCTAAATTCAAGGCTCTCTTATAAATAAGGACATCATGGAATTAATTACTGTTTTTATTCTTTTTTAAAATGAAAATCATGGAGCAAAAAATTTAAATCAGGTGGGGTAAAGAATCCCTGGCAATCCCTGAAAATTGTATGTTCCTGTATCAAAGTAATATTTGCCCTTTAATGTATAAATAACACTTTCAGTGAGGAATACAGACACTTTAGCCTACACTGTACAGTTTTCTACAGTAGCTTCAACTGAAGTCCTACCCTGTAATGAATGTTACCTTAACTATGTACACATAGTATTCCCTGTTTAGATTCCAGAAATTTTGGAACTCTGGTCTCAGCTGAGATGCTATAAGTGAGCTGACTTTCCCAGTTAAAAAACTGCAACCATGTTCTGTCCTCGCAAAATGAGGAAAAAGTAGGGAAATAGAGGAACGGTAGTTCCAAAAGTTTGGAGAAGGTCAGTCCTCTCATATGATTGTAGAACCTTTTTCTACAGCTTTGCCAAATACTGGTTAGAGAGCTGAAGAAAAGGTAGAATCTTTTACATTTAAATTGGCTGGCTTAAACAAAAGGCAGACAGAGGAGTAAGGGAGGTGGTGGGGAAGATCGGCTTCTTCTAGTTTACTGATTTATAAGGCAGGCAGTTGACTCAGGGGAGTAGTAGAACTGAGCAGCACACAAGGAGGCTAAATAATAGATAGCTCTTTTAATCACTATATGCGCAGTGAGAGATGACCTGCATTTCTATGTGTGGTTCCTCTGATCAGTTTTCATTTTTCCCTTAATTTTATTGCTTAATATGATCCTTATTAGTGTTTCTTCTTAGCCATTTTCAATGGATCGAACTGGGGGTGCTCCAAGGTACCAAATCATATTAGAAGTGATCCTTTTCATTCCCATATTGAAGAATTCTGTACTCTCCATGAATGCCTGCATTCATTAAAGCTGTTTTCTATCCTTAAAGTGAAAACCTGACTTTTCTCCATTGTTGGTGGTGGTGTGAACTAGTGATTTTCATATGATTCTGATTTTTTAAACTGGTGTTTTAAATTCTGACTTAGTATTTTCTGATACTTTTTGTGGGTTTCTTTATTTCTTTTTGGTATAAAATGGGATAGAAAATTTTTACATAAAGATAAATTTTTTTACATAATTTGTAATTGGCTATATCAGGGGTGTCAAACTCGTGTTGTCATGGCGTTGTCACGTGATGTATCGGGACTTTTTCCCCTTCACTAAACTGGGTGTGGTCAGCGTGTGATGCATCTGGCCCACAGGCCGCCAGTTTAACTGCCCTGAGCTATATCATAGCTCATCAATACAACTTAGCAACAATAGCCAGTTTTTATCCACATGTACTTATACCACATGTGCTTATATGCTTCTACATAAAATATGTGTATACATATCTTTCTATTAACATTTCCATATATGCTGATATATGAGATACCAAATCTAGAAAAAGGAATAGGATCTATGTTTTCCTAGGCAGAGGAATAAGCAAGGTATAGTTCCAATCCTCTCGACAAGGGATTGGATAAAAAGATCGTGCCAAGTTAAAGGAAGCCCAAAGAAGCCATTCCAAATACATGGGGACAGTGTTCTTTCAGCTTTGCCCATGTTGTATTTTTTTCTACAAAATCAGTAATACAAAACTGTTGCGAAAAGTCAGAGCAGAAAAGATTTGCACACCAGAGCTAGAAATCTTTCTGCTTTATTAAATTGCTAAAGACATAGATCTTTCAGTGGGAGTGGGATTACTTCTTTTTGTAATTGGCAAGAGCTAAAAATATATGGGAGGATGCAAAGCAAGCAAAAAGCTAATGTAGTAAAGTAACTTCCACTACTACGTAGATATTCATTGTATATGCATAGACATGTAATATAAATGATTTAGCTTGCCTGATACATTTAAGCACATAAATTATGATCAAGTAATACTGCACATTTAATGAAATGGATCTATCCCCAAGATTATATATAATAGATTAATGCAAATCCTGTGCATATTATACTTTTTAAACTTAGTAACTGATTAATAGGATTTTTTTTAAAAAAAACATTTCAGTATCAGCTAAGATCTTTGGAATTCTTCATACCGTCCATTGGAGTTGGGCAGCCAATAAACTAAAATCAATAATCATAAGATAAAGAAAATACACATGCATTGATGTACATAAGTGAAATAATGGGTGTTTTTTAAAAAAACTATGGTGAATGTTGGTGCTGATCCTACTGCTCTTTTGGGTTAGAAGTACCTGGTCTGGGCAGTGCAAGGATCTTGACAACTATTAGTTAAAAACAGAAAGTTGGAGAACAATCTAATTCTCTTGTGCTTTGGTGCTTTAGACTTTTGTAGCAGCACTTCGAACAAACTCATCTCTAAAATGATCTGATGAAAGTTTTTATGTTGTTTTCTTTGGAATATAGAAGTGGGGGTTTTTACTGAAATTTTTTTACTGAATTGACAAGCTATCCCCCAGTTTCTATTTCTTTGTAGTCTTTCATCAAAATGCTAACTGACTCTTTCTCCTGTTTCTTTCTTTTTCTCTTTTCTTTTCTTTCTTTTTTTGGAGATCAGTCAAGGTTGGTTAGATTCAGCCAATTATTTGAACTATAAAGATTAAAAACAACAACAACAACAACAACAACAACAGAAATCACAATCTGGATTACTGCAAGGAGTTGCAATCTTAAACATATGCTAGATACAACCCACTGCTTTTGCTAGATTAAATTATTTTAAGAACTCCACAAATATACTAGTAGTTTTATTTCTAATTATCCCAATTTTCTGCATTTAAAAGGAAGCCCAATTCTGCATGCATTAAAATTGACAAGAAGCATTTGTATAATTTGAATAGTGATAGGGCTGAATGTTAATTGCTTCTATTGTCAGAGGTATTAGAGAAATTTGAAAATTAAACGCCTTGAAGAAAAGCTGCCTTTAGAAGCATTTGTCTTTTCTGTTGCACATCTTGAGATTAGAGTAAAAATAACAGTTTTGATCTAAGTCTGTTTGCTGTCCTTGAGAAGGTGAGTGACATTTGAAAAAATCACAATATATCTTCATCAATATTTAAGACATTGACTAGCATTAGAGAAGAGTCATGAACTTGAAGTGCGGTGATCTTATAAACCTGAATATGGCTCATTGCTCTCAGATACCTTTAGTATCAAGCATGGCAGCAGCTTCTGTGTGTCTTTTTCTTCTTTCCTTGATTGTTCTTAAGCATGTCTTAGCTTGAAGTTCCCTCCCTATCACCTTAAATATTTCTGAGTTAGATGACCTGATGATATAACACAGGTGTGACTGACTTTCCCATGGCCTTCTGACTCAGAAGTTGAAGCCCCAAACAAGGATCAGTGTTGGCAAGAAATGGCCAGGCTGTTGCCATTCTTAGAGACTGCATATTAGGGCCTTGCAGATTTATATAAGTCTGAAGACTATAAAGTGTTAAGAGTATGGGGTTTACAGGCAGACATCCTTATTCTTACCTTCTGCATTTCTAACAACAACAAAACACACACGCACGCGCACACACACACACACACACACAAAACAACCAAGCAGAGGCAAATCGACATAGGAAAGGAAGCGTATTTTGTAGAAAATTAAAACAAAGGCAAACTTCACAGATATATCATGGTGTTAGGCTGCTTTAAATTTAGTTGTCATTTTCTTTTTTTAAATATTGCACTTCATATCAGCTCCTCCTCTCAACAAACTGAGGTGCAAAGCACAACTTTCCTCAGTGCATTTTTAAAAAGTGACAAAAACTGACAAATCTGCCCCAACATATCACATAAATAACACTTTTCCATCATCCGTAACTGTCATAGCTATTGAATTGATAGAAACTGTAGGCCAACACACTTTCATGGTACCAGGTTGACATGTGATGGATTGTAGCCCATGAAAGCTTGTGCTCTAATAAATGTATTATTCTGTAATGTGTGGCAAAGTTTTTTGTTGTCTTGCTATAACAGACCAACAAAGGTGTCCCAAATTAAAAATGCAGAAGTTAAGCCTTTAAAAATAATAACTTACTTAGGGTTACCCAACTCAGAATTTACTAGATTTGTACGTTGTGTTAAATTTAATATTATTTGAATTTGGCTTTGCTTGTTGCTTGAATTCAAACATTGTAGGTTATCACTTTGCATCTTCATCTCTACCAATAAAATTCAATATTCAATAAAATACAAATCATAGATTATTTTAGTGTATAAACCCAACTGTAATGTTTTGCCTTTCTAGCAGGCAATCTAATGCCAGCTTTTATATGTGACTTTTATTATTTTCACATAGTAACCTCCTAAAATCCAAAGCTAGGATTTTTTGGTGATAAATATGACTATCAAATTGAGTACATACAAACTTTTCCTTTAGTATTTAATATTAAATAAGTAGGTATCCTCAGTGTTACTGTCAGAAATGCTTGCCTGAATTAGAACATTCTCCCTGGGTGAATTAGAACATTTTCCTACTAAGCTCTATTTTTCAAAGGGGAATGAAGACACCTATTGCTACAACAGACTGGTCCATCAATAGTTGATATCTGAAAGTAAAACTGATTTGTTAATTTAGTATCAATTTAGATCAGAATGGAAGAGGTTGGTGGTGTTTCAAAGGAGGAAGGTATTTGCCGAATTTAAATGCAGAAAATATACCTTTCTCTTTTCCCCTCAAACTGTTCTCATTTTGAGTAGCAAAGTGTAAAGCTGACTGCATGCTTACAGATAACTGAAGAACAATCCAATGCAGCATCCGGCAGCTAGAGAAGAACGAGTGTGTGTAGAACAAAGACATCTTGCCTGTTGCCAAAATGAAGGTTTTGCTTAGAATTGGGGGGGGGGGGGCACAAAAGGGTTATCGGTGTCCCAGGGGGCTAGTGGAATTAAGGTACTGCAGCATAGCGTGCACTGCTAGGGGACTGGCTTTATTTTCTCAGAGGGGCTTGCAATTTCGTGCTGCAGCTTGTGCTAAAAGGAGAAGCCCAAACAGCCCTTTGTCTGTTATACCTGCAGTGGGTGTTAAAGAGGCAGCCTTGCATAGCAGAGGGGACAAGAGGCAGCAACATAGGGAAATAGTGCACTATAGCTTTAAGAGTAGCTGTCAGGAGCCATCAGAGGAAAAGCAAGGGAATGAGGGGATGGCGAAGGAGGTACCAAGGGAAGGGTCTAATTTCTTCTCCGCCTTCCTTGCTTCATGTGGCTGCTTTCTGAGAGGTTGCGCCAGCACTGGGGAGCTTGTGTGGAACATTTGTGCAGGAGTGTAGGGAGAACTTGAGAAAATGCTCCATGCCCCGTTGCAGAGAACAGGGAGGACACTCCGCTCAGTACACTTTTCCAGACCCAGCAGGTAAGGATGGGGTGCAAGTGACCTTTAGCTGCTTTGCTGTGGGAGGTCCAAGCTCCTTGTAAAAGAAACAGGCTCAGGGTGCCTCCGTTGGTGTCTTGACCGGTGCCAGCTGTGTGCTGCTCTGATGGTGAAGTACAGGGTGCTAGAAATCCTCATCCACTTCATCGGCTGCTGTGATCTGGAGGGCTTTGCCTGAATCGTGTTTAAGGAGGAACAATGGCATGATTTGGTGACTGGGTGGGGGCTCCTGGATCACTCAAATGCCGGGAAAACCATTCGGAAGCATTAGCTCATTGGGCGTGTATGCTACAAACTTAAATTTCAAGCATATAACTTCCAATCCTTTCCATCTCTCTCAAAGTGGCGTGAAAAATCTACAAAGGGAGTGATTTCCTCCTTACTGCCGATTCAAGGAAAGCTATTTCTCTCTTAGTAATTCCATAAAGTCCAAAGGAAAAGACTCTAAACATTATCTTAAATGTTCACCAAAACTGTAGAGAAAGAAAATGTTATTGTTAAAATGACTGGGGTTTTTTTTCTTTGCTTTTTTACAAAATCTATTAGTTGCAGCATGCCATGTGCTGATATTGACTGTGGTCTGGGAAGTGACACCAGCATGCACACAGATGGGGAAGGGGCAGCTGGGGAGGCTTAGGGCATTTGACTGGCAGGGAGCCATGCAAGAGATGGATTCTTGCATTCTTCTGCTAACTGCAGCTAATTCACACAACCCTGTTTCCCTCCGTTGTATTCTATCCCAGTCCTTGCAGTGTTAATGGACCGTTAGGGAACCTGCAGTCTCTCTCTCTCTCCCTCTCTCTCTCTTTCCTTTAGGCCACCTGCTTTACTTCCTCCCTTTCTTTTTGTGTGTGTTATGATTTGAAATGTACCCGCCTGGTGACTCCCTGCAGCCCATCCTCTGTGAAATGTGATCTTGCAGGAAGGAGAATGAAGGAAGGGGCGGAGGCCATGAGGGAAGGAATGGGAGTTGGACAGTTTGAATTTGTGGGGAGCAGCCTCTGGAGCACGTGCTTGTGCGAGACTGACTTGCTTGCCGGGGCTCACGAGCAGCAGAGCCGACATGAGGCAAGCAACATCCATGGATGTTCAGCCTGAGAGCCTTTTTGTGAGAAGAAAGGCAATATCCTGTCTC
This sequence comes from Ptyas mucosa, assembly GCA_012654045.1. Classification (NCBI taxonomy): domain Eukaryota; kingdom Metazoa; phylum Chordata; class Lepidosauria; order Squamata; family Colubridae; genus Ptyas; species Ptyas mucosa. The sequence goes on from WNWU01000004.1 coordinate 110,881, forward strand.
AAATAGGTTACAGATGGAATTGCAGCTTGGTTCAAAGGTGCTTTCCAGAGGTTTTACTAATTGGGACATGTGAAGGTTCCTCCAATGACATGGGAAAGAAAACAATAAGCTTGGCAAGAAGGGACATTAGCATCCTTGCTTTATGGGATATTAACTCCTTAAAGATTCTGCTGCAGGTCTGAGGAGTTATTGGATTGCTTACTTAGCACTGATTCTTTGAAAACAAAAGGATTCTTCACCTCACCCGTTGAATTTTAAACGTTGTATTTAATCTTGTAACTTGCATCCCAGAGTGCATTATAATATCATCCAGATACAGGAGAACCATCTATAAAGGGAGGAATGTTGTGCATTGGGCTCTAATTTTTAAATTGGTATGTTTTTCCTCTGTCACAGTTTAACTTATTTTAAAAGTAACTCATATCTGTTCGGACAATGGCTGCAAAGTAATACATTTCTGTCTTGAAATACTTACTGGTCTCTGTGTAAATCTTACAGCCAGATGTTCACGTTCTTTCAGATTGACTGTATAGTTATATTTCATTCTGAAAGACAAGGAAACTACTCTGATTATAGTCATGCTTGGCTTGCTAAATAGCTACAATTTTTTTTCTTTCCCAAGGAAATGAGAGTCTACAAGAGGAAGTGGAAAATGGATACAAATTGGAATTCTTTGACCTGGATTTCCTTCTAAGAAAGAGAACTGAAGGTCCTCTGGGACCATCTCATTAATTTTTGATTCTGTTTTTTATTATTATTCACAGAAATTGAACATGTTTGAGTAATTAGAATTAAATTGTTTTCTTCAACTTTCCCTCATTATATTTATATATATATATATATATATATATATATATATATATATATATATATATATATCTCTCTCCCTCTCTCTCTCCCTCCCTCCCTCTCTCTCTCTCTCTCTCTCTCTCTCTCTCTCTCTCTCTCTCTCTCTCCATAGTCTGTTAGGGGAAAGGAAGATGTAATAACCACATAATGCTTTATGGGTTGATAATTTGGAGTCTTCTCTCAGAAAGTAGTCTTAGGCCACCTTTTGGCCACATAACATCTCTGAAATAAATTTGGTTGAAAGAGAGTACTTTCCATAGCTAGGATGTGTTTATTAACACCTAATTCTTCATAACATTGGAGAGGCTGTGCTTGAATACCAATGCACTGCTTTGCATGCAGATATGTAGTTTGGTCTTTAGCTTTCTCAGTGTCAAAATTTGGGAGTGAGAAAAAGATCTATGAGCTGCGTTAAAAAGAATGATTCTTGGAATGATGCTTTGTGGCTTAATTTTTTGTCTTAAACAGCATTATGCTTTATACCCAATTACCTTTAAGCATGGCCATGGCCAAGAGATTTGCTGAAACAGCAAGAATTGTGCCTTTAGTATTTCTGAGTGAATAAGAACATAGGCATTTCCATACTGAATCAATCTACCTCAAGAGTGATACATAAGAATCTTCAACACAGCAAGGCTAATCCTCTCCTTTGTTTTTTGTATCTGACTGTCACAGATATACTGGTTTTGCAGATTGGATTTTTGCAGTTGAAGACTCTGCCTTCATTGGCATCTAATGCTATAATCATAAAAGCAGAGGGGCAGCTTATTTGGGGGCAAAACGATGAAAGTTTTTCTCTTATTTTTTTAACCTCTGTCATGAACAGGAATCAAACAGTTGTTTCATACTGGAATGGGAGCAAAAGAGTTGCTTCTTTTATGAAATTAATAAAATAATTAGGAAAAAAGTTACAGTTTTATCAAACAACAGCTGTGTGATCCCTGTTTTAGGGTTGTGAGCCTGTGCATCCTTAACTCCTGTCAAGGTTTTTATCTCCAGCTTCACTTTAAATGTTTTAATTCCAGAGACCCGAGGGATGAGGTGGGGTTTGAGAAGCCAATTGACTTATTGAAAAAGCAGTTGGAAAGACTGAGGGAAATAAGAAGTCATTTCCTTTGCAGTATGTGAGCATTTTGGTCATAATACGTACTGCCTGCCAGTGTTTTGACTGCCCTCTGGAGTGAATTTATTTTTATTTATTTATTCAGTTTCTATAGCCACCCAACCCAACCAAGTGTCTCTGGGTGGCTTATAATTCTTAAATTATAAAACAATAAAAACATCCAGAAAATAAATAATTGCTTTGAATTGGTCTACAATGTAGAAACTGTGACTTGAATCTGTAGAAAAAAGATTTTAGATTTGTCCATATTTCTCTGATCACTGATGAATAATTATAAGTTTCTAACAGAGCTTGGAAAATTAGTAACTAATCATACTTATCCTGAACTGCATTGAAATCAAAAGAGATTATTTTAAATTGATGTGTGGAAGATCATAGCAGGAAAAGATAGGAATAAATGGATTGCTGAGTATCAGAAATACAGCAGCTGGTATTTTTAGGCAGAGTTGAGAAAAATGAAAGGTTAAAAATATTGTATAATGGGCCTCAGAAGTTCAGGGAGTCCTCATATAGGGACTGCCTCATTTAGCAACCATTTGCAGTCATGACAGTGATAAAAAAGTAACTTTACTAACAATCCTCACATTTATGACAGTTGGATCATAAGCACAGTTGAAATTTCCAATTGCTGGTTCCAATTGTGGTTCTCAAATGAGGACTACCTACCGATATATTATGCATGTGGGAAGAAGAAGAAGATAGGAATGACGATTGAGTAACCCAAAGGCCATGGTTGTATACACTCTCATTGAGGCTAGATTATTCTATTGTCCTGCCTGCATATCTTTTATCCCTGGAATTTGCTTTCTTTTTCACTTACATTCATTCAGGCTTCATTGGTTAGGTTCTGTGCAAGCCTGGCTTGCTTATTGATTAATAGTGCCCATTACTGTTGGATTAAAAGCCCCTTGTCCTTTACAAAGCCTTTAGCGAGCTTATTCCAACTATTTCAGTTAAAAGGCCTTCCAGCCATAAACAGTATAGAGTTCTCAGATCTTTACTTTCTCTGTTTCTCAGGAAGTACTGCTTTCCTGAAACAGCACTGACTATAGTGGCTTCTGCTACCATAAATGAACAATTATGCTGAAGAACAAAGAGTGGTAAACTTAGATCAGTGGCCTCCAACTGTGGCCTGGATGGGTGTGGTTTTTTTGTGCTGCCTGCATCCCATGGATGGGGCCTCACTTGTTTGTGGGGCCTAGTTTCTGGCATGCCCTGGCCCAGTGCGAGTCCACAGACCAGGGATTGGGGACCCCTGGCTTAGATGTTCCTTTTCCTCACCATTTCCAATTTATGTCTGAGTCTCATTCTTTAATTTAGCATCCCACCAATTGTTTTCTATTACTGCAGCCATGAGAACTGAAGGCCAGACAATTTGAACTCATGCTATTTCTGCCATCTTCCTCTTGTGCCTGCCAATATAATATGACTTCTAATACAGGCTGTAATTTTCCACATTTCACTAAGAAGGCAATGGGCAGAGCATTTCAAATGTAAAACCTGACGCTGGAAGGTCCTCTAAGCCAGTCAAGGGCCCTGACCTTTGTTTCCTCTTCTAATTAGGGCATTGTAGAAAGCACCCCAGCAAAATTAATCTGGAACAGCATCCCACAGAGATCCATATAATGTTCAAAAACACATAGAGAATATGATAGTGGCTAGGATCCTCATGATGCTTTCTTTATTTCTTTGTTTCTTAGATTTATATCCCACCTTTCACTCAGGGACTAAAGGTTGCATATAAAACACTCCCTTCTCTCATTTTTCCCCATGACAACAATCTTGAGAGATAGGTTGAGCTGAGAGAATGTGTCTGGCAGAGGGTCACCCACTGAATTGCTATGGGTCACCACAGAGTCACTGTTGATTGTTGTTGGACTTGGACCTGGGTCCAACGGATTTTTGTTTAGGTTTAGTTAAAAACAAAAGCAGGTGCTTGCCTCGCTCTTGATAAAAATGAATGAAAGAAAAATAGTATACTGACCTTCCCCTCATCTAGAATCAATTCAAAATTCACTTGTCTCCCACCAGGACTTCCTTTTTTGGTCTTATTGAACAGATTTTTTCTGTGAAAAAGAGGGAAGACTGTATCAAAGACCACCTAGCTTTGCCTTTGCGTGGAGCTTCCAACCTCAAAAACCATGCAGAAGTCACTTTGGAAGTACTGATATGGAAATGGAAATCCTACCTGAATAACAGAATTTCTGTTGTGAAGGTTTCCTATCAATAATCTTTCCTCTCTGACAAGAATAGGATGGTGATAATAAAAATTATGGGAAGAATAAGCAGGCCACCTTTCCCTGTGGAAAACCCTTCTGGCTTCATTGCAAACTGCAGGCAATTATTGGAAAAACTTCCAGGTTTTTTTTTTTTTTTTTTTTTGAGAACTCTTGGAAATATCAAACCATTGCAAAGCATGTCCAAAAACTTTGCCCAGCACTAATTTTCAATTCAATTTCTAAACTATTTCCATTTTAATACCAAGACAAGCTGGAGCCAGTACTTAATCATTCCTAGTTATTCTAGCTCCATGTTTCTCAACTGTAGCAGCTTTAAGATGATAGGTGGACTTCAACTCCCAGAATTCCCTAGCCAACACCTTAAACCTAAAACCTGTGGTTCCAGTCCAAATAGTAACTGCAGGGGTATACAACTTTCTTCCTCATTTACTTACCGTCCCTGGGCTATAAGCTAGCAAGGGTCACATGCAAACAGTCACACTTTCAACAGATATCATAAATGGATGCTGACAGATAGCCTGAGACATATTTTGGCATCAGCTATATGTCTCACACAACTTTAACATTCCAAATCGGAAAAGTGTCTTCCCTTTAGTCCAAATTAATGCTATCTCTTCAGCACTTCTGGCTGGAAGATAGAAAAAGTTACCACATCTATTATGGGTATATCCCTATGACTCAAGAAGGTCAGAACTATTGAAGGTATTCTTCTGTATTGCCAGTTTTATACAGAAAATCGAAATACTCTCATTACACCACTCCACTAACATAATTTGATTCACCAGTCAACATCATAAGCAATTTCTATTTTTTAACATCGACCCTGAAATAATACACAAGATAGCCAGGTTTTGCATGCAAAATCAGGAAAAGAACAAGAGCAACTAGAAGGCCAGATCCTGAAGATGAAACTCAAATACTTTGGCCACCTAATGAGAAGGAAGGACTCACTGGAGAAGAGCCTAATGCTGGGAACGATTGAGGGCAAAAGAAGAAGGGTGAGCTTAAATGGACTCCGGGGGATGGTAGAGGACAGGAAGGCCTGGAGGAATGTTGTCCATGGGATTGCGATGGGTCAGACATGACTTCATGACTAACAACAATAACAAAAACCTGTCTGAGTATAGATAACCAAAAATGGCTCAGGCTCAGTATTAACCATTGGTTATGTTTTAACTTCTTGAGGGTATGTATGCTTTGGTGTGTACAAGCTATGTCAGCTGTTATATTATATTCCTCTCAGATTTGACAGCTGTCTATAAGAAAACTTCGGATAATGCTATTGTTCTATCTACCCTTTTTTGTATTTGTGTTTTATGTTGCTATTTTAAAGTAATATTACCTGGATTGCTAATTTTAATCTCTTTTCTCTTTCGTCACATATGTGTAGTTTAGCATTTTTGATACAATTTTTAAATCAAAATTCTTTACTGTATGTGCTTTTCCTAATTACCTTAATATTGCCAGATTGGTTTTGGGTATTTGAATACCAATTTTCTTGTGCTGGTTAAAGTGTGTTGGAAGCCAGGCAGTAGATTCACTCCTTTTGTTTTAAATTAGAGAGGAAAGAAAAAATATCTGGAACTTTGTAGCAATAGTTGTAAATGGATTTCTTATTTCTGCCTGTCCTATGCATGCACGCCTACCTCTCCTATGCATCTGGTTTGATGATTTGTCCTCCTGAAGGAAACATTGGGCTCTTCCCTACACTATGTGAGGCTTGACTTCATAATGACTGAGCCGTAATAGCACTGCAACTCAAGTTGCTGCCTTCCTGTTGCTCAAGTTTGTAATTGACAATAATATATCCGAATGTCTATGTACACATCTAAGAAGCTTTTTCAGCTTCTTCTTCTTCCACAGCTGAAGAAGCTTTTTGGATGTGAAGCGAAAGGTCTTCAAAATAAAGAGAGAGAGAGAGAGGGAGGGAGAGAGGGAGGGAGGGAGGGAAGGAGGGAGGGAGGGAGAGAGAGAGAGAGAGAGAGAGAGAGAGAGAGAGAGAGAGGGAGGGAGAGAGGGGGAGAGAGAATCCAGTTGCCTCTTGAAAAAGCACCTTTGAGACAACCTGACCTGGATGACTGAGAATCTGCATAGACATGTATGGCGGCCTTCATCTTATCTGAAGTTTAGCAGACAGTCGTACAGGGACCCAAATCAAAAGATTATGGTGTACACCAGTCTGTCTTGTAACAGAGAAGAAGTGCAGGGAATTCTGTCCTAGGTACCCCAGTAATTGCCTTATTTTAATTAATGGTAAGGATGGTGCTATGCTGGCCCAAATTTGTTACTTTATTGAAGATATTAGATAAAGTATTTTTATGACCGATATGCACATATAATGTATAATTATATATTATTATAATATAATAACTTACGCAGGTAATCCGTGACTCACAACCGCAATTGAGCCCAAAATTTATGTTTCTAAGTAAGAAATTTGTTAAGTGAGTTTTCCGTCTTTTCTTACCATATTTGGTAAGTGAATCACTTCAGTTGTTAAATTAGTAGCAGGGTTATTAAGTGAAACTGGCTTTCCCATTGACTTTACTTGCCAGAAGATCACAAAAGGTGATCACATAACCTTGAGACACTGCAACCATCATAAATATGAACCAGTTGTCAAGCATCTGAATGTAAATCACATGACCATGGGGATCTTGTAATGGTCATATGTGTGAAAAATGGTCTTAAGTCACTTTTTCAGTGCCATTCGAACAATCACTAAATGAACTGTTGTAAGTGAAGGACAACCTGTACTACTTTTGTGTATAAATTTGTCAAGGAGTAAAGAATGTTACTGGGGCATTCATAATATTTTGCTTTAAATACACTGAATGCAATATCTAGTTAGTTTCTCCACCTTGCTGCCATTTTCTAATTGTCTTCAGTGTATACTCGTTGCTTGAAAAAAATTTAAGTTAATTGGAAATAGCACTATATTGGGTCCAGAAATTTTCAGCTATCACATGAAACTGCAGAATGATATCAGGAGAAACCAAGTGAGGTTCCTCATTTGAATATAAAAGATTACACCCACAAATTTTGTCTAGAGTGAATGTGTGTTTTACTCCCAGTAGATTTATAGAAGGCAAATGCTAACAAAAATGAAATCCAGCTAGATGTTTTTTTCTTTTTAATGAATTTTTAAACAGCTCTGAAGTTCTTTTCTCCTTTGTTTCCTTTATTGGTAAAACGTTATTTCCATTTACAACAATGGAGGATTCTTTGCAGAAACTGTTTATGTTCAGCAGTGGTTTCCAGAAGGAACATGAGACTATTCAAGATGGCTATGTCCCCAAACTGATTAGTTCAGATTACTAATAAAAAATTCCCATGGCTGGGATTAAATCCAAAATCTTCCCTGAAAGTCAGTTGGTTAAACAGATCAGCTTTGCATCAAACCATCCATTCATATTTTACTCTAGCAATCATTGTTGAACGCTATTTTCCAGTTTCATTTGAGGTAGCTGAATGTTTTTCAGGATGAACCAAGTAACTAAATAGGAAGTCTAATGAGTTAATGCCAGGGATACATGAGTGTCTGCAGTATTAATACAAATTACAGATTCGTTTCTTTTGTGAAGGTTGTCGTGAAAAATGTGATGTCATCCTAGAATCTAAAGATGCCCTGGCTTGTTACCCATCTTTTGGTAACTTTAAGATACAATTAGTGTTGCACACCACAATTCAGTTCTGCATTCATATTCTGTGCTAATCATAATGTTTCTTGGTTTAGATTTATTGTAATATGGTAATCCAACCATTTTGTTTTGTAAATCATTATGTTGGCTTAAAGGTGTGAATCTTTTATAAACCATAGTTAAAAGAGCCTTACACAATGTATAAATGCAATCTTGAAATCCCTATACTTGGTCTCTAAAGAATGGTCATCATTCTATACAGTCCTGTCTATCATATTAGGTAAACTGATCAAAGTATGATTATTCCATGTAACAATTTGTTTATGGAATCAGACTTCATATCCAGCAAATGTTTGTGCCAAGTCTATTTATGAAGTGTGAAGAAGGTGCATGGTGGCACAATGGTTAGAATGCAATAGTGCAAGGCTAACTCTGCCTACTGTCAGGAGTTCAATCCTGACTTACTCAAGGTTGATTCAACCTTCCATCCTTCTGAGGTCAGTAAAACGAGGATCCATATAGTTGGCGGCAATATGCTGACATTTGTAAACAGCTCAGAGGGTGCTGTAAAGTATATAAGTATATAAGTCTATATACTTTAGCAGTATATAAGTCTATTGCTAAAAGGAGGCCTCTGCTCTTCAATATACCCAATGGTGCTGTAAGGATACTGAGTTTTGTAAAGTGAAAGAAAAAATAGAAGATCCTTTGACTTCCTTGCAAAACTTGAATAAGTGCAATCTCCACCATGAGATTTTTGCAGAAAAATGTTTCACTTGAGACATTCCATCTTTCATATTTTTATATTCAGCAAATCTCCGGAGCTTGCTCTTTTGTCTTCTTTGTTCTTGATGGTTAGGGTTTTATTTTTTCTGGCCATTTAAAACAGGTTTTTAATTTATTTTCTGTTGTTGTTTTTACTGTACAGTATCTGCTTTTAAAATATGTTTTCAGTTGACGTTGTCAACTGGTTCTTTTTTCAGTTTATTGTTATTACTTGTTAGCTGTCCATGGAGTAGAAATATTGAGGGGTAAGGTATATTTTTAAGATAAATTAAATTAAATTAAAAACAGATTTGATCTGTTCTAAATTTACATGGACTGTGTAATGCTGTCCTTTTTTTGGGAGGTGGGGTTAAGCTGCCATGAGAATTATATTTAGGATTAACATAAGGAAAGATACAGGGCCACATATCAAGTCTTGGCTTTTTCTAATTCCTTAGCCATCTGGATTCACTCAGCACAGGAAAAAGAAATCCTTACGGTCATATTAAATAAAATGTGATGCCCCTGAGTCTGCATTTCCCATCCACAGGACCCGATAGCTAAGAAGACAAGAATAATACACAAGTACAATAGATGGTCATATTGATAAAATGTCCTCAGCCTTCTAGAAAATCTTACTTCCATGTGTACATGCAATATTTAGCATTTTCCCTTTCTGTGAAAGAGGTTTTGGGATTTTGTTGTTTTGCTTGCTTTGTTTTTGTTAAATGAAAACTGTACTGTATCAAATCCTGCATGTTTATGCAAATTGTAGAAAGCTTTAGGGAGTTAAGAGCTGGAGAGGTTTTGCCAAAGACCTAACAATTCACCATGTCTAAACATAGATTCCTCGCAGCAATGGAGGTTAATCTTTGGAGTTCTTGCCACTCAGGAAATTAGTTCTCACATCCCCCTTTGCTTGCTCTCACCCATAAACTCTTTTTTTCATGAGGTTCCTCTCTCCTTGCAGCCATGGGATTTGTTGGCTAGATTAACTTGGCTTATTTAGAACTGCTTCAAACCACAGACATGTAATGAGCAGACGGCTGACTCCCCCTCATTGGAGTGATTGTGAGGTCAAATGAAGGATGCAAACAAGACAGAAAAGAAGTTTTGTACTCCATGATGAGTTGCCAAAATAACTTGAGTGCTTGTTAAGAGCCACATCTTGTCTTTAGAATCCTAGTTAGTACCTCTGGCTTTCAACCTGCCTTTTGATCCTTCTCAATTCACTGCCTTGTATGCAACCCTCCAGAATTTGATGTGGTGCTTAAAACAAATTTTCTCAATGTTGTTATGTTCAGGAGCATCAATGAGTCAATTTAAATAGAGTTTAAGCACAAACCACAGTTATGTATGGCTTAAGGCCAGGCATAACTACTGCAAACTCTAATGAATTTCAGCCCCTTACAGAGATGAGATGTCATCTTAGTCTGAATGCTTTCAGCTGTTGGAGATGATACATATATTTCCTTTAGTGCAGACCACAGCAAAGTGAAAAAAGAGGAGCCTTCATTTTTTGAAGGCATCTGTAGGGAACAGAAATTAGAGAACCATTGTCCATCCTTCTAAATAAATAACTGCCAATCCCTTGTTTTACCACCCATGGTTAACCTAATCTTTTATCTCCTCCCATTTTCCTTTCTGATTTCAGTTTGATCTCTAAGAGAAAAGGACTTGCATTTTGCTCCTTGGATCAGTTTTGGACATTGAGAGATGGCCAAATTAAGCCTTTGTTTTCTTAATCTTCATTAAATTTCTGAACAGAATCAGTCCCTGAAAGCATAAAAATATTTTCAGTTGAGTCCAGTTTTTTACCTTGTTTAGGTAATATTCTCAATGTAATTCCATATTCAATAAGATTGCGGATAATATATTCTTAGTTTTTCCCATGTTATATTGTAGTTTGTGCATAAGTAAGAATTATATATCCCTTTTCCATCTAAAAGAAAATGTTTATTTAAAAAAAATGGAGGGGGAACTATTTTGTATCAGTATGTGTTGTGAGAATTCCATTTTGATGGTGATGAACAATGACTAGAGTGCATATGTGAAAGCAGCATGTGAGTTGCTGGTTTCATAGACACCTGAAACTACCTTACCAAATTCTGGTCCCAAAGAAGCTCAATCTAGTTAAAAAAATAAATAGCTTTCAGAGTCCTCAGAAGAAGAAATAGCAAATAGAAATGATTTCTTTTGTGGTAGTCAGTTGCCACCACTAAGATGAAGCATCCCTATTATTCCTGAATGCTTTTTAAATATACTGTAAATAGCATTACATGGCATAAATAGTGACTCTACTAATATCTCTAGAGTCAATATATAACATTATTTTTCAGCTGGCTAGGGAATTCTAAACTTGGAATCCACACATCTTAAAGTTGCCTAGTTTGAAAAACACTGACTTACAAGACCTATAATTCTCAAAATGAGTGTAAATTATATGTTAGAATTAATTGTAAACATGGGCTACAAAGTTTGTATTGACTGATCTCCACTTTTGTGGACGTCACTGGAAATCTAACACCTAACAAATCTGGTCCCAAGACACGCAAAGCTAATTCCTGTTTTAAGCAACAGCTAGCTAGTCTTTTGAACCACAAAGGCATATTTTTGTTCTGTCCTTTTCACCCCGTTTTGTAACCTCTACCGCCACTGTCTTCCTTTGCTCCAAACAAGCTGAGTTTGAAAACAAGGACCTTCACAAACTGGAAGTCTTGTTAGTGTTGGTGATTTTCCCAGTGGACAGAGGGTCATCCCCTCCATATGTTCATGCAGTTGTTGGTTCAGATACAAATAGTATACTGTTCAACTGACTATCCAAGCTGGCTGCCTGACAGCCCCGCTTTTTATCTGACTATGGTGAGGGAGAGTGCAGAAACTAAATAGATCATCAAATGATATGACTTCTCTCTGTCCAGAACCAGCACATACTACATCACAGCCAAATGGAGGATATTTTGGGTTATTTTATTTGTTGTTTTAATTTAAAGGGGATGGATTTTATATAGTCAGACTTGCTTCTTCTGATATCTCTTTCATCAAAAGAATAGCGTTTTCTCTCAACTGTCCTATGTACCTATTAGGTACTAAACAAGAGATTTAAACATTTGGAAATATGATGTTACCTAGTAGTAATATTTAGCACCTTTTGGTTTATTTTTTATACAAGGAGAATATTATTCTGATTATACTGAAAGAATGTGTGTGTGTGTTCCTCAATTATTCATAGGGCTATTCAAAGCAAATTCTAGCCATATCAGACATGTACAGTATAGGAATATACTATAAATGGAAATTAATGTTTAGGACTAGGACTGTAGAACTAATATAATCCTGATTTTTTTTTTCTGAACTACCATTTGCTCATTGTTGAATATTAACCCTGGAGCTTCAATGTTTTTTCCAAGTAAATTAAAGTTTCTTTTGAGTTGAGCTTGACTTCATGGACAAAAACATAGGATGACTTGTCTTCTTTTGTGTTTTTTTCCCTCCTCACATTCTAGCTTGATCTTTTTTAATAGTGTCCCATCCAAGTCCCTATGACATCCAGTGTTGCTTAACCAGGGTTTCAACCAGGGTTGCTAGGTGTGTCATCTATTTTACTTTAGTGGCTACATGACTACATCTATTTTTGGGAACCAGAAGCTGTGGTTTGGCATTCCCTTCTTTCTCTAACTTCCTAAATTGGCCTGAAGCCATGGGATTTCTCATAGCATTGGTTGACATTGTTCCTCACATTAAAGTACTAAAGAGGGAATAACTTGTAGTTTATGATCTTCTTTTCCTTATCCTTTACTATTCAGGAAAATTGTGCTCAAATCCCTCTATCATTATTATGCCCAATACCTCTTCTAGACTTGTTAAAATGTTTTCCGGGCTATTATTGACCTAGTGAAGCAGTGACCTGAAAACAGGCACTGCTTATTCTGTTGGAAGAAGTTTATTCCATGGGTTGCTGTGAAGATGGACTTTGGGCATAAGTGGTAGCTGCCATTCTAGCCTAGAGCTTTAGATCAATGCAGTGACTGAGCAGCATTCTTTACTTGAGGTGACTTGATTGACAGATTAAAAGATGGGCTTTTACACATGGTCTGCTAGGGTATTATCAGCAAGATTCTCTTCCATTAATTACATTACAGAAGCTGAAGTATGAGAAAACCACAGAGCCAATTTGACAAAAGTTCCTGGATCAAGTTTTGTTGAAAGTCATTCCTGCCAGTATATATTAAGTATTAAGAGTTTCTTTATAACCATGTATTCATGTGTTTGAGGACTGATTCCTGGTTTTGTTAAGAGATTATGGGCTGGGTTGTACAACCTAGTGTAATACAAAACAGAATATATAATAAAAGTGTGAGGAAGGACTCAAATCTCTCATTTATTAAGTATTTTTTTTAAAAAAATACAATTTGTTTATTGATTGATTCATGAACTCCTAAATACTTACAGCTAGACTAGTATATATGTATGTATGTATATATGTATATATGTATATATGTATGTATGTAGTATTCAGAACAAGACAAACAAAACAAGAACAAAAGGGAGCTCTACAATCCCCTTGTCCTGAGAACAACCAGGTGTAAAGTAGTCTTCTGAATGTCCTAAAGGTAGGCCACACCAATTTCTGGAAGAAGAGGACAGGAATTGCAGGAGAGTAGAAGTGCTTGTTGAATCCTACAAGGCGACATTGTTTAATTGATGGGCACAAGGACCTACCCAGCTGAATCAAACTCAAATAATCAAAAATAATTATTGCAAAAAATAATTTATAGATAAGTCACTTCATAAATTATAAATGGAAAAAAAGTTAAAATCCTTGATATATAATATTAAATCGTTTTTATGGTAGGGCCTATAACTCTGAGAATAAAGCTTTAAAAATTGGGATAGAGTAAATTTGCCCAGCTATATAATTTAGCAATGATGCCTATTAGAGCAGCAGTTCCTAACCTTTCTGGCTATATGGACCAGCAGCAGCAGTGGCGGCAGGAAGTAGGGATGGTTTTGTATGTGCAACCTAGGTCCCACACATATGCAAATGAAGCTTTGTGAGCTTGCCACCACTTGTGCGGACTGGTTCCCAATGGGCCGCCGCCTGGTACCATTCTCTGGCCGGAGGTTGGGGAACACTGTGTTAGAGAGCTACAGAACATATGTGTCAGAGCTTATTTTGGTTAGGGATGATATCCCTAGGATTCTTTTTCTTGATAATCTGGATTAAAGGAGGCCTACAGATTGTTTAATTTTCAGAATGTACCCCTTATTTTCTATACTGAGTATTTATTAGAATACTGACTTCATTTGGCTATAAAGCATGAAAGAACTTGCACATAAATGAAATCTATTGCTGTGCCTACCACTTCAGTTCTAGTCCCTACTGCTCAGTTGTTTTAACTCACTGGATCATTATCATGAGCAAGACTCATTTGTTGCCTGAGGAAGAGAGTCAAAGTGGCATCTAGGGATGAGTCCTTGGAAATAAGCATGAATATTTTGAACCACAATTGGACAGTTTAGTCAAAGATTAAAAGGTGAAGCTTTATTCAGGTCCCGGTTTTCATCTCTTCCAATGTGAATAAACATTTATTTCACGGATGTTGAGGACAGTCTCTAATCTATGATCAATTTAAAATCTATGATTTTAAAAAATCTATACCAATTTATATTTAAGCACAACCTACAGCTAGTACTGTATTCTCAATTATTTTAGGCATAATTTATGTAGACAGTTTTATTCACAGTTTGATAACATTTTTGCACAGGAAGCTTTGGGGAAGTGTGAAATCTTCCCAAATAAAAATATGCATGTTAATCCAGGTGGTACAGTTTACATCAGATGTTGAAAGATTAGGTTGTGCCAACTTCCCTGGCTGAAACCCCATCTCAGAATAAGGTCAGACAGAAGCAGGAATGATCTGATAACTACAAAAGAAACCCAGAAAGATCTATGGAACAATAATATTTTTTATTATTATTTTTCTGTATAAAGCAGAAGTGCCATGTTAAGGAGATGTTATTCCAGCTAGTCCTCTCACCATCACATGTTATGTTTCTGGAGGACAAATTCTGTAGCAAAATATTTATAGCCAATTCCCCAGTTACTCTTGGACTATTTTTTTTTTAATCCTTGGAAAAAAACGTGGAAAACAAAATAGGTTTGTATAGTTGGGATCTGTGAGTGAAGAGAAAGGTTGAATTCTTAGCCAAATGGGTTTGTTTGATATTTTATTCTGAACTATCCATGAATTGTTAAAAGTTATTTCGACTCTCTCCCCTCCCCCTATGTCAGCTATGGTTGCATATGTCTGTTTAAATTTTGAAACACAATGTTTATAGCAATAGCTAAGTGAACTACAAATTATCGGTACAGCTTCCCCCAGGGCACAGATGCAGTCAGTTATGGGCAATTCTTTATCTACTGAATTTCTGTCTGACCTAGAGCTTCTAAGTAGTGTTGTGTGATGTAGCTGAACCAGTTGCCTATTATCTCAGAGAAAATTATCCTATGCACTTTGAGCACACAGATGCCCTAGTCAATCAGGAGTGACCAACTTTGATGGCTTCCAAGCTGCCATATGTCTGATAGATTATCACTTCCTGTTCCTTTTTAAATTGTTAAAGCAAAACAATATTTTATCAATTTTGCACTTGCCTAATCAGTGTTGGCATTTCTATCAATAGAATTAGAAGCTTACTTACTCCTCATCCTCCTTCTCCCAACTTCTACCCACTACGTGATTGGAGAGAGGGAAGTAAAATTAATCTAGAATGACCCCCATTTTTACGGTGATATTTTAGGACCTCATCTTTATGCCAACAGTTGGACAAAAGAGTTAAACCTCTGTTAATCCTTTTATCCTTATTGGCATAATACAGCTCAACAGAAGAATCCCCCTTAACACACCCAAGATATTTTTGTGATGATTCTGTATAATGTAAATTTGATTCACTTATAATAATCAATGTACATAAAGCATATATTTTAACTGAACACATTTAAGACTGAATCATGGTGAGAAATGGTAGTTATTAGTTTCTAAGAGTGGGATATGCACCAATTTGAGAAGCTACCTCTATTTTCATGCAGTTCCCAAATCACAAGTTGGGTTCATATTACAAGGGTGTCAAACTGGCGCCCCGCAGGCTGGATGCGTCATGCACAGGCCACACCCACCCCAGTTTCACAAAGGCAAAAAAACATTGCAATACGTCACATGACATCATGACATGAAGAATTTGACATCCATGATATATTACATTAAAGCTAAGTCTTTAATGAGGGTGCCCTGCCGGTTGCTTTGAAAGAAGCAGTGGTGAGGCCCCTCCTCAAGAAGCCCTCTCTAGACCCGGCTGTTTTGGCCAACTATCGTCCAATCTCCAACCTTCGTTTTATTGCGAAGGTTGTTGAGAGTGTGGTGGCGCGGCAGCTTCCACAGTACCTGGATGAAGCTATCTATCTAGACCCGCTCCAGTCTGGCTTCAGGCCTGGGCACAGCATGGAAATGGCATTGGTCGCGTTGGTTAATGATCTCTGGAGGGCTCGGGATAGGGGCTGCTCCTCTATCCTGGTCCTATTAGATCTCTCAGCGGCTTTTGATACCATCGACCATGGTATCATGTTGCGCCGGTTAGAGGGGCTGGGGGTGGGGGGCACCGTCTTGCGGTGGTTCTCCTCCTACCTCTCCGACCGGTCGCAATCGGTGTTGGCAGGGGGGCAGCGGTCAACCCCGAGGTGCCTTGCTTGCGGGGTACCGCAGGGATCGGTCCTCTCGCCCCTCCTGTTCAACATTTATGTAAAGCCGCTGGGTGAGATCATCCGTGGCTTTGGGGTGGAATTCCACCAGTACGCTGATGATATTCAGCTGTACATCTCCACCCCAGGCCACCCCAATGATGCCCTTGAAGTGATGTCCCAGTGCCTGGAGGCCGTGCGGGCCTGGATGGGGAGGAACAGGCTTCGTCTCAACCCTTCCAAGACCGAGTGGCTGTGGCTTCTGCGTCCCGATATAACCAGCTGGTGCCATCGCTGGTTATTGGGGGTGAATCATTGGCCCCCACGGAGAGGGCTCGCAATTTGGGCGTCCTCCTGGATGCACGGCTGTCTTTAGAAGAGCACATGATGGCCGTGGCCAGGGGGGCTTTCTATCAAGTTCGCCTGATACGCCAATTGCGTCCCTTTCTGGATCGGGACTCCCTATGCACAGTCACTCAGGCACTCGTCACTTCCTGCCTGGACTACTGTAATGCTCTCTACATGGGGCTCCCCTTGAGGTGCATCCGGAGGCTCCAGTTGGTCCAGAACGCAGCCACGCGGGGGATTATGGGAGCAACGGGACGCTCCCATGTGACACCTCTCCTGCGCGAGCTGCACTGGCTTCCTGTGGTCTTCCGGGTGCGCTTCAAGGTGTTGGTGACCATCTTTGAAGCGCTCCATGGCTTAGGGCCAGGGTACTTACGAGATCACCTTCTGCCGCCAATAGCCTCCCACCGGCCAGTACGTTCGCACAGAGAGGGCCTCCTTAGGGTGCCGTCCGCCAGACAATGCCGGCTGGCGACCCCCAGAGGGAGAGCCTTTTCTGTAGCGGCACCCGCCCTGTGGAATGACCTACCCCCAGAGATACGCATGATACCTGACCTCCGGGCTTTCCGACGAGCCCTGAAAACACATTTATTTCATCTAGCCGGCCTGGCTTGACCCTATTGCTCTGGTTTTAAATTGTAAATTGGTTTTAACTTGGTTGTTTTAAATTGTGGGCCAAAACTATTTAATTATTTTAAATTGTCTTTTAATTTTGTATGCTCTGTTTTTATTTTGGCTGTTCACCGCCCTGAGTCCAGCTGGAGAAGGGCGGTATACAAATTAAATAAAAGAAAGTAAAAGAAAAGTCTGTTTAACCATGTTTTGTTGAATAAGCTTTAATGGCTATTTCCTACAAAATATTTAGCTAAAACCTTAGCTTATACGGTACAACTACGTTAACAGATTATATTAAGCTATAGTTTTACTTCATAACTAAAAGTTAAAACTAAGCAAAACTAATTACAGTTTAGATCTATCCTATCATCATGCAAATGACATAATCTACGTCATTTGCATCAAGGTGTACTTTTTGGATTATAATGGAAATAGACACATGATATAAAATCATGCAAATACTATCAGAATCTCATCTATTGCGCTCAAAGTCCATTGTATTAAGGACTGCTAAATCAAGGTTTCACTGTAACAAAAAATTGAATCAGTAAATTTTATTTCCCATAAACAAGGTAATTAGTGGACTTTATGGAGCATGTTATATGACAGTAAATTTCAAAAACATCCGGAACAACCTTTTACCACACTTGTTCTTTGTAAATGGTGGGACTGTTTTCCTTTTGTTCTGTTTGTAAGTTGTTTGCTAATTTAAAAACAAAACAAAAACAAATCATTACACTGTCTCCTGATTTAGAAATATCCTCCCAGCCTCAAGCATTCACCATCTGTTGAATGATTGCACAGAGAGCTGAACATAATGATTGAGAAGTGCAATTCAAAGTTGTTCCTGAAGATATTTGGACATGTGATAGTTTCATTCATATATAAAAAGTGTGCTGTCTAATGTGATCAGGTTGTTGTTTCTCTCTCTCAATATTGTATGTTAAATATAGACCCATAACCAAGTAATTAACCCCTTTGATAATTAGCCCTTTTCATACAGGACACACGGGCATGTTTGGAAAGCTTGCCTTTTTAAAGAGAAGCTCAGACATGGGTAGTTATTTGAATGCATCTGGGCTAATCAGCTTGGAGTTTAATGTGTAAAACACCAGAAGAGATGAATGAAGCCTTTTAGTGAGATAAACAAACAGACACATTGCTTTTCCTTCCCCCCAAGCACCTGCTCCTGTCAGCCTCTCTGAGCTGGGAAGAAGCTTCTTCCTGTTCAGGGTGTTCATGAACTCCTTGTCCCATGTGGAAAGATTGGCAATAGTTCCTCATCATCTTCCTCCCACTTGCCATTCCTCATTTTTAGATAGGATTTCTCAATGTTTTCCATCTGCATTAGTGATTAAATTGCAATGATAATCATTGCAATGTAATCAAACCAGGTTAAATTTGCCTTATTACTTTGTGTGTATGTGTAGACACACAAACACACACACACATACATAGCATGAGTTGGCATTTTGAATAATCTTTGCGCCTCCTAGATGAACAGTGGAAATAATGGAAACTAGCAAGCCACTTAGCATTGTTTGGCCTACCTTAGTTAGCTAAGTTAATAAAGGAATGCTATGGTCCAATGAATCTATAAATAAAGTAGTCTGGAATGGCCTTCCTTAGTGTCATGCCTTCCAGATGTGTTGGACTAATTCCTATAATCCCAACTCATTATAATATTTGGCGGCTGGGAATGATTGGAACTGAAATCCAATATTCGTGAAAGGACCAGGTGAAGCACAGCTGAGCCAGAGCACGAGCTCTTTGGCCTGGGACATTCAATATCTTTGGCAACTTTTTCTTTGGACTAATTACTAAGATTTGGCTCATACTGGGTGATTTTAATTAAACAGTTATAGTCCAATCTTACCACTTTATCTTTGCTTTTGTTTTAGGAAGTAGGATGGAACATCCTGTTTGTAGATCAATTTATTATTTTGCAATTGTTAGTTGTTACTCCTTGTTTTCTCTTCCAGGACGTTACTGAGTGGGGCAGATGCATTTGATTATATAGCAGTACCTCTGTGCTAAATGTCGCTAATCATTTATCTTTTCTCTGACTTACAGTTGGGATGAAAGTAGTTCCATCAGCAGTGGCCTCAGTGATGCCTCAGACAATCTCAGTTCAGAAGAATTCAATGCTAGTTCTTCGCTCAATTCCCTGCCTTCCACCCCCACGGCTTCCCGTAGGAACTCTGCCATAGCGGTAGGTAGACCAAAAATTATGGGCCTGCCTGCCTGCCTGTCTGTCTGTCTGTCTATCTATCTATCCAACTGTCTGCCTCAAAAAAGGGCTTTTGAAAGTACTTTTGAAAAGGAACATTATGTTGTTCCAATGATTTTCATGAATAAAGTCCTAGAAAACCATCTTCATTCTTTCAGCTAAAATCATTGTAAATACCTTAGAATCAGGGGTGAAATGCTCCCAGTTCAGACCAGATCACCCGATCTAGTAGCAATGGAGGCGGGTGGTTCAGAGAACTGGTAGCAAAAATCCCTGCCCTCCCCCTGCCCAGCTGAGCTGCACAATCATCAGAGACTTTTTTAAAAAAATTTAAAAGCATTTTTTCTACAACCTCTTCCGGCTTTTAAAAGTAAAAAAAAAAAAAGCCTCTGATGATCGTGTGGCTCAGCTGGGATCCTCAAAGGCTTTTAAAAGAAAAAAAAACCTTTTTTTCTTTTAAATGCCTCTGACGATCCAAGCTGAGTTGCCTGATCGGCAGAGACTTTTTTTTCTTTTAAATGCCTCTAACGATCAGGCAACTCAGCTTGGATCGTCAGAAGCATTTAAAAGGAAAAAAGGGTCTTTTTCTTTTAAATGTCTTTGACGATCCAAGCTGAGTTGCTTGATCGGCAGAGGCTTTTAAAAGAAAAAAGTTTCTGCCGATCTGGCAACTCAGCTGGGATCATCAGAGCCTTTTGAAAGCATTTTTTTACAACCTCTTCACTGAAGAGGTTATAGAAAAAATGGTTTTAAAAGTAAAAAAAGAAAAAATTGGCCACGCTCACCCAGTCACATTACCCACCACCACCACCAAGTCATGCCCACAGAACCAGTAGTAACAAATTTTAGATTTCATCACTGCTTAAAATCATTATTCAATAATGATATCAGGTAATAATTTTTGGTGAAGTCAAGTCGAGCTTCTTTAGATATTAATGCTGTATTGGCCTACATCCAACTATGTGGTATGTTTCCAGTTTGCAAAACAGAATTCATAGTGTTTTGCAATAATTGTAATGATTCATATTCAAAATGTTTATAATAAGAAGCTGGTAAACTGCCTGGTCTTTCCCAATTTTGCCCTTTTTTATAGCTTCACAAAATTCCTTATTGTAATATGTAATATGTCAATTGTTAATTGTTTCTGTTTTTCTGGGATTTTTGGTAAATTTTGTTTCTTCAAATATTCACAACTCTTTGTCAGGGGAATTTCTTCTCCTTTATATAATTTGAAGCAGTATTAATTAGTACTATTGTATCTTTCGATTATCTGTTGTTATTACAGTATTTCCATTTTCTAACTTTAATATCATTTCCCGCTTTTTTTCTTTCCTCATATTATATATTTTCTTGGCTTATTTGCAAATTCAGGTTTTTTTCCCCCCAGAATTCATTGTTCTTTAATTTCTGTTACTGTTAACATAGTCAGCTGCCATTGAAAAAGTTTAATTTGTTGTGAAATAATTTTGGGGCGGATTTTTTAAAAATTCTTCTTTCATATTTTATTTTCTTAAAATACTGGATTGGATTTAAATCTAATTACAGTTACAGTAGTTGCATTAAAATCATTAAGATTAATATTAACCACGCATGATGTAGGCCACACTGACCATTCTGTCTATATTCATCTAATTTGTTGTGTTGCCTATTGTGATGGATAAGAACGTAAATCTGGCAAATACTAAGTGCTTGCTCTGAATTCTGTCTCACAATGCATGAGGGGCCTATATGCCTTTCAAAACAAGACCTCTGCAGACCTCTCTTCTTCAGTGCTTTCAAAGGCTTTGATGGTATAAAGGCTGCAGCTGAGCAGTGAAATATGTGCTTTAAATACAGGCAATCCCCTGGCATGCCCATTGTGAAGAGGATTATTTAGAAATATAGGAGCGAGGGCCTATGACTTATTGCCACCAAGTCACAATATTTCTGAACCAGACGGATGAGTGTGTAAACTTGGGGAGTATCCCAGAAGGAAAGACTGAAATGTCCATTTGACACTGTTTTCTGCCCTGCAGCTACGCACAGATTCTGAGAAACGGTCATTGGCAGAGAGTGGGCTGAACTGGTATGGTGAACCAGAGGAGAAGTCCCAGAAGAAGATGGATTATGACAGCGGGAGCCTGAAAATGGAGCACAGTTCCTCCAAGTGGCGTCGGGAACGTTCTGAAAGCTGTGATGAAGCTCCTGCCAAAGGTGGGGAGCTGAAAAAGCCGGTTAGTTTGGGCCCACCAGGATCCTTGAAGAAGGGCAAAACACCACCTGTGGCAGTGACCTCCCCCATTACTCACACAGCCCAGACTCTGAAAGTGGCAGGTGAGATTGTCATTGAAATTATACTGTTACACTTTTTATTTGCTTCCCATTTGTCTGCAGAATCCAAGCAGGAGTGCATGACTATTTCTAGGGCACTAATAAGGCCAGAAATATTTTATTGAATCTACCATTGTTCCCCAGTAACTGTTCAGTTATGTCGTTATATTATTATTAGGAACTTTTAAACCAGCTACCTCCAATTTGGTGCTCTTCAGATGTTTCAGACTAAGTCAAGCCTCAAATAAAAAATAACCAAGCTTAGTTCTTTTGTCACATCTGTAGACGGAATCTTGCCAAACTAAGCACTTTACAGTACTGTCTGCATTTACAATATAGTCTGTAAATTATGAGGGTTGGGCTGTCTTCATCATCTTTCTCACATCCACCTTCTTACTGCATACTGTAACCCTCTATCCCTTATTATCTTTTAGGCAGCATGGCAACTGAGTATTATGGTTGAAGGATTAGAGCAGTAGAAATCCAAGGGATGGATGATGAAAGCTATTCTGAGCAAAAATGTTGCAATTGCAACAATTACTACATCTGAGTATTTTTTCCCATTCAGATGTGTCCAATTCTCGGAAACTGCCTGGACAAGTCCTTGCAGTTTTCTCGGCAAGGTTTTTCAGAAGTGGTTTGCATTGTGTCCTCCCTAGGAAAGAGAGAAGGTGACTAGCTGCAGGTCACCCAGCCAGCTTTCTGCCTGTGGCAGGACTAAAACTCACAATTTCTCAGTTTCTAGCCTGATGTTTTAACCACTTCACCAAACTAAATCACAAATAATTGATACTTGTAGACAAACGTGGCAACACATTTCCTTTCTATTAGCTGTATGCTCATATCTGAATACGCTATATGTTTACAGTATAGACCATTTATGGTTTTTGTAGGAGATAAAAGAGGTGAATTATCAACAAGACATTGTTAATTGGAAAAATCATACACTTTACCTTTACTATCTGAGTACTTTCAAGCTCATATATCAGGGGTGAAATCCAGCAGGTTCTGACAGGTTCTGGAAAACAGGTAGTGAAAATTTTGTGCAGTTCGGAGAACTGGTAGCGGAAATTTTGAGTAATTGGGAGAACCGGCAAATGCCACTTCTGGCTGGCCCCAGAGTGGATGGAGATTTTGTAATATCCTTCCCCCAGGAGTGGGGAGGGAATGGGGATTTTGCAGTATCCTTCCCCTGCCACACCCACCAAGTCACACCACACCCACCAAGCCATGCCCACAGAACCAGTAGTAAAAAAAAATAGGATTTCACCAGTCATATATGATATCCAAATTTCCAAAATGTCCGATTTGTGTAAATTATTTATCTTCCACCCAAAGGAAAGGAGCTTAGCAATTAGACTGGACTAGGGTGGCAAACATCTATTTTTCTTTCTTTTTGAGGCAAAAAAATTACAAAATTAATCTAGTCTTTTTTTTCGGGTTGAATATTAAGGCTATTATAACCTCATTTCTTCTTTTGTGCCTTGTAGTTAGTACACACACACATACACAAATAAGAACATATCCTGACATTCCAGGAGAATTGTTGTATCACATTGCACCCAGCATTTTAAGGCAACAAGTTTCCAATGAGGCAACTACAATATATCAGGTTTTTTGATGACCTGCCATGATTATGGGAATGGATTAAATTCATATTGTGGAATGGGGCTTGGGGAATGGAAAGGGGCAGAAACAGGTTTTGGCTATCTGGAGGGAGGGCCAATGGGCAAAACGTGACTCAAGCTAAAGGTAAGTTTGGTCTAGTAGTTAAAGCACCTGGCTAGAAAGCAAAAGACAATGAGTTCAAGTTCCACCTTGACCATGACATGAAAACCCACTGGGTGATCTTGGGCCAGTCACTCTCTCTCAGCCCAACCCATCTCACAGAGTTGTTGTGGGGAAAATAGGAAGAGGAAGGTGTGTTGGATATCTTTGCTGCCTTGAGTTATTTGTAAAAATAATAAAAGCAGGATAGATAGATAGACAGACAGACAGACAGACACAAACATACATATAATGTGTGTGTATACTGTATGTATGTATGTATATGTATGTATAATATGTAATAATAAGATTTCTAATAAAATAGAAATAACTTCTTTTTATTATCCAAAGATCTGTGTAAAGGCACATCTTTTTCGGTATCTATTCCAAATGTTGTTTCCTGATCAGTCCTTCCCTCTCTCAGGTAAGCCTGAAGCAAAAGCAACAGACAAAAACAAACTGTTTGTGAAAAATGCTGGCCTGCAACGCTCATCTTCTGATGCTGGCCGAGATCGGCTTTCAGATGCCAAGAAGCCTCCCTCTGGGCTTACACGAACCACCACGGCTGGCTCCTTTGGTTACAACAAGAAACCCCCTCCTGCAACGGGTACTGCTACAGTGATGCAAGCTGGTGGCTCAGCTACACTTGGCAAGATCCAGAAGAACTCCAGTATCCCTGTGAAACCCGTCAATGGCAGGAAAACCAGCTTGGATGTCTCCAATGCAGGGGAGCCTGGGTTTATGGCACCAGGGGCCCGTACCAATATCCAGTACCGGAGCCTGCCACGCCCTGCCAAATCTAGCTCCATGAGTGTCACTGGTGGACGAAGTGGCCCACGTCCTGTCAGCAGCAACATTGATCCCAGTCTCCTCAGTGCCAAGGGGGGTATTTCTGTTTCACGCCTCAAGGAACCCTCTAAAATAGGGGCAAGTAGGAGCACCCCAGGGCCAGTGAATCAGACTGACAGGGAGAAGGAGAAGGCCAAAGCCAAAGCAGTGGCACTAGACTCTGACTCTGTCTCACTCAAGAGCATGGGCTCCCCTGAAAGCACCCCAAAAGCTCCAAGTGGCCACCAGATCCCTGCAAAAGAGGCTGAGCTGCCGCCAACACCACTCAGGTAGGAACAGCGGTTTTGAAAAAATAAGATGCTTCAGTTCACAATTATTTATGTAAGGGCAATTACATAATTGCAATTAATTATAGCTGTACAATTATTTATGCTTGTAAAGGCAATTATAAATATGAAGACAAGTGAATAATTCCTCCCGTTCTTGGATAAGCACTCTGTAGTTCATAGTCTTCCAGTCACAATAACTCTTTCCTGTCCATATTGGAGACAAGGTGAGCTTACTTTTGTTATTTAGTTACTAGGGGGGAAAAGTCATTTTGATCAGTGTTTTGTTTTGTGTTTTTTTCTAATTCAAGAATGCTGTGGGAATAAAATGGTGGAGTCTGGAGTGCCATGACTAGAACAAAGTGCCATGCCTCTGACAAAATACATATGATATTTTGATAAAGCATGATAAATATGGGCTAGGTGGCATTCTGTTAGGTGGATCCATAGAATCCCTGAACAAGCATTCTAAAGACTGGAAGATCAAATCTGGGTTGGTTTCTAAATTCTAAAAATTTCTCATTAGTTGTTTTTCATGAAATGAGAGTAAGGTGTCAAGTGAAATTTAATAGAATTTGGTTGTTTTTAATACTTACATAAATGATTTGTATAAAGAGTTTGAGGAACTTTGCAGAGATCCTCAAACTCTGAGGACCTCACAAAACTGAGAAACTATATTTTAATATTCTAGATCAAAACAAAATTATGAGCAAACTCAGTAAGAGTCGCCATAGGACTAAAAATAATGCAATGAGATATAATTGTGATTTTTCATTTACAAAAAAATTAAATGCATTTATATAGAGAGAATATCTAACTTGGCAAATATAAAAAGAATCTTGGAATTCTGATTACAAGTGAGTACTGTATTTTTCGGTGTATAAGACACACTTCCCCCCAAAAAAGTGGGTGGAAATGTCTGTGTGTCTTATATAGCGAATGTTGCTGAAGCACGACCCACCCACCAGCCCCCACCCTTCGGCCTCTGCCTCCCAGCAATTTGCCTCCTTGCAGCAAACAGCAAACAGCCTGGTCAGCTTCAGCACACCTGATTTAGCATGAGCAGCTGATTGGCAGTTGGATTTGCCTCCCGGAATACTGCCTATCAGCTGTTCCAAGCTGCAGAGATCACTCATGGCCATCGCCGCTGTCACCGCCCATTGCTGCTGCCACCTATCACTCCTTCACATGCCCCTTTTTCAGCCTCCGTGCGTCCTGTTTTTGGCCTCCGTGCGTCCCGTTTTCTACCTCCGCATACCCCATTTTCAGCCCGTTCCAGGTGGTGGGGATTGCCACCGCCTATTCCTGCCGCCTGGAATGGGCCAAATAGAGGCCGAAAACATAGAGGCCGAAAACGGGACACACGGAGGCCAAAAATGTGGTGTGCGGAGACGGTGATAGGTGGCAGCAGTGATGGGCAGTGGCAATCCCCTGGAACAGCTGATAGGTGGTATTCCGGGAGGCAGATTCAACCACCAATCAGCTGCTCCTGATAAATCAGGCTGTGCTGAAGCTGACCAGGCTGTTTGCTGTTTGCTGCAAGGAGGCAAATTGCTGGAAGGCAAAGGCAGATTTTTTTTTTCTTCTTTTCCTCTCCAAAAGCTAAGTGCGTCTTATAGTCTGAAAAATATAGGAGTATTGAAAAATATTATAGGAGTGTCTTATAGTCTGAAAAATACAGTAATATGAGAGTTATGGAATACTAAAAAAAGTTTTTATTTTTATTTTTTAAAACTAAAATTTAATAAATTCTGTATCACCAACAAAAAAACAAGATAAATATTTTCTATATTTAGCATAAAAGTCTGATATTTTGAACCATATTTAGAGGTCTAATAATAGCGATAGCAATTATATACTGCTTCACAGTGCTTTATGGCCCTCTCAAAGCAGTTTGCAGAGTCAGCATAGTGTCCCCAACAATCTGAGTCATCATTTTACCGACCTTGGAAGGATGGAAGGCTGAGTCAACCTTGAGCCTTGTGAGATTCCAATTGCCAAATTGCAGGCAGCCAGTAGTGAGCAGAAGTAGCCTGCAGTACTGCATTCTAACCACTGTGCCACCACAGCTCTAATTTCATGCTCTAATAAGCATGAAATACCATTTTCTTATGAATTTCAATTATACATCATAAGCATATGTGACATTTTTTAAGCCCACTGAGTCTCCATAATAGGATATTCTATTTTTTTCATTCCATAGTTCAAGTACACAACAAATTCTTTCATTTCACTTTTTAGTACCTTGCAAAACAGAATTGTTGCTTATTGTTCAGGCACTGCATCTGTTAAACTGCAAATATGACTATTAGAGTATCTGCCCTACTATTAATTAGTGCATATTTCATTTTATATATTGCTAACCAAATATTGTAGGCAACTTAAACTCAAGATGTAATCTCTCAGAATCTTTAAGAATAGAATACATTTGTGCCTGAAATTCTGGCAAGCTTTTGCCAATTAGTGTTGGCATTAAGTTAGATGAACCAAAGGCCTGACTGAAAAAGCAGTTTTCTGTGGTTTTCCTGTGATTATATGTTCAGAATTGCTCTACAGCAGGGGTGTCAAACTCACAGTGTCACGGCAGCATCACGTGATGTATCAGGACTTTTCCCCCCTTCGCTAAACCTGGTGTGGCCATGACACATCCGGCCCTTGGCCAGGAGTTTGACAGCCCTGCTGTAGAGCCTAATAGTTTCAATTCTTCTTTGTAAATCCTTATTTTTTTTTTATTTTAAAAAAGTGTTACTCAGTGTCTGATTTGAGTCCTGATTGCATTGTGATGACTTGAGGTAATGGGAATATCTCCTGAAAGGAAACATTCTTCAGTTGCTGAAATATGCTATGATCCTGATATTCCCAAATCAACAGGATAGTGAATTTGATGCATTTGATTCTTACAATGTGTGTCAATGTAGCTTAAAGTTGTTGTTCTCTGTATCATATGCAAATGTTTAATGTACTTGTGCTAGATATAATGTTTTCACAATACATGAAGTGATCATGGCATGCAATGTCAAACACTATATCAACTTTGCCTTAATACTGTTCTCCTCTTTTGCAGGTCAGCTGCCAAAAGCTATGTAAAAGCTCCTTCTTTGGCAAACTTAGACAAGGTGAACTCTAACAGTCTAGATCTCCCTTCTTCAAATGATCTCCATCAGATGCACAGTGGTAAACTGCAAGAGTCACACCCAGCAACTGTAAATGTGGGCACCCATCTCACGTCATGCTTCACGCCAAGCCCTGCTCCAGTCCTTAACATTAACTCTGCTAGCTTCTCCCAGGGCCTGGAGCTCATGGGGGGCTACAGCATTCCCAAGGAAACCCGCATGTACTCCAAGCTTTCAGGATTGCACAGGAGCATGGAATCCTTACAGATGCCTATGAACCTGCACAATGCCTTCTCTGTAGGCAGCACTGCTGCACCTACCACTGCCTCTACGCCTCCTGTTGCTGCTGAGGAAGAGTCCAGTGAGATGGCCTGGACTGGGAGCCCAAGAATTACACACCTGGAAAGGTAAAGGAAGAGAAATGGGTTACCTTTGCTATGGGGAGAATATTTTTCATGATAGTGTTCCATAAGAACTTTTAGAAAGAGATCTTTCACCTTAGCCATGAAAGCCAGCTGAGTGACTTTCGGCGGGTCACTCTCAGCCCAACTCGCTTGTTGTGGATAAATTGGAGGTGGAAGGTGTGTTGGATGTGTTCACTACCTTGAAGTTATTTATAAAAATAAAAAAGGCTGGATACAAATAAAAATAGATAAGTTCATAAGTAGGTGGCACCACTTACCCAATCTTGGTTAATCTGGTAAAAGTGAAGCAAGATTAGACCTGGATAGTTCTTGGCTGAGAGGCTACAGGTAGTCCTCAACTTATGACCACAGTTGGGGCTGGGATCTCAGTTGTAGAATAAAGTGATTGTTAAGAAAGAATCTATGTGACTGCTTTGCTCACTAACATCAATTTCAGCTCTCCCAGTTGCAGTCATTGAGCGACTGTGTAGGTCGTTAATTGGACAGAATAAAAGAGCTGCCTCTAAAGGAAGGCGGGCAGCTTTTCTCCTTGCATGGAAGGGACTTCATGCACTGGAATGGAGAGAAGAGGCAGAGATCACAAAGATGCCATCTCCATCTCTCCAGCACTCTGCAAGAATTGCACTCCCCTCCATGTGTGGAAAAGAACTCAAACTGAGATTCTGAAGATTCAAACTTTGTTTCTGCAGCCAACAAAGAATTTCTCACTTCACCCTCTCTGCACAGGGAGAGGAGGGGAAACCTTTGGCAGGTGGCAGTAACTTGCAACCTGCCAGCCTCCCCATTGACTTTCTGGAGAAGCCAGCAGAGAAGATTGGAAGTGGTGATTACATAATTGCAGGGCACTTTGCAAAAAGTATCCTACAAATAGGTTGATCATGATCATGTGACTGGAGCTGGAGTGATGCAATATTTTACGATGGCCAGAAGTATTTTACAGAGTGTAAAGCATTCTTTCCAAGCCATAATATCTTCAAACTGTCATTAAACAGCCAGTTATAAATTGAAGGATACCAAGGCTTTAAGCTAGACATGAAAGTAAAAAAAAAAAGTCTTCTAAGAAACCACAAGTGCAAATCAGTTCCATACGGCCAAACAAATCACAAGAATGTGCTTGATTAGCTTGATTTCACCAGGTTCAATTTATGGGAGTTGTTACCTAATTAAAAAATGAGATGAAAAGATGAAAAAGGATTATAGCATTCCAATGCAGGAACAAAACCCAACATAATTTTTAGTTTATGATTCTTTTGTTTATATACATGGCAAAGTTGCAGTGGCTCAGCTGGTGCAAATACAGACTCTGGGCTTGTGTGAAGCCTGATTGGGTCTATCCCCCCCAAATTCACGATCAGTTTATTGCTTATCAGGCACCACAGCTGGATTCAAGCAAATAATGAACAAGCACTACTGCTCATTTTTCTTCCTGCAGCTCTAACCGTGACCGGAATACGTTACCCAAGAAGGGACTGAGGTAATTGTTCTTTGGGTTAACTATTATTTATTATCAGTAAAATGGTAAAAAATGTCTAACTTCCTCTACTTATGCAAAAAGATCAAAGAAAATGTGAGTTTATCTCATGCCAATGCTGTATAACTGTGAGCCAGTTGCATAGTTATTACTTAAACAGCAAATAAGAGATTCTACAGCATTGAAAAGTCAGAAGGCCATAGCAAATCAATTCACTAAGGTAATTTATAATTATAGTCCACTCTTTTTCTGTTCAGATTACATAATACTGGAGGTCTGGTTACAGCCTTGACTTCTTGACTCTGTTCTTGATCATATCTGATATAGCAATTCCAACTGTAATTCCGATATAGATTACATCAAGTTTCATTGAAATCAATTTAGCCATGATTAACAACTCTCATGGATTTCAGTGGATCAATTCTGATTATTTCTCTGACCATATGTCTTTTGTTATTTTTCTGAAAGCTACAATTGAAATGTAATTGCATTATTAAAATAGTTTTTTTAAAAATATATATATTTAAAGTGAATGAGCAAGACATTTTTTTTAAAAAAGTTAAAACTTCAGTTTTCAAGTCCATAGCGATATAAAATACTTCTTTCTGTTCTATTCTGTTCAAATATATACTAGAATAATTGCATGCACTGTGACCCAGTCCTTTGATGGCTTACTTCAGCATCATTGTATTGATTAGTATTATAACTCTAGTCTTGATTTATCTCTTTTCATTTATTTCCTTTGAGAATGATGTCTTGGATAATGATGATGACATATCCAGCATCCATAAGAAAATACCAAACAGCTTATTATCTTCCTGTGAGCCATGCCTCCTTAACATAATTCTAGAATTAAGGACTTATTAGATTCTCCCTGAGCAATTGTAGTCAATTATATTTTATAATTTTAGATTACAGTCTATTCTTTTAAACAGATTTCTTTGAATATAAAATTACACCATTAGTTTTCAATAATCCCCCATAAAGATAGAGCAGTGATTTTAATTTAATTTTTAATTAATTTCTTTTTTTATTGTTTTTATTGTAAACCGCCCTGAGTCTCTTAAATGAGACAGATAGTATAAAAATGTAATAAATGAATACATTTACAAGAAGAGAATTATATAAAAAAAATACTGCCTAATGCAATAGGAACTGGCTAAATTGATTATGTTAAACTGCATCGTTGTGGTACTTTTCAAATTTTTTTCTTTCAAAATCCTGCCAGTCTCTGCCATTAATCCCCTCTCTATCTCTGGGTTTTGGCAGGTATCAAATCCAACCCCAGGAAGAGACCAAGGAAAGGCGCCACTCACATACAATTGGAGGAATGCAAGAATCGGATGATGCCTCTGAACTACCCTCTCCTCCTGCGCTCTCCATGCCACTGGTTGGGAAAACTCCACTCACAAATGTTGGTTAGTCACCTTTCATTTTGCTTTTTTAGAAGAGGAAACCTTAGAGGTCAGTTGTTCTAAATCAGTATAATCCAACAGAAGCTATGCCATTTTTCAAATTCTATTCCTTAATTTTCTTCTTTCTAGCACCTTTCTAACCTACCCATAATGCAAAAATAGCCTGTTGCAAAAAAAAAAAACCATGTTGCAAGAAATTTTATAGATAGTTTGAATAGCCTATAAAAATTGGATGAGACAATGATTAAGGTGAAACTTCACATGGAGACTTCTGCAACTCCTCCCTGCAAGCTTTTGGAAGGTTCCCCATGTGACTAAGCTAAATTTAAACCAGACATTTTTTATAGCTGACTTTTCAACCTATTGCATCAACACAAGAGTTTTCTGGGGTTCAGAGTCTTCTGGTTTCTAGCCTGGTACCTTAACCATTATGCCAAACTGATTCTCTGTTATAGATTACAGATCATGGTTTCTTTAGCCTACTGAATTGCTAAGAGCACACAAGCAGCTAAGAGTATGGAATAATGTTGTAAGCCACCTAAAGTCACAGTGTATGAGTTGGGCAGCCATATAAATGTGTTTAATAACAAGATTGTTGTTGTGTGGAAAATCAGAGGAGGAAGGAGTATTAGGTATGTTCACCACCTCGAGTTATTCATTTAAAAAAAGGGGTGGGATATAATGTATCTAAATAAATCAATAGGCTTGATTTCAGGTTTGCTTAGTCAGTATAGGGAGCTTTTCCTAGCTTGATCCAGAAGCCCAGAATCTTACACAGCATTCTTGCTTCACATGTAGAATTCTTTGGTGCTGTTTTAAGCATCTGTTTTTCAGAGTTCTGCCTCACCTTCTTGGGAATGGGGTGGGGAGGTGGGGGTTGAAAAAAGAAAAAAAAAGAACATAGGTATAGGTAAAATATAGGTATTTTTTCATTAGAGATAAATATGAAAATAAATAGACAGTTATGGTACAAGTCTATTTTGCTTATGTGCACTGAAAAGCAATGAGCCCCCTGAGAAATTTGAGCAAATTCAGTTCTCCAATTAGGGATAAATGTAATAAGATTTAAAGAATGATAATGAAATATTCTACATAATAAGCTTAGGTTCCTTTGTACACATATTATTTCTTGTTGCATCTTCTTTGTCTCTCCAGTTTAATACAAAAATAGGATTTTTTTTACTTTTGCAATTTTATTGTTGATGCAATAAATTTATTCTTTTAAAGTTTTTAAAATGGGAATTTATTAACAGGTACTGAGTAGTCTGTACTATCTGTCAATGGGATTTAGTCAATGAAAATTATTTCACATTTAAATAGGCCTGAGAGTCAAATATTCTCCCAAATCACCATAACAACCCAAGTCAAACTAGTAAAACTGATGCAACTACACAGGTGCAGATAAAAGATCTTATGCAAGGTGTGATGCACATTTAACTTGTCCTTATCTTTCCCCACCTCGATCCTGGCTGCTAGCCCCATATATAGTGCTCCTTGCTTCCTAGACCCCATCCCTAGCTTTGAGCTGCTCTGACTCCCCTCTTCTCCCTGCCCCCTTCTCCTGCAGTGAGTCCCACGGCAGCCAACACCCCAAGGATCACCCGTTCTAACAGCATTCCCACTCATGACTCCACCTTCGAGCTCTACAACGCCTCCCCCATGGGCAGCACCCTCTCCTTGGCAGACCGACCCAAGGGCATGATCCGCTCGGGCTCCTTCCGCGACCCTGTGGATGATGGTGAGAGTCCTGCACCCAGCTAGGAGGATAAGAGTCTTCTCTATAATAATGATGCAAGGATACAGTTGTAGTAATTCTGCATATCAGAACTTCTCAAGAGTACAAGCTGTGCTGGCAGGTGGCAGTGCAGGGAGTGGTTATTATTATTGT
The DNA here is from genome assembly GCA_012654045.1 of Ptyas mucosa. Lineage (NCBI taxonomy): Eukaryota > Metazoa > Chordata > Lepidosauria > Squamata > Colubridae > Ptyas > Ptyas mucosa. The sequence goes on from WNWU01000004.1 coordinate 143,934, forward strand.
TATTTTGTTTATGGGGCAGCAAAACAGAGTAAGGGATTAAAATAATCTGATCATCTGATTTCTTAGTTTAGTTTAATTTAATTAATTCAGTTTGTATGCTACCCCTCTCCGAAGACTCAGGGCGGCTGAGTCCTAGTTATGCATGCATGCCCAGTATCATCAACTAGGATTAGTCAGGAATTGCATATATCAGTCTTGCATGAGCCGTAGCTGGTTTCTAGCATTATTATGGGGTTTTCTCCCTTTATAAGACATATTTTTAAATGGGATATGGTAGCACTTCCAAATTGTCCAGAACACTTTATTATAAAGTAGCTATCCTCAACATTTGCGACTTGGTGGCCCGGCAGTGGGGAGGGAGAGGAGAACTGGCCTCACGAGCTGTGGGTCGGGGTATATGCACATGCGTGCGCTGCTCAACTTGTGCAAGTTGAGCTACACACGTGTGTGCATCTGTACCGGCCCGCTGTTCATGAATAGACCATGGCTCAGTAGTGGATCACAGCCTGGGGGTTGGGGACCCCTGCTATAAAGGAGACCACACTGCCGCCAAGTGGTGATAAAGTACCAGTTTACACAGTAGATATGGGGATGAGTTGTAATGAGAGATTGCCTATTACCATCTGGATCTCAGTGTGGTTTTGTATCTCTGGTTCTATAGTTGCATGAAAAACATAACTTCTACTTTGGCAACTATACTTTGGCATTTATATCTTCATTTAAGTGAAAACTCCTACTCTAAGAAAAAGCATGAAACACAAACACTTAAGATTTTCATCAGGAATTTTTGTTTGCTCCAGGAAATCTTGTAACCAAGCATTCAGAAGCAAAATAGTAATAATAATAATAATAATATTTGCTGCCTCTGTTTTCTGATCCGATTTCCCATATTAACCATCATGTGAACTCTTGATGTTGTTCAGCCACTTCTTTTTGTACATATGACCTTCCTCCTCCCCAAACTGCCATTTTACCTTCCATCCATGCTACTCCTACTGGATCACTTGGTGACCAATCATAATCCATCTGAAGGATAGTTGTAGAAACTTTGTGACAAGTCTCTTTCTTTATTACAGTTCATGGATCTGTGCTGTCTCTGGCTTCCAGCGCTTCGTCAACTTATTCCTCAGTAAGCTGTGCTCCCTTCGTTATTTACTCTGTCCCTCCCATCTTTCACTTTCTCTGTGTTTCCCCCTTTCCTAAGGGTGATCTCTAGCCCCAGTCTTTCCAAGAGAAAGTGTAAAGTTGACTGATAGCTTGGCATTTGTCACTATTGGGAACAGTAGCATTGTATAGCACTATTCTTTGCAGTATTGCCATAAATTATAAGGTCTAATGAGAAGAGGAGGCAGTGGATGAAATAACAGCAAAATTGAAAAATGCCTGTGCATATGCTGGGTTCTTTGCATGGCTGGTCACTTGTGTTGCCTGATCACTTGTGTTGCCTGGGAATGCCTCTATTACTTTCACCCTAACTGCCTGCCTCTCTGTCTTTCCTCTACCCCCATTATGTGCTGCCAGGCTGAGGAGAGGATGCAGTCAGAGGTACAGTAACATCCTCACTTTACTTTCTGCTGCTATTCTGCTCTTGACCTTTGGTGGAGAGCAGCAATCCTCCTGCTTCCTGACTTTCCCGCCTTTTCTCTCTTTCTTTTTTAGCAAATCCGCAAACTGCGCCGTGAATTGGAGTCATCCCAAGAGAAAGTAGCCACGCTGACAACCCAGCTCTCAGCCAATGTGAGTAGCCAAATTGGTGCAGTAGCATAATGTGTCCTCATTCTATGGAGTCTAAATATTTTAAATTTTTTAAATTTCAGGACTAACCAATTATATACATACGTATCTATTTACCTACCCGTGTTTCCCTGAAAATAAGACCAGGTCTTATTTTCTTTTGGGCTCCAAAATAAACACTAGGGCTTATTTTGGGGAGTGTCTTTTTCCCCCATGTATGGGAAGTTCACTACTTCTCAGTGGTGAAATTCAGCTGGCTCTATCCAGATCACGCGATCCAGTAGTGCTGGCAGTGGGAGGCTCTGTCCACCCGCCCGGACTTCATCACATCCTGTTTTTTACCCTCTGTGCATGCACAGAAGGCACATGCTCCCATTTGCGAGCTGGTAGCAAAGGTAAGTGAATACCACCCCTGTTACTTCTGCTTGCTCATGGCAGGGTAGGAGGCTACGTGGCACACAAGTGCTGCCGTTACAAGGCAGGGGAGGGTAGAGCTGCCCCACGCGCCCCATACCAGCTTACCTCAGGGTTCCCACAGCCAGGCCACCAACGCCCCGACACCTGCCTTGCTTCACAGTGGCAACTCTGGCAATCCTGTCCAGCAGAACTCTGCATTGCACCCGGCCCATTTCTTCTGCTTGCTCATGGCTGCAATAGAGCAGGAGGCTGAGCAACGCACCGGTGCCACAGCCACAAGGCAAGATTGGGACCTGCCCCATGTGCCTCTCACCAGCTTACCCCAGGGCCCCCGCAGCCAGCCCATCCACGCTCCAACAGCTGCTTTGCCTCATCGGTGCGGCACCAACACACCACTCAGCCTCCTGCTCCACTGCAGCTGCAAGCAAGCAGAAGGGGCCGGTGACCACATGGGCTCCTGCTGCACATGGCTGTTGGTGCTGCTACCACAAGGCAGCTGTTGGGGCACGGATGGCTTGGATGTTGGAGCCCTGAGGTAAGCCAGTGCAGGGTACATAGGACACCTCCATCACCCCGTGGCCAAGGCACCACCAGACAGAATGGGCAGGCGGCCAGCTGTGCAGGCTCTTAAGCAGGGCTTATGCTGGGTGTATGACTTATATTAGGCACACACATAAAAACATGCTAGGGCTTATCTCCAGGATAGGTCTTATTTTTGGAAAAACAGGGTACCTACCTACCTTCTTATTGTATTCACAAGTAATTTAGGCAAGGTAAAAGAAATACAATGCAAGTTCAATTTTCACTAGAGTTATTGGGCATCCCAGCAAAGCTTAACTGTTCTAAACAAATGAGCCATGTACTCCAGAGTTTTAACGGGATTGTATTGCTGCACAACCACAATAAGTTGTCACTGAACATTAGAGAGGATGTTAAGCTTTTGTGTTTGTCACATAGCAACAGCACCCTCTCTTGGCCTTCTATTCTTCCACTAGTACAGCATCTTTGAAACTTTTGGAATGTTAGATTATATTCATTCTATCAACTTCTGGAAGCTGATCCTGGAAATATTCTTTGACATCTTCCCTATGGTCTTCTGGAGTTGCTCTAAATTTTAAACAAAATTGTTTTTCTCTCAGTTCAAGTAATCCCACATTATAGTCAAATCTTTCTCCTACTCCTATAACTTCTGTCTTACTTTCCACAATTTCCATTTTATCACTAATTTGTTTTACATCTCCAGTCAATTGTTCTGCAGTCCTCAATGTTCTGAATGTCCTCTTTCATATTCCTTTTTATCTCTGCAAATCTTTCTACCATTTCCTTTTTTAAAGCATCCAAACTATTGGCAACTGTTTTAATCATTCTCTTGCCAAATTTTCTGCCATAAATCTAGCCTTATCTGTAATGAATCCCTCCTTTTTGTTCCTTTCTTTTTGCTTCTTTTCCTGTGGTTGTCATTGTAATATTTATGGCCAAAAAGTAAAAAGTATGTCAATTACTAGGGTGAAAGTAGTCTTTCTGTTTCTCTGTCTTTTAACACTTTAGTCCCAATTAGCTCTTAGTAACCATAGTCATACTCTAAGGCTCATATTAACTTTATCTTATTTCATAAAATCTATCAAGTACCTACTTTCCTTAGTACTAAATAATCAACATTCCAAAGAAGGTCCAGTCTGATTGTCTAGTTAATTTTACTATTTTCAAAGGCACTTTTATCAAAGAAAAGAATAGTCTTCTAGCTTTCTAAAAATTGCTGTCGTCTTTATTTGTTTAAAACATTCTTAAATCACAATCTTGTTAACCTTTTTTTGTTTTTAAGTCAAAATCCTTTAAGATGGTTTAACAGAATAACAGAATTGGAAGGGACCTTGGAGGTCTTCTAGTCCAACCCCTGCTCAGACAGGAAATCTTATACCATTTCAGGCAAATGGTTGTCCAATGCATTTTTAAAAATCTCCAGTGTTGGAGCATCAACAATTTCTGGAAGCAAATTGTTCCACTGATTAATTGTTCTAACTATCAGGAAATTTCTCCTTAGTTCTAAGTTGGTTCTCTCCTTGATTACTTTCCATCCATTGCTTCTTGTCCTGCCTTCAGATGCTTCGGAAAATAGGTTGATCTCCTTTTCCTTATGGCAGGCTCTCAAATATTGGAACACTGCTATCATGTCATCCCTAGTCCTTCTTTTCATTAGATTAGATATACCTGCAACTATTCTTCATATGTTTTAGCTCCAGTCCCCTAATTATCTTTGTTGCTCTTCTTTGCACTCTTTCTAGTGTTTCAATAGCCTTTTTCATATCAAGGTGACCAAAACTGGATGCAATATTCCAAAAAACAAGGCTACTCGTCGTGTCTTTATTCTTTCATGTTGGTCAGACGATCTCTCTCTTAAATTGTAAATTAATATACACCCAAAAGGGCTTAAGAAATTAAGGTTTTGCAGATCAAATGTCCATTGAGACTGCAAGTAGTTTTGAGCAGAGTAGCAATCCAGAGCACAAGTGGATCATCTCTTGATCTCACTTTCCCCAGATAAAATTTCATTAGTCAGAACTTGCCACCTGTTGACCAATCTTTGTCACACAGATGTCCCTACTCAAACAGATGCTTGTTTAGACATCTAACCTGTCTAGATCCACACCTGGAAGCCAGTGCCTGAAACATCTGTGAAGCAAACCAACATTCATTACCTGTCATACTATCTGCAGCTCAGAACTAGCTATGGGAGGTGAATAATAATAGAGCGAGTCAGACCAAATCCTACTGTTCAGCAGAGCTTTTGATCAATGCTCATTTTCATTCCTCTTAGTTACAGGTTCAGAAGTTTGGGACTAATTTTCATTTTCCTGCTGGTAAAAAGTTTGTCAAACCATGACTTTGATGTTATCTTATGTACTTTGATTGGGCTATGACTAAAATTAGCTCTTCTTTTTCTTACTAGGCTAACTTAGTAGCAGCATTTGAACAAAGTCTGGTAAATATGACATCCCGTCTGCGGCAGTTGGCAGAGACTGCAGAAGAAAAGGTGAGTCCTTAGATCAGAGAAGAGGAGCAGCAAAAAGTCACTTTAGCTTTCCTGTTCAAGAACAGTGGTTGTTTTTTAACCTCTCAGGGCTCTAGATGCTGAAAGAAGAAGAAGAAAAACATAATTATTATTTAGTTCTCTTAGACAATTGATATTAGGCAATATGACCCAAGCTCAGCTGAAAGCAAAAACTTCCAGTATGGGAAAGAAAACCACCTCTGCTTCTGTGTCTAGAGACTTGGATCATAAAACTTTCAGTTTTGTTTATATAATAATTTGTTCTCCCGTATTGGGTATTTGTTAAAATATTAGTTTATACTTCTTCAATGGGGTGAATTACTTATATAAAAAGGTAAAATTTAACTTGAGACAATCTTGACTCTTAGCAATTGTATGGATAATCTATGTTGTATTTTGAGCCACAATATGGAAGTGGTTTGCCATTGTCTTCTGGGTCCCCGTCGCCCCCAATTTCCAGTCTAATCCGTAGCCCTGGTATTTCCCAGGGTCTCCTATCAGATGTTTCTCTACATAGCTTTTTCAAGATTAACCAAAGTCATCCAGATACTGCCACTTAATGGCACAATTTACAATTCAGGGGATCAATGTGCAGACTTAAAACACTTCCAGAGCAATTAACATAAAACAGAAGAAAATGAATCAGCTTTGCTTATTTAATACTAGACACTTTTCAGTTTCTCTGTTTCTTAGAATAGGTTTAGGCAGTCTACGGGATGTAAACATTTATGTTTTTAATGGGTTTTTGCCCCAGTCATTTTATTGTTATTTATGTCTCTTTAAAAAACACAGAAATCAGTACAATAGGTATAGTAATCCTTTTCTCATGCTTAATTAACTGTTTTACTGAAAGAAAAACTAGGACACTATACTTAGAAAGTTAAACCATTCTTCCCTGAAAGAAACATTAGGCTGGTATTGTTTTGAGAAATTAAAATCCTGGATAGATGCAGCTTCTTTGTACTGTTTGGAATATAAGAAAAATGGCTTTTCCCTAATATTACTCAGAAGAATTCTTAGTGAAAGTATAAAACCCCCAAGGCATTAATACAGTATGCATTGTCTTTTAGGACACTGAGTTGTTGGATTTGCGGGAAACTATTGATTTCTTGAAGAAGAAGAATTCAGAAGCCCAGGCTGTTATCCAAGGGGCCTTGAATGGAACTGATATTACACCCAAAGGTGAGGACAGCAGTTGATGCTCATGATCCTTGAGGATATTTTTATCTGCATCTTCTCCATGATAGATTTGGTGTATATTTGTGTGTGTCAACATCAATCAATGCCCAAATCTACTAGGCAGCGGTGAAAGCAATATGCATCTTTCTCTAAATATAGGCAATCAATTCCCGGTTTTGAATGCATATTGCACTTATTACATCTCTTTCCCTAGTATTCTCCACTTCCCTATTCTGAATCTTGAGTTGGTATCTTTTAGATAAATAAGCTGATTGCTTTTCATGCAGAATCCTAACCTTTCTGAGATAATATTAAATAAATGGAAAGAAACTACAGGAGATGGGATTTTTAAATATATGCTTCCTTGTTTTTCTATTTAATATATGTCTGTGTTTTTACACTTAACATAGTTTGAAGTTCATCCTGAAAACCGAAGGGAATGCAACGTTGCACAAGTACACACGTCTGTAAACACATTCTGAATGGTTTTTTCTTTTCCTTGTTGTCCAGAACTACGAATCAAGAGGCAAAACTCATCAGATAGTATATCCAGCCTGAATAGCATCACCAGCCATTCTAGCATTGGTAGTGGCAAAGATGCAGATGCCAAGAAGAAGAAGAAGAAAAGCTGGGTAGGTCAAGAGAGAAGTGAAGCCAAGGAAATTAAGTTTACTTCTACAGTTTATGAATATGAAATCCTGCAGTGTTTTGTCAGAATAGGTAATAGAATGACAACCATGGCTATTCCAGGATTCTTATCTATAGCAGTAGCTATACCTGCTTGGAGAAAATATTTCTGACAGAATTTTAGTTTGCATTATTTTGCTCTTGAATTCAAATATAAAATTGCTTGCTACAGGTGGAATTCATCCACTGCTAAGCTATGGCCTATGAAGTATACACCAATCATATTTAATTATGATGGCCTATCAGATCAAGGGAAGTGATGTCCATTTCATTATGGATTTTTATTAAAAACAAGCACATGCACTTAAAAGATACACAATATGCCTTTTTTTCTGCCTACTCAATCCCATCTCTAAATTTTAAGTATTTGATGTTTTTCTGTTCTCATTCCAACAGTTTGTTTTGACCCAGAATGTAAAACAGAAAAGTCTCAGTTATTAGGCTCCTCCTTAAACAGAAAAAAAGAAAGAAAAATAATTGAAGTTAAACGTTTTAAGACAGAGAATAATGTGTGATTATTCTTAATTCTTCACAACTTTTTTTTTTTTGCATGACAAGTCACTATTTGTGCTTCTAATGTGAGTCCTTATTTTTCCTTTATGTTACCCTTACAGCTCTGGTATTTCCCTACTGTTCCAAGGAGAGCTATACCCCCAGCTCTCTGCCCAGTATGTGTGTCTTCCCTTTAGGAAGACTGGATAGGAGTCTGTTCTGCCTCTCTATGCTGAACATCCCTGCTTCTTCTGGGCAGGGAGCTCTGAGCTGAGTGCATGATTAAGTCTTGCTCTACTGTTTTTTCCCTTTTCTTCCTTCAATGCTGATCTACAACACTTTTTTATTTTCAGGTATATGAGGTAAGCTTGGAACTTCCCTTCCACCTTCTTCCCAGTCCTTTCCTTATGTTTTACTCCTGACTGGTCACTCCATTGTATATGGGACAGCTCAACACTTCTGAAACTAACCGTCCCATTTGCTCATATACTTGCACTGCCAAGTCATACTGTAAGAGGCACTGCACTGGGATTGGGGGAAAGTTTCATATCTGTTGATAATGTTATTTTGAATCTGCCCTAATTCACTCTGAAAAGCATTGTGCTTTTCACAAACTAATATTTGTTAATCACTTTCCATTTGTAGTTTGTTTTTAAAGACTGTGTTCCAGTCTTATGGTATATACAGTAGGAGCATAATATAATGGTCATAAGAGAGGACATATATTTAAATGAATACATTTAAGTATCTTCCTTTTTCGTCATTTGAAATAGTTCTACAGGTAGCTGAAGAGAGACAGTACAAATTAAACAATTCCTCTTATGTTAAGGAAAAGTTCCCAATTTAGAAATGATTGCATGTAATATCACCATGTGAATTTTTTGATAAATTGTTAAAAAAAATTGTTGAAGGATATAAGTAAAGCTGTTTAAATAAATAATAACAAAGTAACCCCAGTAGTTTGATGATGATTCTCATATTCAGTATTAGTTTTGTTTGGGTCTCTTGATATTTAGGCTTATTTAGTTTCAATGACCCAAAAACAAGATTCAAAAACTTATGACAGTTCTTTTATTTCTGTGTGGGCATATTTTATCAGGAATGTTTCTGCCAGGCAATACCTCCCTCCCTAAATGGCCTTCCATTTTGGAAACAGACCCATTGCTCTTACTAGTGAGGTCAGGTATTGTTCATGGAATATCCAGACAGGATTCCAAACATTCACAGCTTGCAGCAGACTGAAACAAACAAAATGCAAGTCCTAGAGGGTCTAAGACAACTCCCCATGGCCAACTTGCCACAGCCAACTCACTTTGGGATAGGTTGCCATGGCCAATTTGTCACAGGACAATTTGCTGAAGAACAAGAGTTACACTAATATCGAAGAAATGGTGGAATGTAATCATTAAAGAAAGGATGCCAAAGGAGGGACAGAATGAAATGTGAATGACAAAAATTAAAATATTTTTAAATTATTTTAAATAATTAAATTGAATTGTTGAATTGTCCCATGGTGAGTTGTCCTGTGGCAAGCTGGCCATGGCAAATTGGTGGTGGTAAGTTGGCCATGGCAAGTTAACTGTGGCCATTTGGCTGTGGTGAGTTGTCCCATTTCGAGTCCTAGATACTAGTAACTGCTATTTGAAGCTAAACCCAAGAACAATTCGCTGAGTTAGTTTTCTTCCCCTTTTGCTGAGAGGGAGAAAAATAGCATTTCTGTGATCTGCCCCAAGAATTGTGTTAATGGGCAGATTAGAAGTAGGATAATTAGAATAAACCCTATTTTCCATTACAGTGCTATCTTCACCCATTACAGTGGCTGTTCCTCCTGCTACTGTCTCAATACACATGTGAATTGATGCTTGTTTTGTGTCTGTGTGAGTGTGTGTGTGCATGTTGCATGCTCTGCCTGAGCATGATTAAAGTCATGCATTACTTAGTCCTTTCACAAGCAAAGCATACAACTATTTTCTTATTTTAAAAATCTTTTTTACCATATGCTTTGGAAAGAAAAGTCTGCTTTTTTGGTCTTTTAATAGCAAGGCTTTGGAGTACAAGATGAATATACTCATCTTTTAGTTCCCGTTTCTGATGAATATCTTTCCGTTAAAACTCCATTAAAACAGTTAAAACGTCTGTTAAAATGTCTGTTAAAACTTCTGTTAAAATATGAGGGCTTATACTGTTTAAGGGCAAAGGAAGCCTTATTTGTAAATGTGATAAATCAGTATTAGATTTCAAGAAAGACAGGCATGGAACATATTTAAATTCCAAATGTATAATGTCCAGGAGGATAGTGCTTTATAACTGGATGAATTTATAAGTATCACAAGGGTCTATTCACACCCAGTAAGCTTAGAAAATGTGACTGTTTGGTGTTGTGGCATTTTACAAATACTGCAGGTTATCCTTGACATGATCAGCAATACTGCAAAATCATCTTATTATTCCTTCCTGTTTCTTCCTAATCCTTCTCCGACTAAGACAGGAATAAAATGGTGCTCTTAACAATGTAACTTAATGATAGAACTAATGTCTGAATGTGTAACAAATAGAGTGCATGTTATCAGTACATGACTTCTTTGCCTGTCATAGTGACAAGAAGAAATGCATGAACTCCAATCTGTTTCCCTTTCCTTTTCCTGTAAACCATTTATTTATTTATTTATTTATTTATTTTTCTTCTTCTTCTTCGAATAAAGATTTTATATTTATACCTCATTTTTTGTCTATGATAGACCTACAGACATACAAAAAGTTCCCAAGCAGTGACTAGATCCACTGAAATGTGGTGACTACGACTAAAACCTTTTGAATGCTCAGACTTTCCTCAATATTTTTTTCCTCTGCTTTGAAAAAAAGCAACCATGTGATCCAAGGAATCACTTATGACATGTTTATAATAATAAACTTGTAACCTAACTAAGTTCCCTCCCTAAATAGCTACAGGGAAAGCATCGGCTCCTCTGAGATGAGTCTTGTCTACTCCTAAGGATCCAAGTTTCCATAAAGAGATAGTGGTAGTGCATTATAATTAGATTATAAACCTGTTGTCCAAATGTCATTCTCTTCACTTTTTAAAGATTTTTGTGCACAGATAAAACCCTATTCTCGCTTGCTTCCCATGAGAAGCAACAATTCTTGTTGCTAAAATTCCAGAAACACTTCGAACGAATCTCCTTCTGGTACATTAGACATACACAACAATGGCAGCAATTATATGTAAGATCTCAGTTGATATGTGCCATTGTTGTTGCTGATTATTGACTCTAGTGCATATTCAGACATGTCCAAATTTCAGTCTTGGACGTGTCTGAATATGGTTTACTTTATTAGTGTGCAGAATAAGGTCATTTATTTATGTTCCTATACTAGCTGCTTGGGAGTGGGGAGAGAAGGACCCACCACATATCTGCATTTTCCCTAACCTGCAACAGATACATTATTGCTTTGGAATCTCAGGACATGCTGGGCTGTGTTTCTTTCAAGCAAACTTTCTTTCAAACAAGCAGGATTTATATATTTAGCTTCCCTCAAGGACTCAGATTTATGGTTTCCAATCATGCAAGCAGCCTGGTTCTTTTCATGGCGAGATAATAATAGTGACATTTAGAATAATTTCACTTCCTTGCCAGCAGCTGACTCAGCTTGAGGCATTTCACATGAGGTGAAAGGGAGCAAGCCTACTTTTGTCAAAAGGGCTTTCACGGCCCCAGTCCCTGGCCCAACTTATTTACTTTGGCTTGCTTGAAAGCAACCAGTATTGCTGCTGAATCCTCTTAGGTGCGCTGGCTGGTAGCTTGGGGAGCCTAATTAAGGTGCACTGAACACAAATCATAGATACTTCTTAACCTTTCAATCACCTTTTATATGCTTGCGTTCCTATTCTTTAAAGATGTTTGGAAAAATGCTTTTTTTCCCATCAGTGCATGCTTATGGGCTGAATGCATATTAATCTGTATCTTAAATAGTAATTAATTAAATGTAATCTGTATTTGAAAGAGTCTAAATTCTCTTAAAGCAGCTGTTGGTTTACTTAATGTTAATGTTAGAAACATACTGGCTGGAATATGATATATGCGATTATATATAGCAAGTGTCTTGAAAAGTATTCAAAATGATTAGAGAGGAATTTCCTTGTTTTAATGAAGATTCTGGGTGGGCTTTCCTAACCTTTTCTATATCTGTATTTTCCTCTTCAGTTAAGGAGTTCTTTCAACAAAGCTTTCAGCATCAAAAAGGGTCCAAAATCTGCCTCCTCCTATTCTGATATAGAGGAAATCGCCACCCCTGATTCTTCAGCACCATCATCACCAAAACTGCAGCACGGATCCATGGAAACGGCCTCTCCTTCCATCAAATCTTCCAACTCCTCTTCTGTAGGCATGGATACCACTGAGTAAGTCCAGCCTCCAACTGTACTGGAGGCAGAAGAGGAAGGTGTGTGTGGGGCAGTTTGGTATTTGGGAAGATTAGAATGGGCAGATTAGATTAAGTTTGACATAACATTAATTCTGGGAACATACTTGTCTTTTATCCTCTGTTTTAATGGCTTTTCATTCCCTACGCAGACTCTTCCAGACCAATGAAGAAGAACCCGAGAAAAAGGAGGTTTCAGAATTACGCTCAGAGCTATGGGAAAAAGAAATGAAACTGACTGATATTCGTTTGGAAGCCCTAAACTCTGCCCATCAGCTGGATCAGCTGCGTGAAACTATGCATAATATGCAGGTAGGTGTTGTGGTCTGTTGGCCACCGGCCCCTCCAGCAGCCAAATCAGATGAGGCAGTGTGGGAGTCAGGGCCACTATCAAGGCAACCTGAGAGCTCCGAGAGGGAAGAGAGAATGGAGTTGACAGAAACAGAGGCAGAGCCTGGGCCATCCATCAGCCCTCAGGTGGAGAGTCAACAGCCCCCAGGTCTAGAGGTGGTTGATGAGGAAGAGGAGGAACAGCTGGGTCCAGTGCCTGACACACGAATGCGCAGAAGGCAGAGGAGAGGAGAGGAGAGGAGAGGAGAGGAGAGGAGAGGAGAGGAGAGGAGAGGAGAGGAGAGGAGAGGGATAAAAGGCAGGGGGCAGTGATGAATAGGTGTGGCAGACAACTATTCATCTCCCTGCCGGACAGACTTGTTAGCTTCCTGTGTGTGTGTGAGAAAGACACTTTTTGCCGGGGCTGCTGGTGCTCCTAATAAAGGGAACATTTATTTAACTACAGAGGGTTTGTCATGTTTGGGAACCAGGTCAGAACAGTAGGACTGGTGCTCTGCAGAGCTGGCATTATGGCTCAGATTGCAGTTTGTACATTGCTATGGGGACCAATTTCTGAATGCCTGTTGTGTGTTTTCATTAAATAATAAAACATGCCCCTCATTACACGCAGCTGATACTGCTGATTTTATTTTTATCGGAGGAAGTACACTGGTTGAACAGTTGCGTGTGGGTTATTGATCCTTAAATGTTTTGATTAATTCCCAAATGCCTTTCCCCAACGTAAGGATTTTTTAAAAGGTCAAGAACCTCTTTAGTGCCAGTGGAAGCTCTTTTCTATTTTTAAACTCATCATGGTCACAGTGTGACTCAGTGGCCCACATATTTCTTGAGATTAAAAAATTAAATAAGGTCAGTTGCACACCTTATGGCTAACAAAACATGTTACTTGAACCATTTCTTCTCCTAATAATATTCCAAACACATACAGTGCATTGTTTCAGCACAAGTAAAAATAAAACTAAATGTTGTTAGAGAAAGACAGTGAGAGAGAGACAGAGCACAAGCAAGAAGTAATGTAGTTTTGGAGCTCAAATCAATTTTTCTTTTGCTTAGGAAACAGGAATGTTCTGCTGTCCTCTTTATTGCTTAACTTTCACTACTACAGGTTTGACATCAATGCTAATGAACAAAATAAAGTGCTACCAAGCACCTGCTCTCTGGTGGAAAGAAATACAAAAACTATATTTGGTTTTAAAGACCTCTTTTTCCAATGGTTCAAGCTTAGAATTTACTACTGAATCTATCTCTGGGATCTATAATGTTGGTTGCCAGGTGCAATTCAATGTGCATGACATAGGACAGTGATGGCGAATCTTTTTGGCACAGAGTGCCCAAACCGGAAGGCGCACACACGTGCATGTGTGCACATGTGCCAGAGCACCAGAAACCCGACCAGCTGGCCAGTGCACATGCATGCCTCGGAAACCTGATGACCAGCTGGCTGAGCTGGGGCAACAGCATACGTGCCCGCAGAGAGGGCTCTGCGTGCCACCTTTGGCACGTGTGCCATAGTTTTGCCATCACAGACATAAGACCTGGATGTCTTCAGGACTGCCTTCCCCAAATTGGTTTTGCTTGTCTTATAAGATCCAACAAAGCACTTTAGTTCGGTTCAATTGCCATCTTCCGAGGTTGGGTTTGGCAGTGGGCCCTTTCAATTGTCCCTTTCTTTTGAACACTGATCCCCCTGAGATGAGGATAGTTCCTTATCCTCCTGGGTTTCAGAAAGGCTGCCAAAGCTGGTTTTTTCAATAGGACTGTTACAAGTTGCTTCTTCCTGTAATTAAGATATGATCATAAGACTAATCAATCAATAAACTATTGCCGTTACTGTTTCTGTAATCAAAGTGTAATGAATGTAGAGTTTTATTTATTATGGTGCTGTGTTTTTGTTGTCTTGGTTTTAATTCTGTAATTTTTAACCACATTTACATAAATTGGATATGTAAGCTGCTCAGATCAGTTTGGATGGGAGTGGCGTGTGTAAGCCCTCTAAATAATGAATGGTATGAATGAGTGTTGTTGTTGTTGTTGTTGTTCTTATTATGTATATCATCCCAGCCTTTGCTCTTTGTTTCTTTCCTTTAGCTGGAAGTAGATCTATTGAAAGCTGAAAATGACCGGCTAAAGGTAGCACCTGGGCCATCATCTATCCCAAGCCATGTTTTGAGCTCATCTGCTGCATCTTCCCCAAGGCGTTCCCTAGGATTACAGCTGAGTCACTCTTTCAGTCCCAGTTTAACTGATACAGGTAAGCAAAGAAAAGGGAAAAATAGGATCACCAAACTATAGATAGCAACTTACTTTTTGCGTCTCAATCATAATCTTCTCACGTTGTTGTTGTTTAATGAACTGTGCTTAAAAGTTAGAATCAAAATTGGTTCATAGGGGAAAGAGAGGGTAATGATACATGCTATGTGAAGTCCTGTTTATATCAGGGAGAATGGGACATGTTGTAATTAGGGGCGTGCACAAAACGGAACTTTTCTTTTGAACCCATAACAATTGGAAACCAGCTGTTCTGTATAAGGAATGGCTTGCGCAGAAATTGCTTTGCAAATTTCTATTGGTAACATACACAGACAGCTGATAATGTCACTTGTTTTATTAACAGAACTTTCTCTCAAATGGAGAATCTACAAGGGAAGGAGAAAGTGGAACCAGGGTAAAGAAAAGGAGATGCGCTTAGATCTAAAAAAAAAAAGGAGATTCTGTGTTAGAATCCATGAATCTAAATTTGGGGAGGGGGGGAGAAACATTCAATATTTGAACAGAAGCCCCAGGAGAAGAAGCATAAGATGAGACCCAAAGACTAATTTTACAGTGTACACACTTGCATGCATGTGTCTGTCTAATCCAGTGCTTCTCAATTATTTTCTGTCATGCCCCCCTAGGAAGAAGAAAACATTTTTCGCGCCCCCCCCGCGCGACTGTAAATAGTATCATTATTAGAAAAAGGTCTGTTCTCCTTGAAAGGGAGGAGCATGCGCAGTCACATGTACTGGCTTAATGCTCACTATCGATGCAAATGTCAGCAGCGGTAGCCCGATTTCTTTAGCAAGTTTGATTAATTGGGGCAGCGTTATGTTTCACAGGAGAAGGTCATTGTCAGTCATTTGAGCATCAATTGGGCGCACATCCGTCGGGCAACAAAATAAGTGTGGACGGACGTCCCACACTAAAGATGGCTCCGACAGGCTCGTATCACAAGGGTTTTGGACAGCCAATCAGATGCCGAGGTCAAACGCGCCCCCTTTTATGGAGCCTTGCGCCCCCCCTGGGGGGCGCGCCCCACTATTTGAGAAGCACTGGTCTAATCTAACCATCTCATACGCTGTCGTAAAATTGAATCAGAGGTTCTGAAGGAAAACCTGATATTTCAAAAAAAAAAAAGCCATAGACAAAGTTCTAAAAATAGTGATTTATTTATTAAAGAAGACATTAAAACAGTTTCAAAACATACACCAGGGAAATAAAAAATCACAGGTTAAACTGATAGTATTCATAGAATTATTAATCAGAAATTATTATCAGCATGCAAAAGCCAGTATTTATGAAAGTTTGACCAGAAAACAACATCTGTTACATTTCTAGCTTCTGGAATGAATGAGTTATTTAAAAAAGAAAAAAGAAAGTAGAAATGCCAGGATTGTTCAGCTTTTGAGAAGATATGAGAAAAAGGAAAGTGGAAGCACCTTAAAACCAGAATTGATGACAGATTTTAAAGAAAGTTGATAGAGAATATAAGCCAACACGTGTGTGTGTGTTTTATATATATAAAATTTCATATATAAAATTTGAAGTGGAGTGAAAAAGGAACTATTGTCAATGGAACAGCAAAATAAATCTTCTTCCCCTCAAATCATAAGTGCTTTCTCTGTGAGGGCTACTAAATTCAAATAAAGCAAAGCAGAGTTCTTAGTTGTCCCATCAGGTTTTGGAAATAATTTTAAAAAATAATTTTAAAGAAAAAAATTCTTCTACTTCTGAACTCGGAGTGGGAAGAATAAATAGAATTTTTTAGTGGGTAAATACAGTGCAACTAACTCAATTTCAGTCTGTGACCGGCAGGATTTCTGAGTGATTAAAATGGGATCAAATATAATGTTCTTGAATTTTGCTTTTCTAGAACTGTCGCCAATGGATGGAATCAGTGCTGGTACCCAGAAGGATGAAATGGTACTACGAATAGTAGTGCGCATGCCACCTCAGCACATCATAAAAGGAGTAAGTACCATTACAAGAAGGGAGAGGTCATTGTTTGGGGCAATATGTCTCATATGCAACGTATTTGGGGGAGGAGATATAACTGTAATGAGACGATCCAGTTATTGTAAACATCCCCAGCCACATTATACATCTGGTTTGGCTTCCAGGACTTGAAGCAGCAGGAGTTTTATTTGGGCAGTAGCAAAGTGAATGGGAAATTGGACTGGAAAATGCTGGATGAAGCTGTCTGTCAGGTTTTCAAGGTAAGTTGCTAATTAACGACAACTTTTTTGGTACACTTTCATCTTCAAAAACTTTATTTCAGATATCTATCTAGTATCTTTCATGCTACGAAGTTAAAAAGAATCTCAGAATAGGAGAGGAATGAGGCAGAGAGAAATGGCAGAGAGGCCTAATAAAGATAAGCACCATCACACACAGACCCTCTCTCTCTCTCTACACACACACACACGCACACACACAGAGGGAGGGGAAGGGAGAGAGAGTTTCTTCTTTGACTGTTATATGGCCAAACCAGAGGCTGTCTGCTGCTGTTTAATCTTTTGCATAAGAAAGTTAATTAACTTTTGATCTTTCCATACATGATATGAATAATACAGTGAATACATGAAAATTGTGACTTTTTCTTTTAGCTATGCACCACTTTTAATCACATCAGTCTAAGGAGGACAGTTCATCTCTGCTATCAATCTTTACCATTGCAATTGAAGTTATTGCGCATATTTATGGAAAATTTATCTATATGACAAATTTAGATAAATACTTACATTTAATGTGGATTTAAAGTCAACTACAAAAGGAAGATATTAGTTGTAGAAAATGCAAAAAAAGAAAAGGGGAGAAGAGAGGAGAGGAGAGGAGAGGAGAGGAGAGGAGAGGAGAGGAGAGGAGAGAGGAAAACAACAACATGTATAAATCAGTGTAGGCTGAGCATGCTCAGTGGCCACAGAATGTTGAGTGCCTGACAGGAAGAGAGTACAGTGGATCGAACAGAGTACATGATGCTATATGGGAGTTTTGTTGTTGTTTTAAGTCATATTTGTAGTGGCTGTTATTATTTATCTTTATACCCGAACTTATTTCTAAAGACCATGCATATCTTCCCTTTCCTTACTGTGTTCTTAGAATAAGTGTAGCATTACATTTTTTGAGAGTCTCACTAATTGGAAAACTTTCTTCCCTTTATTTAGGATTATGTCACCAAGATGGATCCTGCTCTGACTCTGGGACTCAGCACTGAGTCTGTCTATGGCTACAGCATCAACCATGTTAAAAGAATCTTGGACACGGAGCCACCAGAACTACCTCCTTCCCGCCGGGGTGTGACCAGCATTGCTGTGACTTTGAAAGGTCCTGCTTTTTTCCCGTTGGTTCTTAACTGTTTATTTCCAAATGACTGACAGAGAGGAAAAAACAACAAGATTAAGACAGGCTCTGGAAAGCACTTTTAAATCCAGAATTAGGTGATGATAGCTGATGAAGATGAGTGTAACACTGTAGCACTATGCTCAGGGGTGGGTTCTACTTACCTTTACTACCAGTTCGCAGCACGCCTGCGCTCTCTTCTGCGCATGCACAGAAGCTTCTGCACATGTGCAGATCTCCTATGATGACGTCCGGGTCAGTGGGTGGAGCCTCCTGCCGGTTTTACTACCGGTTGTTGCGAACCAGTCCGAACCGGGGGCAACCCACCACTGACTCTGCTGTAGTAATTATATGCAAAGAATTGTACTTGTTTATGTTAGTATAGCATTCTCTCTAGTTTTGGTATTAGATGAAAATAAATCTTAGTTTCAAGATCCCTTCAGATTATTATTTAATCTGGTATTTCTCAAATTGGGAGTCTAAATAATTAATGGTAGGTTATCTGAATGCCTTCCTCATAAGCCCTTTTCAGACAGACTTGTCAATTTGATGCAAAAATGTGTTTATTAAGTGCTTTGATCTGGCACATGAAAGACCATTGTAATGCAAAATCGAGACTATTGTGTGATGTTATGTGATGTTTCTTGTGATATTCTTGGGCGTAGGTTTGAAAGAAAAATGTGTGGACAGCCTGGTTTTTGAGACTCTTATCCCCAAACCAATGATGCAGCACTACATAAGCCTTCTACTCAAGCACCGGCGCCTTATTCTCTCTGGACCAAGTGGAACTGGCAAGACCTATCTGACCAATCGCCTGGCTGAATACCTGGTGGAACGTTCTGGCCGTGAGGTTACTGAAGGCATCGTTAATACTTTCAACATGCACCAGCAATCATGCAAGGTAGGAAACTTTTAATTGTTTCATTTCTGAGTAGTCACAAGGACAGTATCTCCAGATCTTAACTCAAATCTTTACATGATCTTAGTCATAGGTTCCTCTGTTATTTTAGTTGGGATAATTTATCCCTTATGAAATCATTCATTTTTCACTGTAATTCTAAATTTAATTTCAGTGAAACTTCGTAGGTAGATATAGTATTGAAGTCTTAATTTTCATGAATCTATTTTTCCAGCCCTTTGTCAGTGTTCTATTAATATAATTAGAATAATTATCCATAATTATGTTAAGTTCTAACTAGTGGTTCTCAGCCATAAGCCCACTAGCCAGTGAATTTTCCTGATATCCCTGTGTTGCTGTATTGTAATGTTTCTGAATATTCTCTCTATATTGATACAATAACATCTTACTTTCATTGTTTGCACCAGGACTTACAGCTTTACCTCTCCAATCTAGCCAATCAGATTGATCGGGAAACAGGGATCGATGTTCCATTAGTTATTCTCTTAGATGATCTCAGCGAGCCTGGGTCCATAAGTGAGCTTGTCAATGGAGCACTTACCTGCAAATATCACAAATGGTGAGAAATCAAGATATGTATTGGTATTAAATATAAGAGCCTGCCCTGTAAATTATGTAAATTACAAGAATTTACAGATTATGCTAAATTGTGATTTTTTTCCCCCCTGCCTATCCTGTACCTAACAATGATAGCTTTTTGTGAATGACATGACTGCATCATTATTTCAGCCATAACGTGTGAATGGCATTAAACCAGAGAACTTTCTCATCCTTTGTTTGGATGACCAACCTGGCATAGGCAGGAAGGGTTGTAACTTCCCTCTTCAAGATCATAGAGCAAGTTGTGGTTTGACTGATAGATCATCTAATGTCTCAAACACCTAATACTGTAATCAAAATAACTGAGTGTGTGTTTTATTGTGCCCCAGAGCAGTGCAATAAAATACTGTACTGTGCAACTACCAGAAAAAGGTGGCCACACTATTTTATCTTCAGCATTTCATTCTCCAAGAGTCAACATTGACTGGAAGGCACCCCCCCCAAAAAAACCCCACCCAAAACAAAACCAATCCCTCCCGCCACAATGCTATTGAAAGTGGTGGAAGGTCAGAATAAAGAAGCTCTGAGTATGTTATGAGCTACTTAGAGACATTATGTCAGATAGACAGCCATATAAGTCCTGTAAATAAACAAAATGTTTCCCCAATCAAGAATTCAAATACACTATATGCAATTTTCTTTCTCTTCCCCATCAGCCCTTACATAATTGGAACAACTAACCAGCCTGTTAAAATGACTCCAAACCATGGCCTCCATCTCAGTTTCAGGTAATTACTACAGCAATGTCTATTTAGAATGTCTCTTCTATATGGTCAAGTTCAAAGATTTACTGTATATTTGGGGAGTATGCACTTTATGCAGATTGTTTTCTGGGATGAGGAAGGTGTTAAGTTCTTTCTTTTACTCAATATTTTAGCCTAGAAAATACAATGGAAGAGGATAATTTGCTTGGGTTGAGGACTTTCCTGTTTTTGCCATGACCAACATATCATATTACTCTGTAGGATGCTGACTTTCTCCAATAACGTGGAGCCAGCTAATGGCTTCCTGGTGCGCTATTTACGTCGGAAGCTGCTTGAGTCTGACAGCGATGTCAATGCCAACCGGGATGAGCTGCTACGTGTGTTGGACTGGGTGCCAAAGCTCTGGTATCACCTCCATACCTTCTTGGAGAAGCATAGCACTTCTGACTTTCTCATTGGTAAGCCTAAGCTTGTCATCCAGTAAGCTGAAATGAATCTCACCATCACATTGCATCTTATTTCAGACTAATAAAAGAAAGGTTAAGACACTGCATAGAAGCTTCAGCATCTCATTTGAGTTCCCTGCAGTTAATTCATAGTGAGGGAAAAGTAATATGCATATGCTTAGAGTCACTCTAGTTGTCTAATCTAGTTTTCTGCTTTATTTATTCTTTATTAGAATATTATTTCATATAATCTTTATTTTTCTTCATTAGTCCATTTTTGACAGCCATATTCATTGTTTTTATTTTCTGTATTATTGTTGAAGATATCTTTGTGGGGTTGGAATTTATCAAATTTTAGGGAGTAAGCTTGTCCATTTAACTATAGGCTTCTCTGAGACATACAAGGGGCCAAAATGTCTGTAAATACATTCTAAAACTGAATGGCAAATCCTATACACCAAATAGCTTCTTGCTGTGGATCACAGGAACTAGAAATTAGTGTCTTTTTTAAGGAGAAAATATATTCCATATTGATTCCTTTTAGCCATAGCAACTATGATAATGGAGTAATTCTCTTGGGGCTAGATGTTAAATAGGTCTGATATTCCCCCCACTGGCTAGTAGTTTACCTTCTTCCCTTTACTGTTTTCCAGGTCCTTGTTTCTTCCTGTCGTGCCCAATTGGTATTGAAGATTTCCGTACTTGGTTCATTGATCTCTGGAACAATTCAATTATCCCCTATCTTCAGGAAGGAGCAAAGGATGGGATCAAGGTAATTTTCCATGGGTCCTCATCTCTTCTAGAAGAACTAGTGATGTGGCTAAAGCCTGCATATCAATATGGACGTATATGTTCTGACCTAGGCTTCCCCAGTAGCACGAAGCCGAATCCTCGTCCCAATAAATCCTTTTTATTTAATTTATAGTGAATTCCTCTCCAGCAAAGTCTTTCCTCTCCCACAGTCTTTTAAGATAGTTTACAATTACCGACTTTATCAGGCTTGGCAAGAATGCAGCAATGAACTAATTGTGTCCTGCAAACTCCACTCCCCTTTCACTCCTCTTTTATTCCCTCTGGGAGGGGCCAGTCATCGCCCACCTGTGGCCTAACTCCCAAGTCAACCCTTGTTCTTTAGCTGTTCCCTTCATCTGGCAACTCTCTGCATGCGCACACTGGGAACAAGCTCCAGCTGTTCGTCTGCCTCATTGATGTCTGACTCCAAAGGCAGCTGATAACTGGCATATGGCCCTGTCCCTCTCTCTGCCTCCGATGCAGAGCCCTCATCAGAGCTTTCCCCAGACTCCAGGACTGGCCCATGTTCCTCCCTAACCTCCTCACTGTACAAATCTGCTGCCAGATCCACTGGCTACTGGCGGGCCACAACAATATGTTACTCAGCTACAGGTTGCTATTTCCTTTTACTCTGAATTATTCATAAAACTGTGCAGGAAAGCTGTTCCTTCCAATCTTGTCCTCTATTTCCTTGAACATGTTCTAAGCTCTACTCTGTTCCCCAGTGAAGGAACTGGAAGGCAGGTGTATGTGTATGTCACTTGCCCCTAGCAAGTGTCAGTATTCTTCCTCACCCTTCTGTGTTGCAGGTGCACGGACAGAAAGCTGCTTGGGAGGACCCTGTGGAGTGGGTGAGAGATACGTTGCCTTGGCCATCAGCCCAGCAAGACCAATCAAAATTATACCATCTTCCCCCACCCAGTGTGGGGCCCCACAGCATAGTGTCTCCTCCAGAGGAACGGAGTGGCAAGGATTCTACACCCAATTCTCTGGAATCAGATCCGTTGGTATGTTTTCAGCTTGCAAATGAGAACAGTCGCTACTGAGAATTAAATTGAGAGCTCAGAATCATCCAATCTGGGTCGGTCACCACAACCAGAGAGAAAGAGAGGTCCCATGAGGATGGGCTCCAACATAAGTCTAAAAGCTCAGAAGACAAAACCTCTGATCCCAGTGACTGACCCAGATGGGATCCTGCAACATTATCCTGAAACACGTATATTTGCCTTCATTCACCCAGAATCATGTTTCTGAATTAATATCCCAGTTCTTGTCACTAATGGAAAGATCTATTACTTTTTTTCAAAAAACCATATCTTATAGGAATAGAAAAGTTAATTTCTCCTCATCAATTTTCATTTTGTCAAAAATTGACAGCCCTTGCTAATCTGTCAGCTTAATTGCTCTATGACTGGAGGCAATTGTAATGTTGTCAGAGTGGCTATTTCTCCATTATGTCCCTCTCTGTTTTAGAAACCCTGTTCCTCCCTCCCCTCATGTCTTATATCTGAAATAACACTAGAGTAATGGACTGAATGCACAAGTTAACCTGGGGAAGACTAATGTCTGTTCTCCTCTGCCATATAATCAAGACTGCATTGATGACCTCTTCAGAAAGCATAATGACCTTCATAAAAGAGAAAGTCTATCAGAGGTCTTCAAACTTGGCAACTTTAAGACTTGTGGATTTCAACTCCCAGAATTCTCCAGCCAGCTATGCTGGCTGGAGAATTCTGGGAGTTGAAGTCCACAAGTCTTAAAGCTGCCAAATTTGGGGACCCCTGGAACTGATTCTGCTGTGGCATTATCATGATATGGCCACAAGGTGGCAAAGATGTATAAGTCAAAGAAAGAGCACCACATACCAACTGAGAAAACTACATGGAATAGTTATTCACATAATCATTGATGAGTTATGGATGATATAGGACAGAAGCAAATACTATCACATATATTCCTCGGTTGAGCCAAACAGAAATTGATGCTAGCAAGTGATTGTGGGACAGAGGTCCTGGAAATAATGGCTCCTATAAAAAGAATATAAAATGTAAGATCCTGACAGAATAGAACAGTGATGGCTAACCTTTTTGCCATCGCGTGCCAGGAGAGGGGGGGCGGGGGAGGGTCGTGTGCGCATGTGCCCACACGCATGTGCGCGCAACCCCCTCCCCCCCTTCTGGTACATGATGGCCTGGTAGGCCCGTTTTTCTTTCTTACCTGGCTCCAGATCCTATCTATTTATCTGGGAAGGGCGAAAACAGCCTTTCCCACTCCCTTGAAGGCCCTACAGAGGCTGAAAGTGGGACAGGAAGTGACATTTTTTGCTGTCCCCAGCCTCCAGAACCTCTCTAGGAGTCTCTAGGAGCCTCTCTAGGAATCTTTAGGAGCCTCTCTAGGAGTCTTTGGAGGCCGTGGACAGCAAAAAACGTCACTTCCTATCCCACCGGAAGTCAGGAAATGGGCCCTTTCAGCCTTCGTAGGGCCTCCAAGGGAGTGTGAAAGGCTGTTTTTGCTTTTCCCAGATAAATAGACAGGATCTGGAGCCAGGTATGAAAGAAAAACGGGCCTTCCCCACCCACCCCAGTCCCTCCAGAGGCAGGAAACAGCCTACTTCTGGTGGGCCAGAAGGCCCGAAAATCAGCTGGCCGGCGGGCGCATGCGCCCCAGAGCTGAGCTGGCGTGCCCACTAATATGGCTCCGCGTGCCACCTGTGGCACGCGTGCCATAGGTTCGCCATCACGGGAATAGAACATGTACAAAAAATATGATGGATGAGTAATACTAGAGGGAGTCCTAAATTCTGGACTTGGTACAGACAATCTGTTTCTGTTTTAGTTAGCCTGTCTTCACTGACCACATTTGCTCTTATCTTAATCCCATAAAAATATTAATGGGGTTATAAACTTGAGTTATCCTTTCCACATCTCTTTCAGATTCAAAGTCTCATAGTATGTATTCTTACCTGAATAAAAATAAGATACATGGTATAATTGTAAATAAGGCTGGCAGATTATGAAAGGTAAATTTGCATTATGCAAATACCTGTGTATATATTGCCCTTGACTTCCTCTTTGTAGAACTGTACATATTTTCCATTCTCTTAGCTCCCCTCTTATCCAAAGCACAAATGATTTACAGTTATTCCTTCCTGTCTCTGTGGGAATCTTGGTACCCTATATACCCTATTGGTATAAAATAGTACCCTATTGTTTTCAATCTGAAGTACATCTATTGAGTTATATCTGCATCAACCTGCCTAATAACAATAATAACAACAACAACTTTATTGTCATTGTACGTGTATATACAGTATACCCATACAACAAAATTCACTTAACACCCAAAGACCAAGCCCAACACACATAACAATCCCCAAACACGCTCCCACCCACCACAAATTCTCC
The DNA here is from genome assembly GCA_012654045.1 of Ptyas mucosa. NCBI lineage: Eukaryota > Metazoa > Chordata > Lepidosauria > Squamata > Colubridae > Ptyas > Ptyas mucosa. The sequence continues at coordinate 168,722 of WNWU01000004.1, forward strand.
ACCACTAAACCACCGAAACACTAATCCACACACCAGACCAAGTAATGCTGTCCAACAGCTCACTGATGGTGGCCCTTTAGTTTATTGTTGAGTGCAATTATAGCTCTAGGATAAAAGCTATTCAGAAAACATGAGGTCCGAGTTTTAATTGTTCTGTATCTTCTGCCAGAAGGCAACAGTCCAAAAAGATTGTAAGCAGGATGGGAAGAGTCTTATTTCTGCTGCTTTCCAGGTGTATTGTAACAGTGCCTCCCATAATTCTTAGCCACTGTTGAAAAGAAGGGGAACATTCAATATATGGGAAGGCATCAAGCTGAGGAAAGTTGGTATATTTAATCATTACTTATCAGTCTTTTATCCTACCTATACAGATGGCAATGTTGCTGAAGCTTCAGGAAGCAGCCAACTACATTGAGTCTCCTGACCGAGAAACCTTGGACCCCAATGTGCAGTCTGCACTCTAAAAATAACTGGATTGGGATAAAATGGAGACGAATGAGGCAATCTTGGTTGTCTTCACTCCTAGGTCTTCTTTCTTTTTTCTCTGGAACCTGCAGTCTGGAATAAACACCACAGAGTGGCAGGGAGGTGCCCATCACTTCCTTTGGGATCTGTGCAGGTGAACAGTGAAATAGGAGACAGTTGGGTCTCTTTTGCAAGACACTGCTCTCCCTCCACCTCCAATAACTCTGGTGGTAAGAGAATGGTGGGTTTTATTCCTGGGCTTTCTGCCTCTGTCATAAACTCCTGGTTTTACAGTATGATTGGGGAGCATCAAGAAATCCCTCACATCCAGTGTTCCCAACGTAAATGTTCTTGTGTAAGGCAAGAGACTGGAAATAGCCACGCAGAGCTGGCTGCTGTATTTCTGCAGGGCAGTGCTAACAGGCAGGGCAATAGCCAAGTTTGTAGAACCCTAAAATGAGGATCTTTTTATAAAATAAAAAAAAAAGCAAACCCCAGAAAGCATGAGAGTGGAAGCGTCATTGCTGCTCTTGGAGCCGTTTCTTGCAGTTGCTGCCCTTCAACTTTCCTGCCACAACCAACATAGGCAAAGACCTAGTAAGACTGTTAACTCTTGTCTTTGTACCCTCCTTATTTAATCTGCATGAAGGTCTTTTTACTTTCAAACTCCCAATAAACACTTTTTTCTCCTCCACTTTATTTTATTTGGTTAATCTGGGCCATTCCATTTGCTCTTTGGTTCTGTTCAGTCATCTGCCTTTGGTTCCACAGGAAGGAGCCTCCTGAGTTAATAGTTTTTTTCAATTTCAGTTTACCTTTTTCTTGTTTTACTTTTCTGTGAATTTCATTCCCACAGTCCCTCCAACTGAAATTGGTGCTGACTGGATGACTTCCAGTAACTTAAGTCCACTTCCTGGATCCTTGCAGCTTGCATCAGATGCACACAGAATTGAATCAGCAGCACAACCTATGCACAATTTGCATGTGGACTCCCCTTCTTGTGCCATTGCATATCATTTCTTTCTGAAAAGCACAAGAGGTCAGAAAACTGTGATCAAAGGGAGAATGGATCGTTATAGTGGATCATTTAATGGACAGCAACATCATCATTTTTTTCCAGTTTTGTACTGCTTATCAATGTGCTTGTAAATCTTTTTTCTTCCATTCATTTTCTCTCACTTTATTTTGGGGACACAGGGTAATAGATCCTTTTTATAGGAGCTGTCTTGAGTCTGTTGCCATTCAGATGTGCTGGAACTCAACTCCATTAATCTCCAACCAGCACAGTCCTGCTGGCTGAGGATTGCAAAACTTGGGGGCGGGGGGGGGGGGAATACATCTGGAAAGTAACAGTTTAACCAAGGCTGAATATAAACATTTAAACATTTAGCCTTGGATGTCATTTATATGATTTGCCAAACAAATAGCCATCAATACACAAGTATTCCCCTAATTAGATGACTTTGATTGCAACTCCAATCAATCTTGACCATCGATCTCTTATCGGGCTTTAAGTTTGGGGCAACTGAAGAGTGCTCTCAATGAAGTGACCCCCCCTCCCCCAGGATATACTTTAAGTTTTAATATACTTAAAGAACTATTTAAATAGCTATATAAATCTTCTGATTACAGAATTTGTCTCAAGAAAATGTCAGTGTAGTTTCTATTGATATGTGTTTTACATTCAGAATTGAAATTATAGACCAGCCCTCAGCCTCTAATGTTCTATAAATGTCCTACTGATGTTCTTTGAGGCATGCTTGCCAACTTCTAGTCGAAAGAAATTAGACTATAGGAGGAGTCAGTGCACTCCACAGCCATAAACGTTTGTAACATTTAGCTTTGATCAAATAAGATACAAGTCTGAATTTTAGCTTCTGTGGTAGGAAGACATAATGATTAGGTTCTCCATAATGCACATCTCTGCTTTTTCAGTAGTGCCATGCAGACATATGAAGAGATACCTTATTGAAAGCTTGAGTAAAGCATGCCTCCAATGCAAAACCACAGAATAACACAAATCCCCATCTCTGAACAGCAGTATGGCTGTTTTACTTTACTGGGTAGATCTTCTGTGCATGCAGAACTCTTTGACATCAGAGCAAAATGATTTCCTGAGGCAATTCAGCCTCACTTTGATCTCATGGCAGAGTGTCTCATTGATGAAATGGATCCCAAACAATCCACAGCAGACTTGTTTTTTAATCTAAGCACTACATCTGTTTAGTTCTTATTCCAGAAGAGTCTTTGAGAGGAGACAACTAAAAAGTGTCAAATTTCTTAAAATGTAACCTCAGTTTTTACACATTTTTTTTCTTCCATGGGCTAAAATTTTAACAATAGAACACACTAACCCAGAGGCATCTGCAGCAATGCTTTTGTCAAAGTGACTAAATGGGCATTGTGTCATTGTGATGCAAGCTCTATCTCTTTTGTTTGTGCATGAGGCCTTGAAACATATTTACAAAACAGACATGATGCTTGTTTTGTCATCTCCCACCCACTGCCGATGCCCCTGGGTTAATCTTTCATCCTCTCATGGCTCCTATCGCTGCCTCTTGCTTTCCCTTATGTTGGATTTATATTGGCAAATCAGTCACAAGGCCTGTAGATCAGAGGCCTCCAACCTTGGCAACTTTAAGTCTGGAAGACTTCAACTCCCAGAATTCTGGGAGCAAAGCTGGCTGGGGAATTCTGGGAGTTGAAGTCTGCCAGGCTTAAAGTTGCCAAGGTTGGAGAGCCCTGTTGTAGATAGATACATTGTGCCAAATACCTTTGGTCTTATATTGTTCTGAGCATTCAGGTGATATTGCTCAGATTTTCAGTATTTTCTCTTTTTAAAAATGTGTTTTTAGGAAGTAAGTAAGAACATTTTCCAGCTTCGTATGCTACATTTTGCACTTACCTAGTCCCTATATAGAATGTATATAGTGTCTTTTTTGTCCATGGTTTTTGCCATAAAGGCACCTTGTGAAATCAGTGCTGGTTTATTTTGTAAGTGAAATGTAACAATTCAGGATACACTTAAAAAGTTTCAATGGAGAGTTCATTTTTATTTATTGTACCAAATAGCCATCCAAATTCTTTTATAGATACACAATTCTTTCATCACCTTATCCCATTCTTCTGTGGCCATTGAGGATGCCTAGTTTTCGCTGGGCTGCTTTACAACATGGGTTGTTCCTCTAGTCTCCTCCTCCCCCCCCCATTTAATTTTGAACAATTTGTCCCTTCTTGGGCATGGTTAGGGGCCCAATTTGGAGAAAAAAAACTTTATAGCGGGGGTTTCTAACCTTGGCAACTTTAAGACTTGTGGACTTCAACTCCTAGAGTTCCTGAGCCAGCTTTGCTGGCTGAGGAACTCTGGGAATTGAAGTCCACAAGTCTTAAGGTTGCCAAGGTTGGAGACCCCTGCTTTATAGAATATATGTACAGATAGTGATCATTGTAAAGAACACATGCTCCAGGTGTGGTCACATGCCAATAAGGAGGAACAGAAGACCTGCATAGCCCATCTCCATTTCCAAAACTGCTTTAACTTTTCCTTAACTCAGCAAACATGTAAGATAGAAAGATTTGCATTTTTGAACTAATGAATGCTTGCCAAGTATACTGGCCATCTGGGTAAAATTAGTATCAAATAATTTTGATAATGCAAGGATAGAATTTTGCACTGGTTTCCCTGAGCCAAGGGTATGAAATGAAATGATCAATATAATGTATAACAAGTACAAAATTAATGTTTTCTTGGCTTCCTATGTTTTTGTAGGGCCTTTTCATTCACCATTTTCTCTATTTTATTATCAATGAAATCTTTTTGTAACCCTCCCATCTATTGAACCTAGGTTTTACTTGTAAACAACATCAGATTCAAAGTGATCTTGATCAACAAAGTTAGATAATTGTGCAGACTTTCCACCCTTGTCTCCAAGATTCTTTACAATTTGCTTATAGTTCAACACATCTGCATGGCACTAGTGGAAGAAGGCTGTACTAAGAAATTTCAAGGATTTTCAGTAGACAATAGTTATTCCTCTCATAAATATGACATTGTCTCAGGTTTTCTTTAGGTCTCCATGCCTCCTATTTCCTTCAAGCAGAATGTATTTTGTAAGATGAAACTGCTTAGAACCATCAACCTTTATGGCAGCAGTGACAAATGAAGTCCAAAATCATACTCCCATCCCTGCATGCTTACTCAACTACCTTATATTGGACAATATAAGTCCTAGCCAAGAACTAATTCTTCTTCTGAAAGCAAAGGTTTCTGTTAATAAATGGAATTCCTCTGTTGCTCACTCATTCCTTTTGCTGGAATAAGCAATGCCACCCAGAGGAGTTTTACTTCATTCCACTGAATTTACTTATCTAGCCAAAATCTGCCAAGAGCAATGTTTACAAACTGGACAGCCTTACCTAACTTGATGTCCTTGAGATATTTGGACCATAACTTTGGGTCATCAAATGCAGCAGGAGATAATGAAAGTTGTGTTCTAGCATATGTAGAGAATATCTGACTGGGGAAGAAGGCAATAAAGAAATGCAAGCAAATAAGACGTTGACACTTTTGGACCTAAAGTAAAGATTATTACTTTAGATCTTTAAAACAAGACAGTAAAAGATAAGTATCTTATTCAACTCAGAGCTGGCCCAATCAAAATTTCATAACTACTCATAAAAGGTTTGATCTTGCTTTGAAAGGATTAGGGGCCATTTGGGTGGTTTTTCAACAGAGCTAGCCCTCTAAAATAGTAATCAAAAAGAAAAAGGAGAAAGGGAAACTAAAGTTCTGGTTTAAGGATTCAAATCCAGCAGGTCTTCTCTCCATTGACTGGGATGTCTATCCAGATGATCAGCCTGAGATGAATTTGGTGGCTAAGAACAATTTATAGAAAAAATTTTCAGATATGAATGGAAAACAGCCTCTCTCCCCATGCCATTTCCATTTTGGATGCTAGATACATCTCTTCATTAATATTTTATAATATAAATATTATACAATTCATATAATATTTATAAAATTTTCTGTATTTTCAACATTTCCTTCAGACTCCAGTTTTGCTGAATACAGTTAAATACCCACATGCCAGTACTGCAAGTCTTACGAATTTAAAGACATGAGGCACATGACAAACAAGAAAAAAAACATTTGTACATGTGGATTTTCATTTAATTAATTGGTAAAATGCAAATCAAGATGCAGTGATATTGATTCAAAATAATTGCTGATTCAAATATTCAATTTATTTTTTTTAAACAAACAAGGCTCTCTAGCCAATTACAGTTCCAAGCTAGCTATCCAATTGTGAAAATGCTAGTGCTTCCTAACTGACTGATTGCAGATGAAACTACAGAATTTCTCACCACCCAACTATCAATAGTGACAGTAAACTACTTCCTGAAGTAGAGCTTTAGTTGATGGTAGTTGCCAGTGATAATATCAGCTAAATAATTCATAATATTGATATCCAAAAACTGGATCAAGAAATCCTAAAAATCAAAGAGGCAATTTGGTTGTTAGAAAAATGTGGTGCAATGTATTCCCTCTTACTTTCCATTGGTAGGCAACTGCATAGCAACTCTTATTATTCAAATACTTCTGTAATCATTGTTTTTTATTGGGTGGGCCATCTAACATCATAGTGGGGGTTTATGACTGATTATTTCATGCAAACCCAAGGTGCTCATTTATCTTTGTATAACTATACATATGTACATATTTTGTTTTATGTAACGGATGCTTTGGAGATATTAATTTGCTTTGGAACCCAATGGATGACATAATAGATTTAGGCTATGACAAAAAGTGCACCCAGACTGGTTTAAAGAAAACTGTTGCATAGAAAATGAAAATCTAACTAAACTGGATCTTTAATGTCCTGATTTAATCTTCTGCAACAACATAGGTGCTATATATGTAACATTTTTTGCCAATGATTTTAAACTTATGTAAGAACTGCACTATCCTTCTGTGCAGCTGATGTGAATGTGAGTGTTCTATCTCAGAGAAGTCTCCTCACTCAAAATCCATATAACTTGCTGGTGACAGGGTCAAGATATTATGTGTTTGCACATTTTGTCTTCCTTCATTTTCCTTTCCAGCCAAATTTATGCAAATGGGAGAGACGTAGTTACAACTTTCCAAAACCTCCATACTTGGACACCTTTTTCAAGAGAGTGCCTGTAAAATGTAAGACCAGAGGTCCTCCACTCCACTAGGGAGATAATAATATTTTTATTCCTCTTTAGGACTTTTCAGTTTTTGATTGGCTTTAGGAGTTGAAAATATAAAATAAGCCTCCAGAATTCTCAGCTAATGTACAAGAGAAGCAAAACATCTTACAGTGTCATCAGTTCAGTCATTTAGTCGGCAATGCAAGTTTTCTAGTGCTTCTATAGCAGTGTAGCATTCTCCAGAACCTCCAAATTCCTACAAAGGCTATGCAGTTTTTCTCCAATCTGATTAGTTGGAAATGGAAGTGTTAGGCAGGTGGATCTTTCTAGACCTCATATTTGTTAAAGTTTCTATTTCAGACCTCTTTCTTCTTTAGCACTTGGATGATGTCAGTAGTAGCAGAGAATCTCAGAAGTCCCACTAGTAGAGTCATTTAGAATCCTAGTGGTGGTTCTTGTCAGTTATATTTAGAGCTACTTTAAAGCTTGAAGTCCTATTTAATCCCTTTCCCCAAAAAGCAATAACTTGAAAGAATGTCATTGACTTTTTTTAAAAAAGGACAACTACCCATGATGCAAATACTGACTTGTATCACAACTCCCAGAGACTAGAATTACAGTAGGAACAACTGCCCCTTTCAATTTGTGAGTTCTCTTTTACTAAATCCACTTTTAACTGAAGCAGTACTGCAAAGTACTGGTGAATTTGTACAGTCACTGTCTTAAAAGTAAAGATGGCTATGTAGGGGACTAAACCCAAATTCATAAATCACTAATACAAAAATACTTCTAACAACCTGCTTCTCCAGTTAAACACTTGGAGGCTCTTCCTTGCATCCTGACCTTATTATGCTTACTCAGATGCAAGTTAAACAAGACTTACATTTTCAAGTAAATATGCTTAAGGTGCTTTAAGTGATCGACGTAAAATGTATTAAATCAGTCCGATGGAAACATTTTCTAGTCTTCTGCCCTCTTTCCCTTTAGGATATGTCCTGTTTCACATTTGGTGCTTTTTCCTCCCAATTTGTGCCCATGTTCCTTTTTCTCTTCTGTTTGAAAATGTTCTTGCTGAGCACCATTTACCAATCTCAAGCATCTGTTGCATTGGGGCTATTTTGCACAGTGATTTACAAAATATCAAACCTTGTGCTTGGTTTGACATAAAGGTTCCTCATTTGCCTTTTTTTCCCCCTTGTTTCATTTTTGTAGAATAAGAATCTGTTGTAAATAACCTGTAACTGAATGGCCTGAATGAGTCTGAGGAACCAGTCTTGGGAGCTGAGTCTTGTATCTGTGATACACCATACTGGGTTTTTTTATTTGTTTGGCTTTTTTAAAAAAAACAATATGTGAGTAACTGTGATTTGCTGACTCATTTCTGATTGTACAATGTACACCTCCTAGCAGCTGCTGTGGTCAGTGGAAGAAATTTGTGGAGCAAAATTTTAAAATGCCTTCTTCCACAGGAACTTGGCCTTTCTTATTTCTTGTGCTGCTTTCTCTGCATTAGCTCACTCTTTTCACTAAGTTGGCAGGGTCTCCTGGAATAAAGTTAATGAAAACCAGATGGAAAAGCTTATCAGACTCTTCCCAGATAATCTCTCTGCTCTAGTGCTATTATAATGGGGTCCCATGATAAAGAATAATTTTTGATTAAGTCCCAGATTAAATTGGGATGAAGTGGGAAAATTTGAACTTTGCATCAGAACTGATGCATTTTTTTTTAATGACAGGGTTATAATAGGGAGATTCTTCCTAGTTTTGTGTTCCTGAGATCTTTTTCAAGCTTCTAATAACTGTGTGAAGGATTGAAACTGACATATTATTCAAACCAAGCAAATGATTTAACTAAGCTACTGAATAGTACTTGTGTAGAGCAGTACAGCACAGTATCTGTGTTCAGCAACACAGCAAATATGTGCTTAATTTCTTCTCTGCAGTTTGCTTTTAGCTTTGTATGTCTATTCACCACCCTTTATTTAGCCTGAACAGAAGAGACCCAACACCAGCCCAGAGAGATCACTGGTTGATAAGCATTGAGATCCACACCCAGGACAAAGAGTGGAGCTAGATGTCTGAGTACTAATTCGAATGCAGTGTTGAAGGAAGGAAAGAGAGGCCAGACTGAATGCTATCCTAACTTCATTTCCATTTATTGCAAATAAATTTAAACAAGGGGATATGGGAATTTCATCCATTTGATCATGAAACTTCAAAGGACAAAGCTGGATGGTTCCTAGTGGCTCTTACTTAGGAGCATTGGTGCTAAATAGTTGGGGGCTCAGTCCCACAGAAAGCTAGGTGAAAGCTGTTGGAATAATGATAATTGCACTAATTCATCACTCCATCAGAAAACGTAGCACCTTTCCCTGCCAAAGACATGTCACCCTTCTGCTCCAGCCAAATCATGAAGATCTTGGCTTGAGGTGAAGCTGGGATAGCACCAAAGTTTAGGGTCTCCTTGGCTTACTAGCTACTGCTGACTGGAGGCTCAATTCTTACAATTTTAGCTTTTTTTTCTAATTAAAATGCATTTTTTTAAAAATTAAAAAAGTGAAAAAAATCCTGTTTAGGAGAGGTGTGTATTGGCAGAGTTAGTGTTTCTTAACTGCATGGTATTCCTTCTAGGGGGTTTTATACCACTTTTTAAATTTCTCAGAAGATTTATGGTCCCAGTTTCTATGCTATCTTATCTCTTGCTTCTTTCTCTTTCTTGCTTTTTGTTTATTATTTGATATGTTCTCTTTCTTTTCTGAAAACTGTTCTTTGTAAACCTGCAATTTCTTTTATAACTGATGTAAACAAAATGAAATTTAAAAAAATCCAGATGTTGTACATAACTGCAGAAACAATCACAAGGAAACTACTGCCATCTGGACTGTTTCCAACACAGACTGTTTATACTAGCGGTAAAAGAAAGGGGGTAAAAGTCCCCAAAAGAGAAGCTTTTGAAGCAAAATAAAAATAAAATGTCCAAGCAAAGTATGGTACGTTTCACCAAGTCTCTGCTGAGCTGCTGTGCTGAGTTGTGCAGCATGTTTTTTTCTGGGAATACTGATCTGTCTTAACACCTTTTGACGTTTAAATAAAGTGAACTCCTGTGTTGCCTGCATGTTGATCCTCTCTGTTCAAAGAAATATTACAACAATCTGTGTATAGTCTCTGTGATCACCAACACCTCCCATTCTACTCTATGGTTGTATTTATACAACATATGGAGCTTAGTTACTTTTTCTTTAGCCTCAAAATCCAACCTTTCTGATTTTGGCATTATGATCCATTGGTCTATATGTAAACCCAGAATTAGGTTAGCTCAGTAATCAAGTTAAACACATTTAATTTAGCCAATTACATTAGTTCTCCATTGCACTACAACAGTGCCAGATGTGCTTTCTATCACTATATCAATTAAGAAGATGTGTTTCTCACTTGGAATTCTCTAATGTCTTCCACATGTTCAACTTGGTCAGGCTTGCTGGGTGATGCAACTGAATTCAGGATACCTTTGTTAACATCACCCTCCCCCAATCGATAGCAGGGATTAGAGATCCTCACCTATGCAAATACTGATATTAGACTGATTCCCCATATTGTCCTCTGATATGTGATCATATAGTGCCATTTGAGGCACAGCTTTTTGATTGGTCAGATCTATTTATTGGGGGAAAACATGACATTTGGACAATATCATGATCATATCAATAGAGGCCTGTTTACATTTTGCAAACATTGAGAAATGCTGATTGTGCTTCATACTTTCTCAATTCTTTAGCTTAGTTGAATCCAAAATCCAGAGCCAACGTAAAAGTCATAGTGACTGACTCAATTTTTTACGCTGAACAAGGCATAGCAAGCTCATTTAGACGTGCTAACTCTCAATCAGGGGTGTCAAACTGGCAGTCACGTGCAGGCCATGCCCACCCCAGCTCCATGAAGAGGAAAAACTTTGCAAAACATCACGTGACGGCAATGTGACGCTGCAAGTTTGACACCCTTGCTCTAAATCTTGTGCTAGGGCTGGATTCACATGTCATGGTAATCAAATCTAAACAAACCACATTACTTATTCCAATGCATGAATCCAGCTATACACCTAGACTAAATTTGTACCTTCATAATGATACAAAATGTGGTTTGCTTGATTTGAACTGCAAGTAGCTAAAGGTGGCATTTCAGTAATATCATTTGGGGGGGGAGGGTCCATTTTGGCCTCACTGAGGCTTGCAGTAGAAATTACTGCAACTCTGAGTCAGTGTAATTTGTAGAGCCAGACTTTTTGAGATGGACATATTGTATTGGCCACCCACAAATTGGAATCTCTTCAATTAGGCAGCAAAGTGGCATCATTTCTGTCCGTTAGAGCTCTTGGGGTGCATAACTACAGTCAGGCCTTTGCAGTTCAGCTATAATGAACAAACTATAAAATTTGCATTATCACCCATATACTATAACATACAGTTCTAATGCTCATTCATGCATTAGTAAAGCAAGAGTGAACAAGACCATCACAGCTGGGTTGCAAAAAATCTGGAAGAAACAGAATACTATGACATTTGATGTCACCCATGGATATTTCAAGGGAAGTGGTGACTTAATGGCTAAGACTCTGGCTAAGACTCTGAGCTTGTCGATCAAAAGGTCGGCAGTTCAGCGGTTCGAATCCCTAGTGCCGCGTAACGGGGTGAGCTCCTGTTACTTGTCCCAGCTTCTGCCAACATAGCAGTTCGAAAGCACGTAAAAAATGCAAGTAGAAAAATAGGGAACACCTTTGGTGGGAAGGTAACAGTGTTCCATGCGCCTTTGGTATTTAGTTATGCCGGCCACATAACCACAGAGACATCTTCGGACAGCACTGGCTCTTCAGCTTTGAAACGGAGATGAGCACCTCCCCCTAGAGTCGGGAACGACTAGCACATATGTGCGAGGGGCACCTTTACCTTTATCTATGGATATTTCGGCAACCTGGTTATGGTGACAACTGAAGGATTTAGGGCCACATAAGTCTTTGACTTAAAAAGCCAATCAATTACCTGATGGAAGTAGTCCAATTTCTGCCACTTTGTGCTCCTATGGCTGGGCCAATGGGCAGAGGTTTGGCACCCCACTGCTAGGAGGCCCCCAAGCATATTTTTGTTTCTGTTCATGTATTTTGCCCCAGTGTTGCTCAGCCTTTTGCTTTGTAAGTCTCACCAATCACACTGTCGGAGAACCTGAGTCCCACCAAGATAGACACAAAAAACTTCACTTTTTCCATGAAAGATACTATTCAATACATTCAGAATTTTGGATCTTAACAATTCATCCCCTTACAGGCTCTGTGCCATTGGCTCAGCAGCCTTGATGGTACCTCTGTTCTGATTAAGTACATCAGTCAGTGGTGAAATCTTCCGAGGTTTGCCACCGGTTCGCTGTGCGCGCATGTGTGGTGCACACCAAACACGCTTTGCGCACCATGTGCACTGTGCGCCATATGCACACTGCACACGTGCATGCACAGTGCATGCCAAATACACGCTGAGCAGAGAAAAAGGAGGCGTAAGAAGGTCAGTAGAACAGCGAGGGGGGGAACAGTTGTGCTGCGTGATTTAGATTCGCTAGAAAGCAGGGCTTCCTGCTTTCTAGTGAATATAAATCAAGCAGTATAGCTGATAATCAGAAATACCAGTTCGGACGAACCAGTAGCATTTTTTTACTATCAGTTGGCCCAAACCGGTAGCTTTTATTACTACAAGTTCACCAAACCAGTGCGAACCAGTAGCATTTCACCCGATATCAGTGATTCAGGGTCTCCTGGCCATATGAATCCTGCCCCAATGCTTTGTTCAGTCTATGGAAAGCAGTACAACATATCAAAATGTTGATTAAACATTTGTAAACTATTTTATTTACTGTGTAGATTTTGAAACCACTAGTTTCCACTAAGTTCCTGTGAAACCTATGAATTAGGCAAGAGCGCCATATTAGCTAATTCAGCTGTATTTTTCAACTTTTTTTTTTTGTTTGCTGACTGGCACTGTTTTTAGTAGAGCACCCTTTTAAAGCCCACTGCCTTCCAGATATGTTAGGTTACTGTTCCCAGCATAAGACTTAGAGGAGTTTTAACCCAACACCTCTGAAAGCATCAGACAGAAGAAACTTAAAATAGAAGACTCTAGCTTTTTATTTCTGAATCAAAGCTATATAACTGTCAGACAAGAAATCTGAGAAATTTTACTTACATGTCAACATATTTTTACACTGCCGAAGTGATTATGACATTGTTATATCTTAAAAAAATATTTGCTGTGTTATTTTTTTAATGTAAGAATAACCTTCAAGGGCAAATCAAATATCCATCCAGTCTAGAACATCTGATACAAGAGTGGCCAGCCTCAAACAATTCATATAATTTAAAACTAGCCAACAATTATTACTTGTCCCAACTATTTGATATGTTGTCGCTTTTGGCTGTCATAATTTATCATTATTTATGGACTGTCCACCGTGAACTTGCATATTTCGTTTTTAAGACTCCATCTGAGTTAATGAGCCTCTGTACTGAATTTGACTCCTGGTGACTACATGGACACATTCATGTAATGTTCATAGGACAATAGGGAAGTACCTGTTTCATCTTCAGGAATGATTCAACATCCCAGTATTCTTACAGCAGTAATATTTGTGGTGTCTACCAATGAAGTACTCAGTTTTCCTGCTTTATTCTTTTCAATTTCAAAGAGCTCTGGTGGCTCAGCAGACTAAAGCAGTGTCATTAACTGTTATTAAGATCAGCTGCCTGCAATTATTGCAAGTTCAAATCCCACCAGGCTCAAGGTTGACTCAGCCTTCCATCCTTTCTAAGGTAGGTAAAATGAGGACCCAGATTGTGGGGGCAATAAGCTGACTTTGTATAAATATACAAAAGTATGAAGGCTATTGCTGAAGGCACTGTAAGCCACCCTGAGTCTCCGGAGAAGGGCGGCATATAAATCAATTTTTTTAAAAAAATTGGATGGCTCTGATTAAAAGTAGGAACAAATTCTTTACTTTGTTAACACTGTCCAGTCATGCATCAGATACTATAATTATGAGCTCAAGCATATTTCTTTCTACTCAGAAACAAAGCCAACGGAATTTTCTGAGGTAAATGAATAGAAGATTGTAGCCTGAATGCATTAGCTGTAAATGGCACCCTACATAGCTAACATATATAAATGACTTATTGGTACAGATGGCTTAGATTATATTTTCCTCCAGTGGTTAAAACAAATAACCATGGCGTTGACAGAAGCATACTGGCTTTAATTCAACAATATTTGCATCTAACCACTGGTGATTTTAGGAGGGAAATAACAATGCAGAAATATATCATTTTTCTATTAAGCTCATAAATGTCTTTTCATCTCTCTTTAAATTTAAATGATTTCTTAGTTTGGCTTTCCACATATAAATAATCATATGCAAATGCCATGGATATCTGGGTCAGTTTTTTGGCTGAGATGCCTCAACTCACCTCTCTTTTGAGAAAAGCATAACTCTGCCACCAATATCTATGTATGGTTACACTGACTGAGCCTTCAGATGTTTTCTTCTCTGCAGAATTCTTTCTTAATAGACCAGAATAATTAAGTACTGCCTTGTGCTTTATGTGATCTAATGAGCTGTTTTTAATACATTACTTTGGTCCCTTGCTTCTCTTCTTGGTGAGCAATCTTAGGAGGGAATTAGGAGCACAATCAAATCATGTACATTTCAAAGTTAATTTAACCAGGACAGAGGCTTACCTTTCAAGCCATCCTTACAATTAGTAGAGGATACACTCGGGTCTCTTTCTTTTGAAAAATACTCATTGGGTGTTAAAGACCAGTATTGCTGGGAGTGGTTAGACTTTAAATGTGATTGGACATCCCTTGACTTCTCAGTGATCTCCTGTATCTATCAAAATTTTGGCTGTCCCCTACAAAAGGATGATTGCTTCTTCCTTGATGGGAACTCTGAAGGTTGTTGTTTATTTATTTAGTACATTATTTAATGTATCACCACTATTAATCAGACTCTTGGAAGCCATCAGCAGAATAACAATAATCAACTACATTATACATAAAATGTTCAAAGCAAATAATTAAACATCACAAAATATTGATAACTGCAATAATTAAGACACAATGGCATCATTTAATTCTTCATAAGGCTTCCAATATCTTGCCATCTTTCAGAAACCCAAACATATAGGGGAGCTTTGATTTCCACAGAGAAGTCCTTCTACCGTGCAGGGTACAGCCACTGTAAAATAGCTTCTATAAGCCTTATCTCCCATCGCTTCACAAAAATGGGGGACCAACAGCAGTTTTTGATGCATGGATCAAATAGGGTGATTGTGGCTGGAGAAAGCAAGCCCTAAACATCTTGGTGACTACTATACTGGGCTTTATAGATTCAAAAAGAACCAGCAATTTGAATTGTACCCAGAAGCCAATAGCCAGTGCAGGACACGAAGAACCTGAGTGACAGGCTCATGACACAGAAACTGTGTTGATGCATCCAGAACTAACTGTAACTTCTAACTGATTGATACATGTTGATTCTTAGCAACCACACTGATAAATTTTCTCCATAATGATCTGTCCTTAACTTGTTTTTTTTCTAAATAACCTTCAAAAGCAGTACTATGTAATTGCCATTCTGTTGATAGTTCTCCTTCTGGTCTCAAGGCTAACACCATGGGACTGAACAGCAAGATCTTATTCTGAATATCCTCCCTCTGCTTTATAATCAGCACCATCAGTGTGAAATTCAGGTTGATGGCTGCATCTCCCTGGGACAAAAACTATTGTGAAGTGCTAATCAGTGAGCAGGCAGAAGCTTGGAACGATTAAATAGCTTTCCTTTGAAAAGGAGGCAAGAGCTGCTGGACAAGAAGCAAAGGGGTAATAGTTATTCTCCTGTCATGTAACTTAGGACTCGGATCCACATGGAAAAAATTCCCCTTAATAAAACTGACCCTGATCCATGAAAGTAGAATAAAAATTATGAGAAGACTGCATTCTTAATGATAATTAGTATATAGACTCAAGGGAATTTATTTAAGATTTTGTTTACTTAGTTTTTGAAGCACATTTTCAGAGCCATGGAACATGTTGCCAATACTATGCTTTTCTGACCCTGTTGTCATTCACATTTCCTTAAAATCTCCCAACATGTCATTCAACTTTGTGAAAAGTGGTCAGCCTCCAAGTGCAATCAATTCAATTAAGGGGATAAGTAAAGGTAGTTGTGGAAATAGAGTATTAAACAATCTTGTTTGATTTAGTTCTGCCATGCCCTATATAAATCTCACAGACTTTGATTTCCTCTTCACAACTCTTACTACATAGTCAAAAGGACATCATGCCCATTCAAATGTCTGAAGACTTTTTTTTTTAAAAAAAATTGATGTCTAACAGTCTGGAAAATGCTACAAAATTATTTCTACAACTCTTGAGATTCCCCCTGTCCACTATCAGAGATATAAACTTAAACTGAGATTTGAGACAATAGTGAATCTTTCCAGGAACAGCTAACCTGTCAAAATCACTGTGAGTGCAGTATAAAATCAGCTAGGAAGTCCTTTAAAAATCCCAGAATATAGCTAGAGATCTTATTAAAAAACAGTAGGTAAAAATGATATTCATGGGAAAATAGCAAGAGAGCAAATTGTTTACTGAGAAAAGCACTGATGTTCAACTGAAGTTTGCAAAAAAATAATAAATGAAACATTAAAAATAAAACATGTAGATGGCCATGTTTTAAGGAGGAGCATTCTATGGACAAATGAATCTATAATGGACACAAAGACTCTAGTATCAGCCCTTTTGGATAGGAGCCATCAAGAAACAAGCATGCCAGGGATTTCAGAAAAGCTCTTAATTGTTGCAGGGTAGAGTAAGAAAATATTGAAAGCCTGCCAGGGTTACTCTCTGTCCTATCATATGCTATTAAAAATGGTAAAGGTTTCCCTTGTCCAGTTGTGTCTGACTCTAGGGAATGGTGCTCATCTCCGTTTCTTAACTGAGGAAGCCAGTATAGTCTGAAGACACTTCCATGGTCATGTGGCTGGCATGACTATATAGCAGGCGCAAGGAATGCTATTAACTTCCCACCAAAATGGGACCTAGACCTACATTCTTTCACATATAGAAACCAAACATTGTATTTTCCAATAAAAAATCTCATAGCAACTAACATGCATGCAATTAAAACAAGTAGTTTAGCATCATCCTTTAGAGACATTTCATTGCCTAAGGACTGAACGACTTGTTATCACAGTACTGTATTGAAGGAAACATTATTTTTACTTTTTATCAGAGAATTGTACATTCAAAATTAGAATATAGGGCCATTTCTTTGCCAACTGAAGCTGCAGGAAGACAGTAGTTCCAAACATACCAGTAAGTCTACAGGAGAATGGATGAAGTAAAATTCACATTCTGAAATGATCAAATCCAATCTAGAATTAAACTTCATAAAGATGTCATGGCAGGACATGGTTATCTACAATTCAAATAATAAAACCTACATAAATTATCACATTGAACCAGTTCACCATGGACAACAATGCCTATGCAGCAAATGTGAGAATCTGTTCACCAATTATAGGGCAAATTTTGATGTAATTATTTACCTATAATAATGATATCCAAATGGTACAAACAATTTGCTAAATCTAAAATGGTGATTACCACACCTTAGATAACCATGCTTTTGAAATAAATGAAACAAATATCAAACTTAAATGTTATTTGTTCACTCTGAGCTTTTTTGTACCTCAGTGGGATTCATATGATGCTGTGAATAAATACTATGATAAAGATATGTGCAAATTCAAAAGAACTTGAATAAGGACGAATTTCCCCCCCAGAGCTGTCCCTCAGAACTGCTTCTGCCCTCTCTTGACCTCTTCTACCAGAAACTATGATCTTCCTTTGCCTAACAAAAGGGAAACAAGTGCAAAAAAAAACATAAGAAAGCTTAAATTATTATATAAATTTCTTGGCTCATAGCAAATTTTCTCATGGATGTATGTTTGGGCATTTCCATTATCAGAGAGTTAATTTGGGACAAAAGCACTAACTCTTTCATCTAGTATTGGTTCTGCCTAAGTGAAGGTCTCCAATCCCAGATGGATTTCACTTCCAAGATTGAGCCAGCTCATTTGGAATTCTGGAAGTGTAGAATTAGTGTGTAGTATACGAATATGTAGCATTGTATTGGGAAAGGCTAATATAGACAATCTGTTCCTAAATGCACACATTTGCTCTTACTGATTTTACTTCATTCCAAGTGTCATGGCTCTCGTTCCTGAAAAATGTCCTTTTATACTATTGAATATTTTTGCATGCTTAGTTCTAAGGAGCAGAAATAACTTTGTCAGATACTGATTTGCCCTGTAATCAGACTCAATCTTTCCTTTCTGTAAGGGGATAGAAATCTCCTCTGGAAGCTGACAGGTGATTGTTGTGGGATCTAGGTTAAGCTCTTGGTCTTGCAGTCTTAGTCAATTTATATTACTCACAACCTCTGCTATTCATAAAAGAGCTAATTTATGAAAGACTTCTAGTATAATAGCCTTGGGCTTAGTTTAATTGAAACCTATAATAAATATTTTTGCATGATTGATATTTGTGGTGTTAATATTATTTCAATACTGAATGTGTCTTTTCCATCAGATTATAAAACAATTAGTTTACAGTAAACTTTGGGCTACCTGCTTATTTTACTGACTTTTAAAACAAAGCAAACTAAAATCAAAACCAACTAAGTTATGGGGATCTGTATGAGAAATAATTTAGCTTATATTACAGACACATATTCAGTGAAGATGGGACAGCACCACCATCATATCTGAATGTCAGGGCTTGCAATAAAAATGACATATAATTCTGCAAACTTTCTATCCTATAATACAATGAAATGTTATAAACAATGAAATATAAATAAAAACAAATTATATCTTTCTTCCAGATGTTGATCCATCTACCTAATTTATAGGAATAAAAAAGAATGAACTATATTTAATAAATATATCTACAAAGAAAGCTACTATATTGAAAGAAAGCTCAATATGACACAGGCACATTATGAATGTGTAACAATTTTTGTTGATCCTAATAAAGACATTAGTCAAGTGTAAGTGTTGGATTTTTTCCCCTCCCAGAATCATCTTCTTTTCTTTGTTCTCTATTTGATGTGTGCATCTGATTTTAAGTTTAGTGCCAAGTAACTTCAGGTAAAGCATTTTGAATCATTGGCTCTGAGCCTGAAGAATGCTGCCTGCCAGGATAGATACAGCTAGCCTTAGTCATTTATTTAGTTTAAGATAAACAACATTATATGCAGGGGGGACAGAGGGGCATATGGAATTGCTCCCTTTTGGAGCCAGGTGGGGTCCCCTGCAGAAGGAATTGGGGCACCGAGCTAAACATACCAAAAAAAGGATGTGGAGACTCTAGAAAGAGTGCAGAGAACAGCAACAAAGATGATTTGGGGACTGGAGGCTAAAACATATGAAGAACAGTTGCAGTTTAATGAAAAGAAGGACTAGGGGAGACATGGTAGCAGTCTTCCAGTGTCTCGGGAGCTGCCACAAAGAGGAGGGAGTCAGGCTGTTCTCTGGGGCCCCTGAGGGCAGGACGGGAGGCAATGGGTGGAGGCTGGTCGGGGAGGGAAGCAGCTTGGAAATAGGGAGAAATTTCCTGACAGTTATAACAATTAATCAGTGGAACAACCTACCCCCAGAAGTTGTGAATGCTCCAACACTGGAAGTTTTTGAGAAGAGATTGGACAACTATTTGTCCAAAATGATATAGGGTTTCCTGCCTAAACAGGGGGTTGGACTAGAAGACCTCCAAGGTACCTTTCAACTCTGTTTATTCTATTCTATTCTATTCTATTCTATTCTATTCTATTCTATTCTATTCTATTCTATTCTATTCTATTCTATTCTATTCTATTCT